>CM055117.1:998557019-998892019 GCA_029206835.1 Rana muscosa | reverse complement strand
CAACATGTGAAGCTCTGGTGACCTCCATGCCCAAGAGGGTTAAGGCAGTGCTGGAAAATAATGGTGGCCCCACAAAATATTGATAATTTGGGCCCAATTTGGACATTTTCACTTAGGGGTGTACTCACTTTTGTTGAGTTATTTTGAGTGGACAGCAAATTTACACTGTTATAAAAGCTGTACACTCACTACTTTACATTGTATCAAAGTGTAATTTCTTCAGTGTTGTCAAGTGAAAAGATATAATAAAATATTTAGAAATGTGAGGGGTGTACTCACTTTTGTGAGATACTGTATATACAGTGAGGGAAAAAAGTATTTGATCCCCTGCTGATTTTGTACGTTTTCCCCCTGACAAAGAAATGATCAATCTATAATTTTAATGGTAGGTTTATTTTAACAGCGAGAGACAGAATAACAACAAAAATATCCAGAAAACTGCATTTCAAAAAAGTTATAAATTGATTTGCTTTTAATGAGTGAAATAATTATTTGACCCCTTCACCCCTTCACAAAACATGACTTAGTACTTGGTGGTAAACCCTTATTGGAAATCACAGAGGTCAGACGTTTCTTGTAGTTGGCCAACAGGTTTGCACACATCTCAGGAGGGATTTTGTCCCACTCCGCTTTGCAGATCCTCTTCAAGTCATTAAGGTTTCGAGACTGACATTTGGTAACTGGAATCTTCAGCTCCTTCTACATTATTTCTATGGGATTAAGTTCTGGAGACTGGGTAAGCCACTCCTGGACCTTAATGTGCTTCTTCTTGAGCCACTCCTTTGTTGCCTTGGCCGTGTGTTTTGGGTCATTGTCATGCTGGAATACCCATCCACGACCCATTTTCAATGCCCCGGCTGAGGGAAGGAGGTTCTCACCCAAGGTTTGATGGTACATGGCCCCGTCCATCATCCCTTTGATGCAATGAAGTTGTCCTGTCCCCTTAGCAGAAAAATACCTACAAAGTAAATGTTTCCACCTCCATGTTTGACGTGGGGATGGTGTTCTTGGGGTCATAGGCAGTATTCCTCCTACTCCAAACTTGGCGAGTTGAGTTGATGCCAAAGAGCTAAATTTTGATCTCATCTGATCACAACACTTTCACCAAGTTCTCTGAATCATTCAGATTTTCATTAGCAAACTTCAGACGAGCCTGTACATGTGCTTTCTTGAGTAGGGGGACCTTCCAGGCACTGCAGGATTTCAGTCCTTCATGGTGTTGTGTGTTACAAATTGTTTTCTTGGTGATTATGGTCCCGGCTGCCATGAGATCATCGACAAGATTCTCCAGTGTAGTTCTGGGCTGATTCCTCACCGTTCTCATGATCATTGAAGCTCCGCGAGGTGAGATCTTGCATGGAGCCCCAGACCGAGGGAGATTGACAGTTATTTTGTGTTTCTTCCATTTGCGAATAATTACACCAACTGTTATCGCCCTCTCACCAAGCTGCTTGGCGATGGTCTTGTAACCCATTCCAGCCTTGTGTAGGTCTACAACAGGGATATGCAATTAGTGGACCTCCAGCTGTTGCAAAACTACAAGTCCCATCATGCCTCTGGCCTCTGGGTGTCATGCTTGTGGCTGTCAGTCTTGCTATGCCTCATAGGACTTGTAGTTCTGCAACAGCTGGAGGCGAATAATTACACCAACTGTTATCGCCCTCTCACCAAGCTGCTTGGCGATGGTCTTGTAACCCATTCCAGCCTTGTGTAGGTCTACAACAGGGATATGCAATTAGTGGACCTCCAGCTGTTGCAAAACTACAAGTCCCATCATGCCTCTGGCCTCTGGGTGTCATGCTTGTGGCTGTCAGTCTTGCTATGCCTCATGGGACTTGTAGTTCTGCAACAGCTGGAGGTCCGCTAATTGCATATCCCTGGTCTACAATCTTGTCCCTGACATCCTTGCACAGGTCTTTGGACTTGGCCATGATGGAGAGATTGGAATCTGATTGATTGATTGCTTCTGTGGACAGGTGTCTTTTATACAGGTAACAAGCTGAGATTAGGAGCACTCCCTTAGCCCTGGTTCACACTGGTGCGATTTGCAAATCTCATGTTTTGAGTGCGATTTGGCACTCTGATTTCCTTCCCAGTCACTTCTGATTTTGTTCCGATTTCTTTTGTATTTGTTTGCGATTTCTGGAGCCTACTTGCGATTTGCAGATAGTATGATTTGTACTTATTCCAATGAAAAGCAAGCTGATTTGTGACTTAATAAAGATAGCAGCGCTGGCTGTGAAAAAAAAAAAACCGTCTTGCTCCAAACTCCTGACTGTAACACCCTCTAGGGGAGGGGACAGGTCAGCTGTTTTCATACACATAGCAGCGCTGGCAGGGTTAAAAAAAAAGTCCTGCTCCAAACTCCTCACGAAAACACCTGCGAGGGGAGGGGACAAATCAGCTGAAGCTGCAATGATATCACCACAAAAAAAAAAAAAAGACTGCTCCAAATCGCACTGATATAAACAGTACTGCGATTTCAGGTCGATTTACATAGCACTCTATGGATGTTAAATCGACCTGAAATCGCAAAAAAGTAATACAAAAACCTTTTGGAAATCGCTAGTGTCTTGTGTCGCACCAATTAGCACATTTCCATTGAAATCCATGGGGTGCGACTTCAGGTACGATTTTGAAATCGCATGTCACACCTGAAATCGCACCAGTGTGAACCAGGGCTTTTAAGAGAGTTCTCCTAATCTCTGCTCTTTACCTGTATAGAAGACACCTGGGAGCTGATTAATAGGGGATCAAATATTTCTTTCACTCATTAAAATGCAAATCAATGTATAACTTTTTTGAAATGCGTTTTTCTTGATTTTTTTTTTTTGTAATTCTGTCTCACTGATAAAATAAACCTACCATTACAATTATAGACTGATCATTTTTTTTGTCAGTGGGCAAACGTACAAAATCAGCAGGGAATCAAATAATTTTTTCCTTCACTGTATACATACAGTTGTGCTCAAAAGTTTACATACCCTGGCAGAATTTATGATTTCTTGCCCATTTTTCAGAGACTATGAATGATAACACAAAAACTTTTCTTTCACTCGTGGTTAGTGTTTGGCTGAAGCCATTTATTATCAATCAACTGTGTTTACTCTTTTTAAATCATAATTACAACAGAAACTACCCAAATGACCCTGATCAAAAGTTTACAATAAAGTTGACGCAAAGGGGTTTGAATGGCAATTAAAGGTAACCAGTCTCACCTGTGATCTGTTTGCTTGTAATTAGTGTGTGTATAAAAGGTAAATGAGTTTCTGGACTCCTGACAGACCCTTGCATCTTTCATCCAGTGCTGCACTGAGGTTTCTGGATTCTGAGTCATGGGGAAAGGAAAATAATTTTTAAAAGATCTGGGGGAAAAGGTAGTTGAACTGTATAAAACAGGAAAGGGATATAAAAAGATATCCAAGGAATTGAGAATGCCAATCAGCAGTCTTCAAACTCTAATCAAGAAGTGGAAAATGAGGGGTTCTGTTGAAACAAAACCACAGCCAGGTAGACCAACTAAAATTTCAGTCACAGCTGCCAGGAAAATTGTTGTGTTATCATTCATATTCTCTGAAAAATGGCCAAGAAATCATAAATTTTGCCGGGGTATGTAAACTTATGAGCACAACTATATATATATATATATATATATATATATATATATATATATATCTTACTTGCAAATGTGGTTTATAAATAGGACAAATATTTTCTTGGTGAATTGGCTGTGAATAACTCAATAAATATCCCCTTATAATGTGGCAGAAACACAGAACAATTCCAGTAGGGATGAGCCGAACACCCACCAGAACAAACAGGAAATTTGTGCGAACATGCGAACACCGTTAAAGTCTATGAGACACGAATGTGAAAAATCAAAAGTGTTAATTTTAAAGGCTTATATGCAAGTTATGGCCATAAAAAGTGTTAGGGGACCGGGTACTGCCCCAGGGGACATGTATCAATGCAAATTTTTTTTTTCAGTAGCAGTGATTTTAATAATGCTTAAAGTGAAACAATAAAAATGAAGTACCGTATATACTCGAGTATAAGCCGAGTTTTTCAGCACATTTTTTAATGCTGAAAATGCCCCCCTCGGCTTATACTCCAGTCACCTTTTTGCGCCTGATCTCCCAGACTTTGGGGACCCGATACTGGCACACATGTAGCCCCACTCTTCCTCTACAAGTGTGCAAAGATTGTTGTCCGTAGGACCTACGGCCGGGAAGCACCGTATTTTCAAAGCCGGGCACCCCTTCCATAGACTCTTATGTTAAACGGTCATTTCTCTGGTGACTTTGGGGACCCTGTACCAGACAGTCGTAGGTCCCCTGGACTCGAATCTTGGCACACATGTAGCCCCATTTCTCCTCTATAAGTGTGCAAAGTTTTTTGTCTAGGAGACCTACGGCCGGGGAGCACCGATTTTTGAAAGCCGGGCACCCCTTCCATAGACTCCCATGTTAAACGTCAGTCTAGTCATGGACACAGTGAGGCATGGACACAGTGAGGCATGGGCACAGTGAGGCATGGACATGGACACAGTGAGGCACAGTGGGGCATGCAGATGGACACCCTAGGCTTATACTCGAGTCAATAAGTTTTCCCATTTTCTTGTGGTAAAATTAGGTGCCTTGGCTTATATTCGGGTCGGCTTATACTCGAGTATATACGGTATTCCTTTAACCACTTGCCTACCAGGCCAATTCTGGCATTTCTCTCCTACATGTAAAAATCATTATTTATTTTGCTAGAAAATTACACAGAACCCCCAAATATTATATATGTTTTTTTAGCAGAGACCCTAGAGAATAAAATGGCAGTCGATGCAACTTTTTATCTCGCACATGATTTGCGCGGCAATTTTTTTCATGCAAAACAAAACAGTAAAGTTAGCCCAATATTTTTACATAATGTGAAAGATGATGTTACGCCGAGTAAATAGATACCTAAAATGTCACGCTTCAAAATTGCACGCGCTCGTGGAATGACCCCAAACTTCGGTACTTAAAAATCCCCATAGGCGACATTTTATGTTTTTTTACTGGTTACATGTTTTGAGTTACAGAGGAGATCTTGGGCTAGAATTACTGCTCTTGCTCTAACGTTCGTGGCGATACCTCACACATGTGGATTTAACACCGTTTACATATGTGGGCGTGACTTGTGTATGCGTTCGCTTCTGAGTGCAAGCAAAGGCACTTAAAAATATACATTTTTATTGCTAATTTTACTTTTATTTTTCTAGTTTCACACTTTTTCTTTACATTTCTTTTTTTTAATCACTTTTATTCCTATTACAAGGAATGTAAACATCCCTTGTAATAGGAATAAGCTTGACAGGTCCTCTTTACAGTGAAGTCCCCACTTCTCACCTCTAGGCTGGGAAGCCTGAAATTAAAAAAAAAAAACGATCAACTAGCCACAGCTCAAGGAATTCCTAGCAAGCTCTGTAGAAACCCTAGCGTTGCATGAAACCTTGGTTGAGAATGTTCGCTATAAGTGGCTCATTGCCCAAGCAAGTTAACCATTTTTGCAGCGAGGAAGTCCATACTGAGTAATTACATGCAGCCACAGGAGGAGTGCTTGCGTGTTGACATGAAGTGGCTTTACCCAGACTGCACGAGAGCAGCAGCACTGAGATGCAATGAAGAATGAAAAAACATGTCTATTGTTTTTGATGCTTAGTACTTTAACAAACTAAATGTCATCCAATCAGGATTTATATCTCACTTCAATATCCCCTTTTCCCCTCTTCCTGCCCATGGCAATTTTCAGCTTTCAGCGCTGTCGCACTTTGCACGGTCATGCTACACTGTACCCATATGACATTTTTTTTTTTTCCCGTAAATAAAGCTTTCTTTTGATGGTGTTTAATCACCGCTGTTTTTTTTTTTCTGTTTTTTTGATAAATAAATGAAAAAAAGACCGAAAATTCTGAAAAACAAAAACAAAATTCATCTTTTTTTATTACTGTTATAAAATTTAGCAAAGAAATAATCTTTCTTTATAAGTTTAGGCAAAAAATGTATACTGCTACATTTCTTTGGTGAAAATAACCCAAATCAGTGTATATTATTTACTCTGTGTGAAAGTTATAGAGTCCACAAACCATGGTATATATACAGTAAATCTGAAAAATGCCAGGACAGTACAAATACCCCCTAAATAACCCTTTTTGGAAAGTAGACAGTCCAAGGTATTTATTAGGAGGCATGGTGAGTTTGTTGATGTTGTAATTTTTTCTCACAATTTTTGGGAAAATTAAGATATTTAAAAGAAAAATTTTGCATACTGTCTCCAGTACAGTACACTGCCATCGTATAACTGGTGTTGCAGCGATCAGGGACACTGAACTCCATTCATAGTATATAAAAAAAATAAAAATAAAAAATTCCAACAAGTCCGCTGGAAGTCAAACGTGAGCAGCCACACATAGTTCAAAACTTGACCATTCTATGGCCAGCTTAAAGTGGAGTTCCACCCAGAATTTTTTTTTTCACAAAAAATCCTAAAAAAAATTGAAAAAATAAATACATTTATACTCACCCGAAATACCTGTTGCTATGCGGAAGTCCGTAATCTGCCTCTTCCGTAACCGCGGTCTGTCTTCTTCCCCATCCTCTTCTAGTGAATGGGGCACGCTGCTTTCTGGTAACTGTGTGTAATCCCAGAGAGCAGCCGCCCATTCACAATTCGGTGTGTGCCTGTTTCCCTTAGTGTGGATGGCGGCGCGGGATCTGCACCGATCGAGGGATCGGCATCAGGGGGGCCATCAGCGTGGGAGAGTAGGACAGGTAAGTGTCCTTATTTAAAGTGTACCTGTTGCTATGCGGAAGTCCGTAATCTGCCTCTTTTTTTATTGTGAAGCAAACAACAAATAGGACAAAATAACAGAAAAAGTCAATGTGCATAACTATTCGCCCCCCTAAAGTCAATACTTTGTAGAGCCACCTTTTGCGGTTATCACAGCTCCAAGTCACTTTGGATAAGTCTCTATGAGCTTGCCACATCTTATCACTGGGATTTTTGCCCATTCCTCCTTGCAAAACTGCTCCAGCTCCTTCAAGTTGGATGGTTTGCGCTTGTGAACAGCAATCTTTAAGTCTGACCACAGATTTTCTATTGGATTGAGGTCTGGGCTTTGACTAGGCCATTCCAACACATTTACATGTTTCCCCTTAACCCACATAAGTGTTGTATTAGCAGTGTGTTTTGGGGTCGTTGTCCTGCTGGAAGGTGAACCTCCGTCCTAGCCTCAAATCACACACAGAGTGGTACAGATTTTGCTCAAGAATATCCCTGTATTTAGCACCATCCATCTTTCCCTCAACTCTGACCAGTTTCCCAGTCCCGACTGCTGAAAAACCTTCCCACAGCATGATGCTGCCACCACCATGTTTCACTGTGGGGATGGTGTTTTTTGGGTGATGTGATGTGTTGGGTTTGTGCCAGACATTGCATTTTCTTTGATGGCCAAAAAGTTCAAAGGGGTGAATACATACGCACATGCCAATTATCAGTTTTTTATTTCTGAAAAATAGTTTTATGTATATATTTTTCTAATTTTACTTCACCAACTTAGACTTTTGTGTACTGATACATCACATATAATTCAGATTAAAAAACATTAAACTCAAGGCTGTAATGTAACAAAATAAGTAAAAAGCCAAGGGGGTGAATACTTTTGCAAGGCACTGTAGATATGTGAGCCAGCGTTATATAAATAATGTTTAAAGCTGTAGTTTACAGGCTTAGTTACAATACTTAATGAAGTACCGTATATACTCGAGTATAAGCCGAGTTTTTCAGCACATTTTTTTGTGCTGAAAATGCCCCCTCAGCTTATACTCGAGTCACCTTTTTGCGCCTGATGTCCCATACTTTGGGGACCCGGTACCGGCCAGCCGTAGGTCCCCTGGACCCCAAACTTTTCCTCTACAAGTGTGCAAAGTTTGTTATCTGGGGGACCTACGGCCGGGGAGCACCGATTTTTCAAAGCCGGGCACCCCTTCCATAGACTCCCATGTTAAACTTCAGTCTAGTCATGGGCACAGTGAGGCATGGGCACAGTGAGGCATGGGCACAGTGAGACATGGGCACAGTGAGGCATGGACACAGTGAGGCATGCACATGGACACAGTGAGGCAAAGTGAGGCATGCAGATGGACACCGTAGGCTTATACTCGAGTCAATACGTTTTCCCAGTTTTTTGTGGTAAAATTAGGTGCCTTGGCTTATATTCGGGTCGGCTTATACTCGAGTATATATGGTATGTCCCAAGATGTGCAGACTGCTGGAGTCTGTAGACATCTTCACTGCAGGGCTGCCCTGTCCTCTTCCTGCTGCTGAACTTCAAGCACTGTGGGGGCTAACAGCTTCAGATCTATGGCCTCAGCTGCAGTAAAGATGATTTGATAGGGAGATGTCCCCTCCTACCCTCTCCTCCATTGAAAAAAGTTCTTTCACTCATTACACTGCCTGTAACTCGATCTGTGAATGGAAGAGAGTTTGATCAGTCACATGATTCTCTCCACCATTCACAGATTGTGTTACAGGCAGTGTAATAAGTGAAAGAACTTTCTTCAATTGAGGAGGAGAGAGGAAGGGGTGTGTCCCCATCGATTCATTCTTAGTGCAGGTGAGCCCAGAGACCCAAAGCTGCTAACTGCCAACAACGCTAGAAGTTCAGCCGCAGGAAGAGGACAGGGCAGCCCTGCAGTGAAGATTTCTACAGAAACCATCAGCCTGCACATTGTGAGACAAACTTCATTACAGTAAGTAATGTAACTAACGCTGCAGAGAAAAAATACTTTTTTTAGCTAAATTTTATCCTGCAAAGCTTGCTTTACTTTCACTGTACAACATTTACAAAGAACTCTCAGTCATCCTGTCTTGAAGCTCCTTTCAATCATTGTATGTAAAAAAAACACCATGAAATATGTACAGTATTTTATAGACTAGAATAGGTGAAGCAGGGTTGTGGTAATATATTTCTGAAGAATCTGTGGGTGCAAGCTTAGACTCCCCAGAGACTGATGGGAGGATTTAAGAGTCCCAGATATTTAAAATCATAAACTCACAATTACCATTTCCAAACCATGACCCTGTATCTGTGTTTTGATATTTTTTTATGTAGCGGTCTCCCCGACTTCCAAGTACCTGATGGTGACCCCCAGAGCCAGGGAGAACTGACATTCCTTCTTCAGGGTGCAGGTTACTAGGCATAGTGGGTGTAGTGCAAGGTGAAAAGATTGGGTGCCAGTCACTTTTTGTAAAAATTAACAAAAAGTGTGTTTTGTTTCTCTTAACAGGAACGGTGCTGAGAGAGGGTTATGCACAGGACACCCTTAGGAAAATGCAATAGCAATTAAGGCAACCTTTGCAGACAAAAATAGAACTAAGCAGACAGTAGGGATGGGCCCGGTGCTCGATTCGAACCCATGTTCGAATCGAGCATCGGGCGTTCGCTCGCTCGTCGAGCCCAGAACTATTTGGGCCGTTCGCATCACATTCGTGTGATGCGAGCGGCCCCGCAATGCATTGCGGCCGGCGCGGCCGGCGCAGTGCATTGCTGGCTGATGATTGGCCAAGCATGCACTGTGACCCCGCATGCTTGGCCAATCACAGCGCCCGAAACTCGGAGAGCAATAATTGGCTACAGGCAGGACGGCTGTAGCCAATTACAGCTCAGGGGCTTTAGTACACGCCCCACCATTTAGAAGGCCGCCACGCCATCGGCCCCGGTCACATGAGTTCCGGCTTTAGGAGAGATTAGTCTGCTGATTCTGTCTTTGCTTGATACTGAAAGATTTGCTCTTCTTTGCTAAACCATTGGCTATTTCTTTGCTAAACCATTGCTACCTAAGTCATTGATCGTTCATTGCTGCTGATTGCACAGTTAGTGTGTTATTAGCTGCTGCTGGGGATTAGTCTGGTGCGTGCTTACTGTTAGTACAGTATTGCAGTAGTACCAACCGCAGTGCTGTTAGCACAGCATTGCACCCCAACAGCACCCATAGGACTTCTAGTGTGTTAGTGGCAGCAAACAGAGCTCCTATATTTTCTTCTCAGCAGCACCCATAGGACTTCTAGTGTGTTAGTGGCATCACACAGAGCTCCTATATTTTCTTCTCAGCAGCACCCATAGGACTTCTAGTGTGTTAGTGGCAGCAAACAGAGCTCCTATATTTTCTTCTCAGCAGCACCCATAGGACTTCTAGTGTGTTAGTGGCAGCAAACAGAGCTCCTATATTTTCTTCTCAGCAGCACCCATAGGACTTCTAGTGTGTTAGTGGCAGCAAACAGAGCTCCTATATTTTCTTCTCAGCAGCACCCATAGGACTTCTAGTGTGTTAGTGGCAGCAAACAGAGCTCCTATATTTTCTTCTCAGCAGCACCCATAGGACTTCTAGTGTGTTAGTGGCATCACACAGAGCTCCTATATTTTCTTCTCAGCAGCACCCATAGGACTTCTAGTGTGTTAGTGGCAGCAAACAGAGCTCCTATATTTTCTTCTCAGCAGCACCCATAGGACTTCTAATGTGTTAGTGGCATCACACAGAGTTCCTATATTTTCATCTCAGCAGCACCCATAGGACTTCTAGTGTGTTAGTGGCATCACACAGAGCTCCTATATTTTCTTCTCAGCAGCACCCATAGGACTTCTAGTGTGTTAGTGGCAGCAAACAGAGCTCCTATATTTTCTTCTCAGCAGCACCCATAGGACTTCTAGTGTGTTAGTGGCAGCAAACAGAGCTCCTATATTTTCTTCTCAGCAGCACCCATAGGACTTCTAGTGTGTTAGTGGCATCACACAGAGCTCCTATATTTTCTTCTCAGCAGCACCCATAGGACTTCTAGTGTGTTAGTGGCAGCAAACAGAGCTCCTATATTTTCTTCTCAGCAGCACCCATAGGACTTCTAGTGTGTTAGTGGCAGCAAACAGAGCTCCTATATTTTCTTCTCAGCAGCACCCATAGGACTTCTAGTGTGTTAGTGGCAGCAAACAGAGCTCCTATATTTTCATCTCAGCAGCACCCATAGGACTTCTAGTGTGTTAGTGGCAGCAAACAGAGCTCCTATATTTTCTTCTCAGCAGCACCCATAGGACTTCTAGTATGTTAGTGGCAGCAAACAGAGCTCCTATATTTTCTTCTCAGCAGCACCCATAGGACTTCTAGTGTGTTAGTGGCAGCAAACAGAGCTCCTATATTTTCTTCTCAGCAGCACCCATAGGACTTCTAGTGTGTTAGTGGCAGCAAACAGAGCTCCTATATTTTCTTCTCAGCAGCACCCATAGGACTTCTAGTGTGTTAGTGGCATCACACAGAGCTCCTATATTTTCTTCTCAGCAGCACCCATAGGACTTCTAGTGTGTTAGTGGCAGCAAACAGAGCTCCTATATTTTCTTCTCAGCAGCACCCATAGGACTTCTAGTGTGTTAGTGGCAGCAAACAGAGCTCCTATATTTTCTTCTCAGCAGCACCCATAGGACTTCTAGTGTGTTAGTGGCAGCAAACAGAGCTCCTATATTTTCATCTCAGCAGCACCCATAGGACTTCTAGTGTGTTAGTGGCAGCAAACAGAGCTCCTATATTTTCTTCTCAGCAGCACCCATAGGACTTCTAGTGTGTTAGTGGCAGCAAACAGAGCTCCTATATTTTCTTCTCAGCAGCACCCATAGGACTTCTAGTGTGTTAGTGGCAGCAAACAGAGCTCCTATATTTTCTTCTCAGCAGCACCCATAGGACTTCTAGTGTGTTAGTGGCAGCAAACAGAGCTCCTATATTTTCTTCTCAGCAGCACCCATAGGACTTCTAGTGTGTTAGTGGCAGCAAACAGAGCTCCTATATTTTCTTCTCAGCAGCACCCATAGGACTTCTAGTGTGTTAGTGGCAGCAAACAGAGCTCCTATATTTTCTTGTCAGCAGCACACATAGTACCTATAGTGTGTTAGTGTCAGCACCCATAGGACCTACAGTGTGTTGTGAGCACACATAGGAGTTCTATTTTTTATACTATATACACTACCGACTACAATGGCTGGAAGACCGCCAAGGAGAGGCAGAGCGTGCCGAGGCAAGAACACAGGGCAGGCAGGCTCTGTTTCTAGAGACAACAGTGCTGGCCGTGGACGTGGTCGTGCATCGTCATCAGCACGTGGCCATGGGACACGCTTGTCTTTGTTTTCGGCAGCTGGACATGTGGAGCCGCATCATGCCGAAGGCTTGGTAGAATGGATGACCAAGCCCTCCTCATCCTCCTCATCCTCTCTCACCCAGGCTCAGGGTACTGGCAGAGCAGCTGCCAACGCGTACTCAATGGCATCATCAGCCACCCCTTCCCTAGACCCACCATGTCCTCCTGAGGAGTCCCCCGAACTGTTTGAGCACAGTGTTGGGTACATGCTCCAGGAGGATGCCCAACGATTCGAAGGCTCGGATGATGATACCCAGCTTGAGGAAGTCAGTAGTGTGCGCGCAGAGAGAGGGGATGCTGAAGGACAGCAATCTGGCAGTAGTGTTCCACCAGCTGCAGCTTACTGCCAGGTTTGCTCTAGTGGTGAAGAGGGAGGGGATGATGAGGTCACTGACTCCACGTGGGTGCCTGAAGGGAGAGAGGAGGAGGAGGAGGAGGATGCAGCGTCACATGTCCAACGAGGCAGGATGCCCCCTGGAGGCCAGCTAGAGGCCAGCACAGCAACTGTACCACACCGCAGAGCTCCGCCTGTGCAGGGCGCTGCCTCTGCACGTTATCACAAAAGTTCTTTGGTGTGGGCCTTTTTTGAGACGAGTGCATCAGATCGCACCACTGCTATTTGCAATATTTGTCTCAAGCGTATCTCGCGTGGCCAAAACATCAGCCGCTTGGGCACCACAAGCATGAGCAGACATATGTCGACCTGCCATGCAGCTCGTTGGCAAGCACACATAAAAGACCCACACCAAAGAACAAAGCGGACCTCTCCTTGCTCCTCATCAGCTGGGATCTCCATCCCCACTATATCTTCAGTCCTCTCTGAAAGCTGCTCTGAGAGGACTGAAGGTGTAGAATTAGGTGTGTCACAACCAAGTACTTGCAGTACACCGACGTCCGATTGTAGCAGGCAAATTTCCCTGCCCCAGCTGCTGGACCGTCGAAAGAAGTATACTCCCAGCCATCCACATGCCCAGCGGTTGAATGCTAGCTTGGCTAAATTGCTAGCACTTCAACTGCTGCCTTTTCAGTTGATAGACTCGGCCCCCTTCCGTGAGTTTGTTCAATGTGCGGTTCCTCAGTGGCAGGTTCCCAAACGCCACTTTTTCTCACGGAAGGCGATTCCGTCTCTCTACTGGCATGTGGAAGGCAATGTCCATGCCTCGCTGGACAGGGCGGTCAGCGGTAAGGTGCATATTACCGCTGACTCATGGTCCAGCAGGCATGGACAGGGACGTTATCTTTCTTTCACGGCCCATTGGGTCACTCTATTGGTAGCTGGGAGGGATGCAGGACAAGGTGCAGTAGTGTTGGAGGTTGTTCCGCCACCACGCCTCCAAAATGCTACTACTGGTTGTGACACACCTCTCTCCTCCACCCCCTCCTCTTCTTCTTCCTCCATGTCCTCTTCGAGTGCTCTGTCCTCGGAACCAGCGGTGCTCCGTAGGCGTACAAGGGGCTACGCGAGTACGCAGGCAAAAAGATGCCATGCCGTGCTTGCGCTGGTGTGTTTGGGGGACAGGAGCCACACTGGGCCAGAGGTTCTGGCAGCTCTGCAGGGGCAGGCCGAGAGGTGGTTGACGCCACGCCAGCTTAAGCCAGGAATGGTCGTTTCTGATAATGGCACCAACCTCCTCTCCGCCCTGCGACAGGGGCAGCTCACCCATGTGCCCTGTATGGCTCACGTCCTCAACCTGGTGGTGCAGCGGTTCTTGGGCAGGTTCCCAGGCTTACAGGATGTCCTGAGGCAGGCCAGGAAAGTCTGTGTGCATTTCCGCCGATCTTATAATGCCAGTGCTCGGCTGACTGAGCTGCAAAAGGAGCTGAACCTGCCCAAGAACCGCCTAATATGTGACATGCCCACCAGGTGGAACTCAACGTTGGCCATGCTGCAGCGACTGCACACGCAGCAGAGGGCCATCAATGAGTACCTTTGCGACTACGGCACCAGGACAGGGTCAGGGGAGCTTGGCTTTTTTTCCCCACGCCAGTGGAGCATGATCAGGGATGCATGCACTGTCCTCTCACCATTTGAGGAGGCCACGAGGATGGTGAGCAGTGACAGTGCATGCATCAGTGACACTGTACCTCTTGTCCACCTGTTGGAGCATACGCTGCGTGGGATAATGGACAGGGCACTTGAGGCAGAACAGAGGCAGGAAGAGGAGGACTTCCTTGTCTCTCAAGGCCCCCTTTATCCAGACAATGTTCCTTCTGTCCCACCCATCACACAGGAAGAGGAGGAGGAGGAGGAGGAGGAGGAGGATTGTGTGAGCATGGAGGTGGAGCCTGGCACTCAGCATCAGCAGCAGCAGTCTTTTAGGGATGATGTACAGTCCCAACAAACCAGTGGACTTGTACGTGGCTGGGAGGAGGTGGCTGGCGATCATGTCATCCTCAGTGACCCAGAAGACTCCGGACCGAATGCCTCAGCTAACCTACGCTGCATGGCCTCCCTGATCCTGCAAAGCCTGCGGAAGGATCCTCGTGTTCTTCGGATCAAGGAGAGTGACCATTACTGGCTGGCCACTCTCCTTGATCCACGGTACAAGGGTAAGGTTGCGGACCTTATCTTGCCGTCGCAGAGGGAGCAGAGGATGAGACATCTCAGGGAGGCCTTGCAGAAAGGTCTGTGCAACGCGTTCCCAGAAACTGGGAGGTTACAAACTCCTGGTCCTGGACGACAAGTTGCTGAGGCTTCGGTCAGTAGCAGAAGGAGCGGTGGGGAAGGTGGACGTCTGACCGATGCGTTCAGACAATTTTTTAGTCCGCAGCCCCAAGGTATGATCGGTTCCAGCAACCATCGCCAGCGTCTGATATACATGGTGCAGGAATACCTAGGGGCAAGGTCAGACTTGGACACCTTTCCCACTGAAAATCCTCTGGCTTACTGGGTCCTGAGGATGGATCACTGGCCAGAGCTTGCACAGTATGCAATTGAGCTACTGGCCTGTCCTGCATCCAGCGTTCTTTCCGAACGCACATTCAGTGCTGCTGGAGGATTTGTCACCGATCATAGGGTGCGCCTGTCCACCGACTCGGTTGATCGACTGACCTTCATAAAAATGAATCAGTCTTGGATCACCACCAGCTACCAGACACCTGAAGCGGATATAACGGAATAATTTATAATGTCACATCCCTTCAAGACTGCCTATGCTGATGCTGAGTGACTGTCCTGTTATGTTCACTGACTATCCTCTTCCTCCTCCTCAATGATCCATGCCACCACACCAGTGCCTAAGGCACAATTTTTCAGCCCCTGTATAACAGGGGCGTGTAATTACAATTTTTTAAAAAGATGCTTCGCAACAGGTGTGACTGCTGTGCTCAGAGTACAGTATCTGTGAGGGGTTGCAGTGTTGTGGCACCAGCACCAGTGCCTAAGGCACAATTTTTCAGCCCCTGTTGGGGCGTGTAATTACAATTTTTAGGCAATGCTTTGCAACAGGTCTCATTGCTGTGCTCAGAGTACAGTATCTGTGAGGGGTTGCAGTGTTGTGGCACCAGCACCAGTGCCTAAGGCACAATTTTTCAGCCCCTGTATAACAGGGGCGTGTAATTAAATTTTTTTAAAAAGATGCTTCGCAACAGGTGTGACTGCTGTGCTCAGAGTACAGTATCTGTGAGGGGTTGCAGTGTTGTGGCACCAGCACCAGTGCCTAAGGCACAATTTTTCAGCCCCTGTTGGGGCGTGTAATTACAATTTTTAGGCAATGCTTTGCAACAGGTCTCATTGCTGTGCTCAGAGTACAGTATCTGTGAGGGGTTGCAGTGTTGTGGCACCAGCACCAGTGCCTAAGGCACAATTTTTCAGCCCCTGTATAACAGGGGCGTGTAATTACAATTTTTTAAAAAGATGCTTCGCAACAGGTGTGACTGCTGTGCTCCAAGTACAGTATCTGTGAGGGGTTGCAGTGTTGTGGCACCAGCACCAATGCCTAAGGCACAATTTTTCAGCCCCTGTTTAACAGGGGCGTGTAATTACAAATCTTGATCTAATAGTTCACAGCAGGGCCCATTCCTGCGCCCACCAAGAGTAACTATGAGGGCCTACAGTCTTGTGGCAACACCGTCCACCACCACCACCACCACCAAAGGCCCAATTTTTCTGCCCTGTTCAACAGGTGCATGCAATTACAAATCTTGATCTAATAACTCACAGCAGGGCCCATTCCTGCACCCACCAAGAGTAACTGTGAGGGCTTACAGTCTTGTGGCAACACCGTCCACCACCACCACCACCACCACCAAAGGCCCAATTTTTCTGCCCGGTTCAACAGGTGCATGCAAGTACAAATCTTGATCTATTAACTCACAGCAGGGCCCATTCCTGTGCCCACCAGTCTTGTGGCTACACCAACATCTAATAGGGCAAATTTCTGCAGAGTATATACGGCAGGCCCCTACTTTCAAACATCCAACTTACAAACGACTCCTACTTGCAAACGGCAAGAGAAAACAGGAAGTGAGAGGAAATCTACCCCAAGGAAGGAAAATTCTATCCTGTTAGATTTAATTTGGGAAAAAGGTATCTCCTCTCTACTGATGCTTTATCACCAATCCTTGTTTCAATTAAAACCCCACTTTTCCAAAAACATTTGTCATTGGGACGGAAAGTGAGGTGACATGTTCTGAACAGATGTGCAAAGACAGCAAATGTTACAGGGGTGATAACCCCTCCCTATGTTCTCCAAAAAGCTTAAAAATTGATTTTTTGGGGATGTAGCTACACTTCATAATGTACCTGTTCAGATTCTACTTAAGAACAAACCTACAGTCCATGTCTTGTTTGCACCACCTATATAC
This sequence comes from Rana muscosa, assembly GCA_029206835.1. NCBI lineage: Eukaryota > Metazoa > Chordata > Amphibia > Anura > Ranidae > Rana > Rana muscosa. The sequence continues at coordinate 998,875,009 of CM055117.1, read as the reverse complement.
TGCTGTTCAGAGTATATAGGGTTGTAGGTATAGGGTTTTATTTTGGGTGCGGGGTCCCCCTTAGTATCCATACAAGACCCAAAGGGGCTGGGGTGGGGGGGGGGGTGATGGGGTAGCCATGCCATTTTTCTCAAGGATTTTCAGCCATATGGCGGCCAGGACAAGACATGACATTAAAGCCGCAAGTGGTTTTAAATGGCTTCTTTTTTTCCTTTACAAATGTCATTTTGTGCAAGGACAGTTCTAAACACGGGAAACACATGCCACTTCACAGGCATACTTTAGACACCCCCCAGGTACCATATTTAAAGGAAAATTTCACTTTTTTTTTTTCACTTTATGCATCATTAAAATGACTGCTCCCGAAAAAACTTTAGTTTTTAAAATTTCTTTTTGCATTGATATATGTCCCCTGGGGCAGGACCCGGGTCCCCAAACCTGTTTTATAACATTAACATGCATATTGGCCGTTGTAATTAGCAATTTTGATTTCGAACGTTCGCGTCCATTATAACGAATAGGGTTCGAAAATTTGCGCGAACTTTCGGTCCGTTCGAAGGTTCTGGTGCGAACCGAACCCGGGGGTGTTCGGCTCATCCCTAGCAGACAGCAATACAGAATGAGGGCCTTTAAGCTGAATGCAGCAATCTGTATCTGGTAGCAACTGCTATAGCAACAAATTATCTCACAGTAACCCACTGTAGATCTCCCAGTTTAACTCACAGTATCCCACTGTAGATCCTTAAGGTCAGCTCACCATCTTTCACTAGACCTCTTGGACTCTTAGCCACCCGCTGGATTCCAGAGCTTCAATCACAGCTAACCGCTGTACTATATCTTCAATCTTTACTTACAGCTACCTACCGTACTCCTTCAAGCTTTACTCACAGCTACCCGCTGCATTCCCGGATGAGTCTCTACTGAAGCTTTCCCACTTACTTCAATGTCCCCGGCTAGTGAAACATCTACTCTGGTACTCCTCCAGAACTTCATCCCTTCCAAACTTGCCTCCGGTAAAAGGAGTGGTCGTCACTTTGTGGCAATTGCTTCTGCTTTACCTCTGACAATGATCAAGCTCCTTTGAGGCCAAACCTTTAACACATGCGGTTCGGCCCCAGGCTGCGGGCTTTACCTTGACTGCTCCTCCTTTGCGGAACCCTGAACTGCTGGATAGGCCTTAAGTGGACCTAGCAGCCAGCATGCTTCCTGGATAGGCCTCAGGCTTCAGGCCTAGCAACCAGGACCTTCTCAACACACACCAACCCAGGCCACAGCCTAGGGCAGAAAGAACCCAGATCACCTGACTCCTCCCAAATAAATAGCCTATCACAGCATACACTGGTTAAAGAAACTCCTTCTGATTGACTGAGACAACCTAGTTACCCATGACCTGAATTTATGGTAATCCATTATTCTAATGCCAAAAGCAACAGTGCCACCTATTGACATAAGAGAGAGACTACACCAAACTCAGACTTAGGACAGGAATCCGTGGATCGACCTACCATCTAGCCAGGCTAGTTACCACCTAGCACAACTAGATTTATTAGCAGCCCTGTTTAAAGCCAAGGTGCCACAATTAGATTTATTTGGATACCTTTTATTTATCACTGTAAAGCTGCTGGAGTATAAATGTGATCCCTTCAAAATTAGAGCCCAAAGTATCCATATGTCTTTTTTCTTGGATTGTTAACTGTATTTATCACTGCCTTAGGAACTCAAATATTTGTATTTCCAATTAAAGCTCAATAGAATGAATGGCACATTAGATAATTTGGGAGCTTAAAATAATTACAGGTCACAGATGCAGGTGACTTGGCACTATGTGGCTAAATGAGCAAGTGAAATATTTTCTGGTTTAGTCAGTAAAGCAAATCAAGTGAAATGACAATTTTTGAAGTTCTGCAGCTGTTAGAATTTAGGCCTCCCATTCAAAAAATACATGCTGCAGCATTTGATTGTAAGTCCATCAGGAGCATTCACTTGGTGGCCCTGCCAGGTTTTACAAATTACTGTTGATCCTATCAGTGAAGTCCACCTCATGTAGCTTCCTTTGACGGGGTTGACAACACATGATGCACTGCTCCTGAATTCTGAGCAGTGTCATTATCCTCATGTAGATTGTGGTTTTGCAATACAATGGGATGAGCAGACTTTGCAGGGGGTGTGGCTGTCAGCAGTGTCACTATTGATTCACCATTCTGTAGCTTGTCAATCAGTACCTGATCAGTACCTGGCCACACATAGTCCTGCCCACTGCTTTCTAGATTGACAGCACTCATAGGTGTGCACAGGCTATTGCATTAGGGTGTGCATCCCACAGCTCAAACACGTGTGTGTGTGTGTGTATAAAAACATTTTAAAATGTATTAAAACATTAGGTATCAGTAGGGCAGTGGACGGTGTTAGTAGAGCAGTAGACATGTCAGTAGGGCAGAGGTCAGTGTCAGAAGGACCATGGATGGTGTCAGTCAGTAGAGCAGTTTTTATTATTATTATTTTTTTAGAAGCCCCATTAGTGGGGATTGGTGAAATATTGGGGGCCTAAACAGACCCCTGATGTCTCACTTTTGAATCAGAGAAATGGAGTTAGGACAGAGATTCCCTAGTCCCTTTCTCTGCAGCCTCAGCTGCACTGGGCAGTAAATGAATGGGAGGTGCTCTGTGCTGAGCAGCTTCCTGTTCATTCACAAACTGAAGCATAGTCATTACAGTTTACTATGCTTCAGTAATGAATAGGCACGAGAGCAATCGGTACACTTTAATTTTTATTTATTTTTTACAATATTTTTATATTATCTTTTTAGGAGCCCAATTAGGGGGCTTTGGTGAAATATCAGAGATCTAAACAGACCCCTGATGTCTCACTTTTGAGTTAGAGAAAGGGACGTAGGCAGGAGCATTTTGCGTTTTTCAATACACGTTTTTGATCCATTGAAGTCTATGGAACCAAAAACCAGAAAAAAATCCCTGGCCCTTTCCATGAAATGCACAGATGTGAACTACATCCATAGGAAACCATGTTAAATGGACTGTAGTGTGTTTCTGCAAAACAGAAAATGTATAAAACAATGCATAGGTGTGAACCAGGCCTTAGGACAGAGATTCCCCAGTCCCTTACTCTGCAGCCTCAGCTGCACTGGACAGTAAGTGAATGGGTAGTGCTCTGTGCTGAGCAGTTTCCTGTTCATTCACAAACTGAAGCATAGAAAAACAAAGTTTACTATGCTTAAGTTATGAATGAATACAGAAGCAATCAGTACCAATATACACTCTGTTCATTCAGAAAAGAAAGGGGCCAGTACATTATATATATATACCCGCACCTTCCTCCACTCTCCATCCTAAAACATTCCTCTGTGAGTCTGCAGCAGCAGCCGGCGAGAGAGGAGGGAAGCCAGCAGCACTGCGGGGGAGGGGGGGACACGGAGAGGGGGCTGGGCAGCAGGGAGAATTTGCACCGCACACCCCATGTGCATGCCTATGACAGCACTGCTTCTGTTGCCAAAACCCTCCCACAGTGAGCTGCAGTGTCTGGGAACGGGAGCATGGGAGATGCAATTGGAAAAGGGGAGCATGGGAGACGCAATTGGAGAAGGGGAGCATAAGAGAGGCAATTGGAGAAGGGAAGCATGGGAGACGCCATTGGAGAAAGGGAGCATGGGAGACGCAGTTGGAGAAGGGGAGCATGGGAGACGCAATGTGTTTCCTCTGACGCCTATTAAAAATGCCTTTTACTTTTTCCTCCAGCTATGAGCTACCAGATTCTCACCTTGCCGATGAGAGAGTAATGGAAGTCTTACAGGATAAAGCTAACTTCCGCAACTTTAAACCAAAGAGAAGGGGAGCATGGGAGACGCAATTGGAGAAGGGGAGCATGGGAGACGCAATTGGAGAAGGGGAGCATGGGAGAGGCAATTGGAGAAGGGGAGCATGGGAGACACAATTGCAGAAGAAGAGCATGGGAGAGGCAATTAGAGAAGGGGAGCATGGGAGATGCAATTGGAGAAGGGGAGCATGGGAGAGGCAATTGGAGAAGGGGAGCATGGGAGAGGCAATTGGAGAAGGGGAGCATGGGAGACACAATTGCAGAAGAAGAGCATGGGAGAGGCAATTGGAGAAGGGGAGCATGGGAGACGCAATTGCAGTAGAAGAGCATGGGAGAGGCAATTGGAGAAGGGGAGCATGGGAGAGGCAATTGCAGAAGAAGAGCATGGGAGAGGCAATTGGAGAAGGGGAGCATGGGAGAGGCAATTAGAGAAGAAGAGCATGGGAGACGCAATTAAGGAAGGGGAGCATGGGAGACGCAATTGGAGAAGGGGAGCATGGGAGACACAATTGGAAAAGGGGAGCATGGGAGACGCAATTGGAGAAGGGGAGCATGGGAGATGCAATTGGAGAAGGGGAGCATGGGAGAGGCGATTGGAGAAGAGGAGCATGGGAGAGGCAATTGCAGAAGAAGAGCATGGGAGAGGCAATTAGAGAAGGGGAGCATGGGAGACGCAATTGCAGAAGAAGAGCATGGGAGAGGCAATTGCAGAAGAAGAGCATGGGAGAGGCAATTGGAGAAGGGGAGCATGGGAGATGCAATTGCAGAAGAAGAGCATGGGAGAGGCAATTAGAGAAGGGGAGCATGGGAGACGCAATTGGAGAAGGGGAGCATGGGAGATGCAATTGGAGAAGGGGAGCATGGGAGAGGCGATTGGAGAAGAAGAGCATGGGAGAGGCAATTAAGGAAGGGGAGCATGGGAGACGCAATTGGAGAAGGGGAGCATGGGAGAGGCAATTGGAGAAGAGGAGCATGGGAGAGGCAATAGAAAGAGGATTTGACTCAGTCAGGGAATACAAAGGACATTTTTTTTACTTTACTGGGCTTGTTCATCACACAGTAGCTGGATTTTAAAGCCTTTAAAACTATAATGGTCGCTATGGTTGCTGCACATTCCTAGGCTGTTATCTTTGGTATTGGACACAGTGTCTTCTCACTTGAATGTGTTTTTGTTTCCTCTGACGCCTATTAAAAATGCCTTTTACTTTTTCCTCCAGCTATGAGCTACCAGATTCTCACCTTGCCGATGAGAGAGTAATGGAAGTCTTACAGGATAAAGCTAACTTCCGCAACTTTAAACCAAAGCCATTCAACATGAAGGAATTCTATGACCGCGCTGGCCATGACATCCGAGAAATGCTCCTAAACTGTAAATTCCGGGGAGATGAATGCGGGCCTGATGACTTCGTTCCGGTAAGCTTCTGTTTTAACTTTGTTTTGTTTTTGTGTTTTTTTTTCTATTAAATTGTTTAGACGTCAGTAAACAACAAAGAGCATGCATCAGAAATCTGCTTGTTAGTGATACATATGACCGCAGTATACACAGTATCACAAATGTTCCTTGGTGTTTGTTTCATCCATTCATTAGTGACATAGAAAAGTTATACGTGTTCTTTGGCTGATTGCATTCGGTCAATGCCTTACCTGGATTTAATCAGGCACCGAGCCAATGTAATTTATGGCTGTCAGTAATTAAAGGGATGAGCTGGCAATCCAGGCTAAAGATCTCCTGAGCAAGGAAGCTTTATCAAACGTGTCTTTAATTTTATTTGGCAATCAGTTATTGACTGTTGTGCTTGTTATGTGTCCATTTTTTTTTTTTTCTATTTATAAATAGTCTCAGACTTAATAAGAGTAAGGCCTTGTACACACGACCGATTTACTCGGCAAGACCTCTCTGCCAGCAAGTTTCTTGCTGGTTCTTGCCGAGAAAATCGGTCGTGTGTACGAGGCCTGACTTATAGAGATCCTCCTTCCCTCATATTCTTATGTCTCGTAAGCAGCAAGAGAATTACCGTCCTCATATTGTTGATTGTGTGGCAATATACAGAGTATTTGTGCTGAATATGATGCTTTTATACGGCATGATTATGTTTGACAGGAGAAGTCATAATACCAGATTTTATCAACAGGAAGTACTGAGGATGCAATATAGAAAGACAGCTCTCAGTCCTGGAGAGAAGAGGGGGGGGGGGGGGATAGAACCTGTCATTTACATCCCGTCATTGCAAGTCTACCAGCATTTACACCTATTTGTGATCATAGTTCCATCTATTACTTTGCAATTTACTCTTTCCTTTCATTTTTATGGTACCCTAGGGAATGGTAGATGATGGATTCTACTATATATATAAAGTAAATGTTCATAAAACAAGAACAAAATCACAAAGCATACAGTTGAACTGATTTAATGAGATAATGAAAGTAGCAGTGCAGTGAAATAAACAATAACTACCAATCAAATTTCATCTTTCTTTGGTTTATAGCAGTGGTCTCCAAACTGCGGACAAGGGGCCAGATGTTGCCCTTTGCTTGCTTTTATCTGGCCCTTGGGGCACTATTTCACCCACTGACACCAACAAATCAGGCACTTTTCCTCCCACTGACACCACTAATGGGGCACTATTCCACCCACTGACACCAACAATCAGGCACTATTCCTCCCACTGACACCAACAATCGGGCACTATTTCTCCCACTGACACCAGTGATGGGGCACTATTCCTCCCACTAACGCCAACAATCGGGCACTATTCCTCCCACTAACACCAACAATTGGGCACTATTCCACCCACTGACACCAACAATCAGGCACTATTTCTCCCACTGACACCAGTGATGGGGCACTATTCCTCCCACTAACGCCAACAATCGGGCACTATTCCTCCCACTGACACCAGTGATGGGGCACTATTCCTCCCACTAACGCCAACAATCTGGCACTATTCCTCCCACTGACACCAGTGATGGGGCACTATTCCTCCCACTAACGCCAAGAATCGGGCACTATTCCTCCCACTGACAACAACAATCGGGCACTATTCCTCCCACTGACACCAGTGATGGGGCACTATTCCTCCCACTAACGCCAACAATCGGGCACTATTCCTCCCACTGATACCAGTGATGGGGCACTATCCCTCCCACTGACACCAACAATCGGGCACTATTCCCCCCACTGACACCAACAATCGGGCACTATTCCTCCCACTGACACCAGTGATGGGGCACTATTCCTCCTACTGACATCAATGATGGAGCACTATTCCTCCCACTGACTCCAATGATGGGGCACTATTTCTCCCACTGACTTCAATTATGGGGCATTATTCTTCCAATGACACCAACAATTGGGCACTATTCCTCCCACTAACACCAACAATCGGGCACTATTCCTTCCACTGACACCAATGATGGAGCACTATTCCTCCTACTGACACCAATGATGGAGCACTATTCCTCCCACTGACACCAACAATCGGGCACTATTCCTCCCACTGACACCAACAATCGGACACTATTCCTCCCACTGACACCAATGATGGAGCACTATTCCTCCCACTGACACCAACAATTGGGTACTATTCCTCCCACTGACACCAATGATGGGGCACTATTCTTCCCACTGACACCAGTGATGGGGCAATATTCCTCCCACTGACACCAATGATGGCCTGGAGGTAGCCCAATCCTCCTTAAAGGCACAGGGTCACATTGGACACTCAGCACATAGCACAATGGCAGCAAAGGTGCCCAGTGTGTCCCCTGACCAAATTTACACCAGTAACAAAGAGATGGCCCCTGCCCCCACTTTTAACTGGCCTTTGCAGCAAGGAGCACATGGAAGAGAAAACGCATTGAAAGACAAAACCAGAGGAAATTCCCAGCTCAACTCACCAACCAGTCTGCTGACCAATCAAATTAATCTGTCCAACAGTCTGCATTATAAACCAGGGTTTAGTAAGCACACATTTGCAAATGCATGCGTAAGCTGCAAGGCCTCTTTACAGGTGCTCCTTGCTGTGAAGGCCAGATATAGGTGTGGGCAGGGGCCATCACTGGTGTCAGTGGGAAGAATAGTGCCCCATCACTAGTGTCAGTGGGAAGAATAATGCCCCATTGTTGGTGTCAGTGGGAAGAATAGTGCCCCATTGTTGGTGTCAGTGGGAAGAATAGTGCCCCATTGTTGGTGTCAGTGAAAGGAATAGTGCCCCAAGGGCCAGATAAAGGCAAGCAAAGGGCCGCATCTGGCCCCCAGGCCACAGTTTGGAGGCCACTGCTCTAGATCATCTGTGGGCAGGAGATTCTTTATGTGGACATTTGCTTATTTATTTCTTGTATATTGGTGAGCTAGATGGATGTGTGCCTTTTTCCAACCTAGTCTTGATTTTTGCCAGCATACCACAGATCTTCAGTTTAAGTCCAAACTTTTTTGATTGAAGTATGATCACATCACAAACATGAGAGTGCAACGTATCGGAGTGACGCAGGATCTCTTTGTCAGGCATGTGATCACATGCCTAAAGAGGGGGGTACTGTGTGACTCCGAAAGTTTGCACTCTCATGTTTATGATGTGACCATACTTCAATAAAAGAATGTTGTGCTGGCAAATATCTACACTGTGTCACGTATGATCCAGTCTCCAGCTGGTGGTTGCTGCGGCACCCAATCTCTTAGAGCCTTTTCCATGAACATGTGCAATGAAAATATTGACGGTTACCTTTCTTCAACCTGACGAACTATGTAACTATCTGCTGTTTTCACTATGAAATAATTAAATAATTATGAAATAATAATATATAATGTATAAACTGTAATGTAAAAGCGTATGATTAATTAAATGTGGTAGGATTCACTTACTACGGAGGAGTTAGGGTGACTCCTTGGACTTTTCTTCAGTTTGCATCTTCATAAAAAATTTATTTTTGTGTAGCTGTCAATGATCTGTGTTAACGTGACTCAAGTAGACATCATGAAATGTCATTTATTCCACTTAGATAAAAACTCTTTTCTGCTGATATTGCAGGTTTTACTGTTTCATTTTTATGTATTTTTCTTTTTTTTAAGTATCAGTTTTAGTTTATTAAATTGCTTGCTGCATTGCTAAATATACCAATGCAATGTTTGTCTGTGCCTTCATCAGCAGTAAACTAATAAAAATTGTTACTTGAGACAACGGAGAAAATTAGAGGCTGAAGAAAATCAGGTTTCCTCATTGGAAAGTTAACAATCTTTTTGGTTTCTGTCAAGGGATTGTTAGTTGGGTGGTGTCAGCATTTTTCAATCGAGAGACCAAAAATATTGAGACCACCCAAAATATAAAAATTTTAGTTAAAGCTGATATGGTGAGTCACCTAATAGCTTCTTGTTATGCTAAGGAATTCTATTCACCCGGCTCTTCCGACTCGCTTCAGACAATATGAAGAGGTTGTTATTGGAGTTTGCATTTCATTTACATTATGAAAAACGCTGAACGAGAGAAACCATGACAACAAGGGGCAGTGCTAGGAAGATGTTACCTACATAGTCTCCAACCATTGTTAAAAGTAATTAGATTATTTAGCATAGCAGCATCCATCTATTGCTGAACTATCAGGCTTTGGGTAAGCCAACAGATAGTGCACTGTAAAAATGAGAAGACTAATTAACCTCAAGCAAGTAACTTTCTTGTTCTGTTGGGAGTTTGACAGATGCAAAATAAGAATTTGCAACGCCATTGCTCTTGGGTGTTGGATGTCATGTTTAAAAATGTCAGGAAAGAAAGTGTTCTGCTTGTTGCAGTCAAGGCAGTCTTACCATGTGAAGTAATAATGAAAAAGATAATAATGTCCTCACAGGGTGGTACTATGGACCCTAGATAGATCCACAATGCCATGTCCTATTAGTTATCAAAGAAGATCAAAGTGTAGAAGGAATGGGCTTTTAGGCATGATGCGGTGGAGCGGGGGGGGGGGGTGTAATTCAGAATTTTATTTTTTAGTTCTGCACTGACTGTCTTTAAAATTGCCCCAGCCCCTGTTCAAATCCAATCCGGGGACAAAACCGGGCATTTTAACATGATTTTTTATTAAAGCAAAGAAAAAAACATATATTTCGACAAATGCAAATGTATAAAAGCACATATATTAAACATGTGAGCTAGAAGGATTCCTCTGGACATTTAATGGCCCAGTTCATACTAGACAGATGTAGCTAAGCTAAATAGGATCATAACATCCCTGGAGCTGGTAACTAACCCTATATGATAATGCAATAAAACCGGAACAGGTAATATCCTGGTAAGAGTATCAAAGAAGGGTCAGTAGAGCAAACTCAGGGTATGTCAGTTCTGTGCGATATTTATTCAGTATAAGCTCGACTAGTTTCACGCACCCATGCACTTCTTCAGGAGCTACTCATAAAAAAAATTGTGATAATGATAAACACTTAGTGCCAATGAGTGAAAGCAGCTGGACAGGTGCGGGAGTAAGGAGGAACTGTGGAGGTCTTAAAGGCAGGTATCGGGGCGCAGTCAGGCAGGCACAGGCAGAGATCACCAAAGCAATATGGTATAGTGTAAAACAATGTATACGTGGCCGTATGGCCTCCCTGGAGTCATTCATGTGGAATTTCCCAATGTATAATCCTCAGGTCACGGGGTCTGGGGGTTACCAAGAGAAGGAAAAAATTGTAGAGTAGATATAGACCTCTAACTTTTAGAAGTATAATAGCTCAAAATCATCCAGTTGTGATAGAGGGGTACACATGCTAAGCCTTGTCACAATTGAGATTGGTATAAAGTGACAAACAAACAAAGGGACTCCCTGCTGTCTAGCTGGATAAAATGTCATGCTTTAATAAAAATCCATGTAGTTGTAGTAACCCTTAGGGTAAGGTGACCAGATTTTTAAAATGAAACCTGGGGACATATTTTTTTTTTTTTACTAGTAATGGCGGCAATCAGTGACTCTCTTCCCATTGCCTCACAGCCTGTCAAGTCTTACCCTCTGGGCCCCGGCTACTACTGGGTGGAGAGCAGAGGAAGATCACTCCGTCAGGGAAGGCAAGGAGATAAGCAGGCAGGCGGCTGGCCCGGACTTGAGCCAAGGCAGAAGAACATGCGAGCGGAGCTAATTGGGCATGTGCCCGAAACTGAAGAAATATTCCCCCCGCTCCGACCAGCACATAGTCATCAGAAAGGGGCACAGAAAATTCAAAAAAATACACCCCCCTAAGCTAGTAGGTGCGGTGGAGCGGGGGGGGGGTGTAATTCAGAATTGTATTTTTTAATTCTGCACTGACTGTCTTTAAAATTGCCCCAGCCCCTGTTCAAATCCAATCCGGGGACAAAACCGGGGACAGATTTGGTCTGGGGACAGTGTCCTCAATCCGGGGACTGTCCCCGGAAATCGGGGGTGTATGGTCACCCTACCTTAGGGTTGCAAGATACAGGAGCAAGACATACAATTCAGGATATCCACTTTATTTTAACATTTCTTATTTACCTGGTCTGGTTACAGCCAGGCACACCAGCAAAATGGGGGAAGGAGGGCAAGACATAACAAAGGTAAAAGAACCCAAAGAATATTCAAACAGGGGCACTTTTCTATTTTACCCCTGGGCTACCAATCTCCGAAGGCCTAGTTTCTAAAACAAAAACAAAAAAAAACAAGGAAAGGGGCGCCTCTGAGTATATATCATAAAAGTCATTTATTAAACAACAATATCCACTCACATGGAGGAAAGAGGAGTTGCATTCAGATCTGTTTGCTGGGCTGAAGAGATGGGATGGGACTGCAAGTCACAGCAGATCCTGTAAGGTTAGCACCACATCAGATCCAGGCAGGATAGGGTGGGATGGCTGAGCGCAGTGCGGTCTCCTTTAGTTATCCAGACTTTTGCATATCACAGTCAGGTGAGGTCAGGAAAAGTCCATCAGACAAGGATATGGGTTCCAAGGGTGGTGAGTGGGGGAGGACAGATGCCAGTGCTACTGGCTGGCCGCGCCGCGGCTCTACAATATTCGCTCTGCCTCTGTAGTATGGAGAAAGACACGGCCGTGTGATCGGGACCAGAATGAGGCTTGGGGAGACTCATCTCTTGGCTTCGTAGTAAGCAGAGCAGTTGTTAGGACATTTAACTTGCCATTAACCATGCAAAATTGTAATAGAAATTGTTGGGTGCAGTTGGCCAAACAATGAAAATCATGGACCTACTATGATGGAAATCATGGCCCTACAATGATGGAAATCATGGCCCTACAATGATACATTGGAAAGCTTACAATTTTTTCTTCAGTATGGTTCCTATTATACCAATTCACAGTAATGTGTGTTAGGTTTCATTTGCCTTTTTGAGAGCAGATAATAGATAAAAATAATTTTAACAGAACAAATAAATCTTCGTGATGGTGTCAACATGGGCAGCATCTTCTTTCACTAGTTACCCAGCTTAAGTATGGGGGAAGCAATGTACTCTCAGGCAGTATTGTCTTTAGGCAGGACCACTTTGTCATACCATTGTGACAATGGGGTTGATTTTCTAAAGGCAAATAGACTGTGCATTTTCAAAGTGCATTTGCACTCATTTTCAGGTGCAAGGAAAAAAATATGATTAGATGATGGCAATCAGCAAAACTTTTCTATATTCACTAAGGTCTTTGGAAAATGAGTGCAACTGCCCATTCAGAGTGCCCAGTCTATTTGTCTCCACTCCACCCCAATATGTCTGGGAAGGTGTTCATTTAGCCAGGTCATGGTATAAGCTATAGCTTGCCACATTTAACTGGACTTGTTTTGTAATGTTGATATTCCTCTACTCATCCAAGTGACTTCAAATGGGTCACTTTTACACTTCCTGACATAATTCTGAACATTTAACATCTCTCTTGACACATTTCATGATATCATATTGAGTAGATTAGGGAAACTAATTTACCTGTGTGATTATAAGTGCTGGGGTATGTTTGTGCCCCTCATTTGAATGTAGGAAGCCACTTAAAGGAAAAGTACAGCCAAAGCTCATTTGGTTGTACTTCTGATGTGGATCAGAAGGGGTGCAGTTCATTCTGCATTTCTGTGACCTGTTTTCAGCAGACAGTGGGCTGAAGCTCACTGTCGGCTGATGTCACAGAGCCGGTCCAGGCTCGGGCAAGATCGCGACAATGAAGTCAGGATCTGCCCACATGCCTGGACTGTCACCCAGCTAAGCCTCTCAGCGAGCCTCTGAGAGCCTGAGCCGACCGCTCCCGCCCTCTCACAGCCCAGCGCTCCAGTGAGCGAGGGGTGGGGGGGTCAGAGCAGACAGCGGTAACTGATGGTCAACAGCTCTCTGCTCAGGGAGCCCTGAGAACCGAGCGAGCGGCAGTGTTTGATCGCTCGGTTCTCAGTGTTAGGGCCGGCAGGGGACAGATGCAGCATTGGACTGATGCTGCATCCAACTAGGTAAGTATGATTCAGAAAACAAAAACTAACCCCATACTTCTCTCTTAAGCCAGCCACAGGTGATTCAAATCTCGGCCAGTTCAGCATGGACCGTCCAAGATTTGAATCATGTATGGGTAGGCTGAATATACCGAAGTTGATCGATCAATTAACTTTGGTACAAGCAGCCTGTTGAATTTTACATGCAATTTGTGCTAGCGGCTATTATAGCCGCTAACAGTAAACATTGTATTTTGCCGGTGGAGATGACTCCCCCCCACCAGGAGAACACAATGGATCCATGGGAAGGGATTCCCCTATCTACACTGACAATGCAGGAAAAAAAAAAAACACTTCTTCTATGGCAAGTTATAGATGAGTGGTGAAATCACTTCAACATTACAGAACAAGTCCATTTAAATGAAATGAACTGTTAATTTACTGTTAATCTCATTGACAAATTGCAAGACTGGATGTTTCTACCTAAAGCTCTGCTGTGGTCAATCCCCCACAATTCTTTGCATTGGCAGAGCCCATGTGACCTTTGCTCGAATGCAGATGAGAATCCCAATGCTACATCATTATCTTGTTACAAAAATTTGCTAATTTATTCATTTAACAACCCCTGATGTGTAATTTTTTTTTATTTATTTTTTTATTATAATCTTGTTTCAGCTTTTAGACAATTTTATAGATATGGCAAAAAAGAACAAAAGCACTGCCAGTTTTGTTGTTATACAGTTGTGGGTAATTGGTCTTAACACTAGAATGGATTGTAATTGCAGATGTATAAGTGATTATGTAAGGGTACCGAGGTCAGCGACAGTGACTTTCTCATACACAATGCGTATAAATCACAGTGGGAGATTAATTGCTGTACAGTTTACTGAAGAATCATCATCAGAAAAGTTGCTATTTGTATATTTGCTTTGAGAAAATCGACGTAAATGAAGAAGACGACAGACCTTATTACCATCAACGACTCCCTCTGCCAGTATAACATTCTCATAATTTGAGTGCTGTCTGTTTCCTATTTTGTTTGATGACATGTTTTGAAAGGCTTAAAAGGGAATATACCATTTTTTTTAATGTAAGATCAGCGCAATGCTAATAGTTCTGTCACTTTGTGTGAATAGACTTTTGTCCTATCCCTGACAAAACTCTTTGGGGTTAATGTGAGGGCACATAGACTGTTCACTTTGCAAGTGAAGTTGCACTTTGCAAGGGAATTTTCCCTAGAGCTTAGTGAATGAGGTGACTTCTATCATCTAATAATGTGCAAGTGCTTGTTTTTTTTTTTTGGTTTTTTTTCCTTGCATGTGATTGTGTACTTTCTGCAAAGTGAACGTTTCACATTCACTAAGCTCTTGGGAAAATTCCCTTGCAAAGTGCAACTTTCCTTACCAGGTGAATAACGTACTTGTCCTAAGTAGATAAAAAGTTTTTCTTTTGGAATAGGAATGTATTTTTCAATGTTAAAGCAGAACTTAACTGTATCTGAGCACCACAAACGGAATGCACTATTTAACCACTTGACCTTCTTCATGACCCGGCCATCTTTTGCAACGCGGCACTGCGTTACTTTAACTGTCATTTGCGCGGTCATGCAACGCTGTATATAAATGTCCTTTGGTTTCCCACAAATAGAGCTTTCTTTTGGTGGTATTTGATCACCTCTGAATTTTTTTTATTTTCTGTGCTATAAACAAAAAGGCTGACAATTTTGAAAAAAAAAAAAATGTTTTACTTTCTGATATAAGACATATCCAATAAAATAAATAAATAAATAGATTTCTTCATAACGTTAGGCCAATATGTATTCTGCTACATATTTTTGGTAAACAAAATCCCAATAAGCGTATATTAATTTATTTGCGCAAACGTTATAGCGTCTACAAACTATGGTGTATATATATATATATATATATATATATATATATACTGGAATTTTTATTTATTTTTATTTTTTTACTGGTAATGACAGCGACTTATAGCAGGACTTCAATATTGCGGCAAACAATTGGATGCTAACTGACACTTTTTGGGAACCAGTGACACTAATACAAGTGATCATAAGTGTCACTGTACTAATGACACTGGCTAAGAAGGGGGTTAAACATCTAGGGTGATCAAAGGGTTAAATGTGTGCCTGACCAGTGTTTTGGTGCACTGTGTGTGATGCTTTTACTAAGGCAATTCATGGATTTTATTCCCTGTTTTGCGGGGAAAGAAAATCCATTACTTCCCTGCTGACAGGACAGAGCTCTGCCTTGTTTACATAGGCAGTGCTCTGTCCTGTGTGTCTTTCTGATGATCAGCGGGTGTTGGCGGTCATCCATTGGCTGACACTCGCTCATCAGCATCTGCTGTGTATAATCACAGCACAGCCGGGTCGCCGGTGGCTGGAAGTGCCAGATCACGTACCTAGTACGTGATCTGGTGCAGCAGAGCCGCCTTGCCGCCATGCATGTAAAAACATTTTAGAATGTATTAAAACATGGGCGGTGTTAGTAGGGGAGTGGATGGTGTCAGTAGGGCAGAGGTTGGTGTCAGTAGGGCAGTGGACTGTGTCAGTAGTTTTTTATTTTTATTGTTTTATTTTTGTATTATTTTTTACTATTTTATTTTAATAGTATTTTTTAAAATTTTTAGGGGACCTCGTTGGGGGGGGATTTGGTGAAATATCAGCAGGGGGAATTTGCACCGCACAGGATGATTAGGGTGTGTTCAGGCACCTGAAAAAGCACCTGAAGAAAGTTAAAAAAGAAGTGAAAACAAGTAAATATAATATACCTTCCTATCTATTTGCTAATGAAAGCAGCATAATGCCGTGTACACACAAACAGATTTCCCGTCGGAAAAACCTTGGATGTTTTTTCCGACGGAATTCCGCTCAAGCTTGTCTTGCATACACACGGTCACACAAAAGTTCTCGGAACTTTCGACCGTCAAGAACGCGGTGACGTACAACACATACGACGAGCCGGGGTCAATGAAGTTCAATAGGCAGTTCGGCTCTTCTGCTTGATTCTGAGCATGTGTGTTTTTTTTGCGTGTCGGAATTGCATACAGACTAACGTTTTTTCTGATAGGAATTTTTTCCGTCGGGAAAATAGAGAACCTGCTCTCAAACTTTTGCTGGCGGAAATTCCACCAGGAAAAGTTCAATGGAGCCTACACACGGTCAGAATTTCCGTTCAAATGCTCACATCAGACTTTTTCTGACGGGAAAAACGGTCGTGTGTACACGGCATAAGGATTAAAAATAATTCATGCTGATTGAGAGAGTTTAGTTCCGCATTAAGCTTACTGATTTCCGTGTAAAATTCATGAAGAACAGAGAGATGGCTACTCCACTTCAGTTTTGTGTTTAAGTGAATTCAGAGTTAGAAGCATTGATATAGCCAGTCTTTGTCAATCAGTGCAGGTGGGTGTTACAGAAAGCAAAGTTCACTTCCCAGACACACCACACTCTACAATTGTAAGCTGAACATGCTGACCCTGGTGTTAACACATACTTTTGTAGTAACCAGCAAGAGTGTGATTTCCCAGAGTGACAACACTATTTCTGTTTAGGGAGCTGCTCGCCCAGGAGGTGTCCATCTAGGCTGTAAATGGCAGGTCTAAATAAAGCAAAGCAAAGGCAATGCGATGAAAATATCAGAGAGACTAATAGGTAAAAGATAAATCATTATTTCATGCAATATAATGTTTAGATTGAGATCTACCGTATATACGCGAGTATAAGCCGACCCGAATATAAGCCGAGGCACCTAATTTTACCACAGAAAACTGTGAAAACGTATTGACTCGAGTATAAGCCTAGGGGTGTCCATCTCCATGCCTCACTGGGTCCATGTGCATGCGTCACTGTGTCCATGCCTCACTGTGCCCATGCCTCACTGTGCCCATGCCTCACTGTGCCCATGACTAGACAGACGTTTAACATGGGAGTCTATGGAAGGGGTGCCCAGATTTGAAAAATCGGTGCTCCCCGGCCGTAGGTCCCCCAGACAACAAACTTTGCACACTTGTAGAGGAGAAATAGGGCTATACGTGTGCCAAGTATTGGGTCCTGGGAACCCATGACCGGCCAGTACTGGGTCCCCAAAGTCACCAGAGAAATGACCGTTTAACATGGGAGTCTATAGAAGGGGGGCCCGGCTTTGAAAAATCTATGCTCCCCGGTCGTAGGTCCCCCGCACAACAAACTTTGCACACTTGTAGAGGAAGATTGGGGCTACATGTTTGCCAAGTTTGGGGTCCAGGGTACCTACGGCCGGCCGGTACCGAGTCCCCAAATCCGGGAGATCAGACGCAAAAAGGTGACTCAAGTATAAGCCGAGGGGGGCATTTTCAGCACACAAAAAATGTGCTGAAAAACTCGGCTTATACTCGAGTATATACGGTACTTTATAGATCCAGGTGATTTTAAGGAAATTGTGAAATCCTTTTTAATTATCAAACCCCTGTTTAGAAGCATTGAATGTTCCCAACTCTTGTGCCTCCTATATATTCTTGATCAGGAGTTGCGTTTGCAGATTTCATTCACAGTGCCACCTGCTGATAAAATATGGTAGCGCAGCATTGAAATTAGATAACCCATTAGGAATCATCAAGGGGATCCTGCTGTTTACAAAGAGCTTTTAAAAGTGGTGACTCCTTTCTTGTTACTATAAAAAAGGGTCTCAGTCTGGTGGGTAATTGCTTTTTTACCAAGATTTTCTCTTTTATATTAGAACTCCTTTCAGTAGCTTTGTATAGATTTGAGAAGGGCTAGAATTTCTCAAAAGATGTCATTGCTATCTGTGTCTCTTTTGGGTGATCACCTCACTTCCTGTCCAGCAAGAGTGATCACCGGGGTCGTGAAAGGTAGTTAAAATTAAATTTTCAACTGAACAGGAGTAGATTTGATATCTTCCAGTGAAGACATGACATTAGTTCTAGTGATAGCTGTCACTAGCTGTTTTCTTCTTCTTTGGAGAAGAAGCTCTCATGTATACCACATTTTTTAAGATGGAATTCAAGATAGAAAGTAATTTTTCTGGGTATTGCTTAGGAACAATTAACCCTTCTAAATTTCCCCTATAACATAGCAAAACTTAAATTTTTGAGTTCAGGTCCCCTTTAATCTTTAATATCCCGATAAAGAAAAAATTAACAAAACTAGCTTTTCCTGCAAAATTCAGATTTATTCTACAGATTAAACCCATTAGATGTCTTCAGTCTGATGGCCACCATCATTTAACCATCCTATGTGCCCAGATCATCCTGGACCCACCTCCAACCTGTGAATGGACAGTGAAAGGAGAAGCAGCACAGTGATACGCTTATGTCTCTGTCACTTTGTTTTCTCCTCCCATCAGAATGCTTCTCAGCACATGAACTGGTTGGCTCCTTGTACTACTTCTTACTCCCACACTCCAGACCTGCTGTACAGGAACTACAACAGATCAAATTCAGGTACTTACATTGAATGTATTTAAAAAAATACATATAATAATGTGCTAACAATTACATATGTAGGTGGGGCCTCAGCCAAGGTACCCAATCCAGGAGAAAATTGTTCTGAATTATTTTGTGTTAATCTGAACAGTTTACCAGTACCAAGCATAAATAGTTCAGAAGACAATGATATACGGCAATTCAATAATTATGTTCTCACAGTGTTATTAATCTCTGACTTGTATTACCAGAGGGGTGGTAGTTTGTGATTTACCAAGGCAGCACTGTATATACTGGCTCCTATTCCAGTCTCCAGACAGTATCCCACACTACGGGAGTTGTCCCTATTCTGACTCTTCTCATCGGGAACCTTTCTTTGCTCTATTCTCTTTCCTTAACCAGTGAGTACATGTCCCAACCTACCACTTACTCCAGGCACACACGAATGATGCAGGAAACCCTGTATATCAGGTCCTTTGTCAAGATGGCCACCTGAGATGGAGTCCAAAAAGGAACAATTCCATTGCAAACCCCTTTCCCCTCGAAACATTAGTACAGTGCCATCTACAGGTTGAAAGAACACCTGCCAACACATAGCTGCGTTAGTTTGAATATTTTATACCTACCTAGAATTCAGCTTTAAAGTAGTTGTAACCCTGGGGAAAAAAAAGAGACCCTGTTCCCTTATAGCAGGTTAAACAGCACAGTGCTTGTGCTGTTTAACCTGTCCCTCTCTGAGCTGTAAAAAACCCTGGTTGATCCTGTCTGTTTCTGTGTCCCTCTTGGTGTGCTGACCACGGTAATCATGGCTACTCATGATTTCTGATTACCATGGTCAGTTTACGTGCCTCTGTCATCCCTTTGCTCTCCTCTCTCCCCCTCTCTCCCTGCCTCTCAGCTCCCTTGTGTGTGTGAGCCACCCCTCCCCTCTCATCCTGCCGCTATTAATAGTAAAGTACAGTAAAATAAATATTACTGCCAGCCCCTCTCTTTTATAAAGACATCCTACACTGTCTAAGTGTTAGTGTAAGTGTTAGTGTAAATACCTTATCTCCAATCTTTTATGGCCAATTATGGCCAATCACATGACCTCCGGCCGCTCTCCTCCTCCAATCTAAAGGCTACAGTGGGAGGGGCTAAGTGGCCAGCACAGCAGTCACGTGACCTCCCCGGCTGACGTCAGAGGGGATCTCGGCATTGTTTTACACTAAAGCCCCGTACACACGGTTGGACTTTTGCCCAACAAACTTCGTTTTGAGCAAGTTGGACCAACAATCCGACCGTGTGTACGCTCCATCGGACAAACTTTTTTCGTTTGGTTTTGGATTTCATCGGACAAAAGTTGGGTCTGCAAACGGACAAACTTTTGCCCAACAAAAGTCCGATGGAGCAAAGTCTGACCGTGTGTACAGATAACCATCGGACTTTAGTCCGATGGACAAAACAACTAATGGTAAAATCAACCAACAATAGCGGAAGTTGACCAAAGGGTGACAGTAAAGATCAGAAAAGAGCAGAAAAAACACGTGATGTTGTAAGAAGCTTTAAGAAAGTTTGCAGAAAAGTCCGAGCGTGTGTATGCTATGGGTGTTCCCAACCAACTCCGTTCGGACAAAAAAACACAGAAAAGTCCGATGGAAGTCCGACCGTGTGTACGAGGCTTAACACTTACACAGTGTAGGATGGATTCATAACTTTACAACAACTTTAAGTAAATGTATGAACATAGCTTGTTAAAGTTAAAAACAGTTATTTTATTGTACCTGAATGCTTTACCTGTGCTATGTTGTGGGATCTAGTTATTTGCAGTAGGATATTCATGTCTGTCCTATCTAAAATATGTACAGTATATATTACAATTCCAGCCCCTGAAACTTATCTGACTCTCCGTTGATAGGAGAACACACTGTAATACCAAGCGGGAAATCTTTTAATGTAAAATAGTTTTTTGTAAATTTAAACATGGTTTTCATAATTTACTTCATGCCTACAAGCTTTTACGTGCTGATCCAATGTAATATAATGAGCAATCACAAAGTAAATATAAGCAATAGGTTATGTTTACTGCTGTGCAGGCAGCAGGCTATGAATTCACAGCTGACTGAACATAACAAGCTAGAGGTATTAACCAGTGCACACATCCACATTCCAGTCCTACTGAACTTGATCGGAGTTACATTTGTGCTCCTTGGAGATAGCTTGTAATGTTCTAAAAATGTAAAAATAACACTTGTTGGGAAATGATAAAATTGCACTGTATCAGTTGTTTAAAATGCAAAATCATTTAAGTGTTAAAGCAGATCTAAAGGAAGAAATTGACTTTAGTTTCTCCTGGCCCCGTACTTGTCTCCTGGTGTAGACTACTTTCAGTGATTTCCAAATACTTCTAAACTAATGCTGCGACTAAAGGACTGTAAAAGAGAGGGGCAGAGGCATTGATTGGCTGTTCTGGCAGAGGATGCCCATGCTGGTTCTTTAAAGCAAAGGGACAGTTTATTGGCCTTCAGACTTTAGGGAGCCGGACTGTGGCCATGGGGAGTATAAAATGTCCTGGCATCAGTGGGCGTAAACAATGCACCTTTGGTATTAGGGTGAGAAACAGTGCCCTATCGTTGGTATCAGTAGTAGAAATAGTGACCCATTGTTGGTATCAGTAGGAGACATAGTGCCTCATCATTGGTTTCAGTTGGAGGAATAGTGCCCCGTTGTTGTTATCAGTAGAAGAAATATTGCCCAGTCATTGGTATCAGTAAGTGAAATAATGCCCCATTGTTGGTGTCAGTAGGAGGAATAGAACTCTATTGTTGATGTCAGTGGGAGGAATAGTGCCCCATCGTTGCTGTCGTAGGAGAAAAAGTGCCCCATCACTGGTGTCAGTGGGAGGAATAGTGCCCTGTTGTTATTGTCAGTGGTAGGAACAGTGCCCCATCGTTGGAGTTAGTGGTAGGAATAGTGGCTCATTGTTGGTGTTAGTGGGAGAAATAGAGCTCCATCATTGGTATCAGTGGGAATAATATGCACCATTGCTG
This sequence comes from Rana muscosa, assembly GCA_029206835.1. Lineage (NCBI taxonomy): Eukaryota > Metazoa > Chordata > Amphibia > Anura > Ranidae > Rana > Rana muscosa. The sequence continues at coordinate 998,853,304 of CM055117.1, read as the reverse complement.
GGGTTAGTGGGATGACTAGCGTCTTGTATCGGGGGAGTAAAATGCCCCAAGAGCCACATAAAAGCAAGTAAGGGGCAGCATCTGGCCCCCGGGCCGCAGTTTGGAGACCACTGCTTTAGAGCCTTGTTGTCTAAGCGAAAGTATTTGGAAGTCATCGGAAGGACAGCTTAGTCACATGGCCTGTGTTATGCAGAGAGCACTCAGAAGGATACCACAGACTCCACAGTGAGTCCTGCATTTCAATAATAACTAAAATGCAAAGCAGCGATTGGTAAGTACTCTTGTGGAGAGTGGATAGCCATATCTGTTTTCCGCTATAAAGAGGCTCCTTAGCAAACCTGTGCTTTCTCCATGCAACAATATAGACAGCTGTAAACCATTACGACTGGGCTTTTTTACTATTCTTAGATATGCCCTCTGATGAAACCACCAATGTAGTCCAGTAATCAGAGGCAGCAATGGGCGAATATGCCTGTATTGGTTAAAACTCCTGCAAGGCTAATTAACAAAGGGAATTAACAAAGAGTGGTGCAGGCATAAGGCCTGCACCACTCTTCTAAACTGAGCAAATCCTGCTCCTAATTATCATAGGGGGTGCAAACACCTTTGTTGATTAGGTGCGATCTGATATGCAATCCATGCTGCATCTGCACCAGGCACAGCATAGAGAGCAGGAGTTCCATGCTCCGGCTTCCTTTGCCTACCTCTGAGATGGAAAGGAAGGGGAAAGGCTATGAACCCTGTGTTTGCAATGGTTAAAAGCCAGGCATAAATGTAGGGACAGAGTAATGTTTTCCTATATGCAGATTCTGCCTGTGTAGTTTGTTCACTGCACAAGCAGAGTGAGGCATGTGAGCTGTGTTCCAATTTACCAGCATACAGTTCACATCCTGTATGCCAGGTCTATTCTGCGGCATTGAGTAAAAAATATGAATAAGGATATTCAGTGTGGGGAAATGTTAAAGGAAAAGTCAAAGCACCGGGACAAAGTCATAGGTAAACGACAACTTTTGCAGTATATGCATGCACATTTTTTTAACGCCTTCTTTAGTTTGCATGTTCCCCCTGTGCTTGCATGAGTTTTCTATGGGTAATCTAGTGTCCTCCCACACTCCAAAGACTATCTGGTAGATTAATTGGCTATTTTTTTTTCTTCTGCCATAATCAAGGCCGTATGCATACTGTGCATTTTTCTCCTGGTGCATGGAGCTCTGGCATATAGCTAAAGGCACAGGTGCCCCACCCAGCCCTTTCTGCAGGTAGCCTGTCAAACTTTATAAAAGCCTGAAAACTGCTGCGGCTGGATGGGGCTGGATGGTGCACCATGTGGTACAGTATGTGGCCAGGAACAAATGCTTGAAACACAGACTTCTTGTGTTTCGGCCACGCATCCAGACCCGTTCAGCCTCAACAGCTGTTGTCAGCCTCTCATAGAGATTGACAGGCTGCCGGCAGCGGGGCTAGCACCTACATCCCTCACCGACAGCTAAACAACAGAGCCTCATGCACCAGAGCTAAACAGCCACTATGCATGGGACCATATCGCTATTGTTAAAAAAAAAAAAAAACTAAAGTTTTAAAGATTAGTTTGAGATAACACTGGATCTTTTTCAGTCTAATAATGTTGCTTAGCTTGCTCATAAAGAGTTTTGAATAAATGTTTACAGATGCATTTTTTCCTTAAAGCAATTTTATAAAAAAAAAAATATTCAACTTAATAAAATAAAGTATTGCATTTTTCCATTGCTCTAGTTATAAGTAAGTTATTTGCTTATAATGATTACTGGTATTAGGTGTTAAACTAAAATAAAACAAAAACATATATACTATATTAATACACTATATACTGTATATAACGTTGGGCCTTGGCAAAAACATAATTTTAAATCTCTAATTTCACCTTTAGCACTTACTGCGTTTTAATGTCTTGTCAGTGAAGCAATGGAATGGCTGAGGGGGCACCATTATTGGGCTGTGCTTTGGGCATCATTTGGCCTTAATCTGATCTTGCTCTATGCTGATTTTGTTGGCATCCCTGGAGCAAGAAATACCATGGAGACAAGGGTGCCTTCTTGTTCCCTATTGTCATAGTAATGTCCTTTATGTGTAACTCTTGCTGCACAGCCCATACAGAATCAGGCAGTGCCATGTAAATTGTCACTCTCTCTTCCTTTTTCATCTGTCACCTGTGTATAACTGAAAGAAGAAGCTGCTCTGCAAGCTCGATCAGTGTTTCAAGGGATACATAGCACTCCAAACATGAGGACTATAATAAAGTAAAAAAAATAAACCCATTGCATATTGAATAATATAATAATTACATGTTATCATCATTTTTATGTACACTTAAAGAGCACTTTTGTCACACCAAGAACTCATAAAATGATATATATATATATATATATATATATATATATATTAGGGATGCACCAATACCATTATTTTTACTAGTACTAGTACCGATACTTTTTTTTCAGTACTCGCCGATACCAATTACTGATACTGTTTTATTTATACTTCAGCTGTCAGCAATGGTACAAAGCATTGAAAAGTTATTTACAAATGAAATAAAATAAAATATTTTTTCTACATTTTGTGCTTTTTTCAATGTGAAACATGTAAATATATGCTGAAGTTGTAAAAATATTAATGAACAACGCAAACAAAATAAAACGTTTTAATTATTAATAGTTTATGAAATAGAAGTGAACAAAACAATTAAATGGGGAGAATAAGGAGTTAATTAAGGCTGATTAGAGTAAATTAAGGGTTAATAAGGTGTTAAACAGAGAAACATTTAATTTAAAAAAATCATCTTTATTTGACAGGTTGCTTTAAACTGACTTCATCTGCAGATCTGAAGTTCATCCCTTTGATCTGTAGATGAAGAAAAACAGTAAGATACAAAGAGAAACAATGTTTCTTTTTATCTTCCAGTTGAGCGGCTGAGCAGTGTTGTTGATTGCCCAGCTGTTTTTTTTGACAGCTCCAATTGCCGGGACTTCAGTTTACACTTCAGCTGTCAACAGGGGAACCCCACTAACAGCTGAATGAGTCGTCGGTTGTTAAGGACGCGGCAGCCACACTCCTTAACAACCCACATTTTTTTTCACATTTAAGCTGGTAGTGGGGGAATGCCACTGTCACTTGAAAGAACTGAGCCTGAAAGTATTGGTTTTCGGGTATCGGAGCATTTGCACGAGTACCAATATTTGTGCAAAACTGCTTAGTATCGGCACCGATCCCGGTATCGGTGCAACTCTAATATATATATATATATATATATATAAGTAAAGTACGGGAATCAAACAGCAACTTTCAATCTGTAAAGGAACTACCCCTTTTTTAGTGCTTCCCCCATGAGCAGCAGCTCGCATTATATTTCTCCAGTACTCCCCAATCCCTACGTCATTATGAATTTCATTGTGTCAACCCTAAGCAGTACTTTGCATTATGCATTACATTTTTATTGTGCCTGCTGCTGCTTCCATCTTCCTTGGGTGCAGGTTGTCACAGAGAGAAGAGATTCTATTCACTTGGCGCTGCAGCTCCTCTTAAGCAATAACCGCTCAGGAAGTGTCAGGGTCAGCAAAGATAACCCTCAGCAATAACTACCAGCAAGTTTTAGGGCAAACAATAACCCTTGGTAAATCTCAGGGCCAACAGTAACCCCCAGTGTCAGGGCATGCAATCCCCCCAGAAAATGTCAGGGCAAGCACAACCAAGAACCTCCCTGCCACCAATCTGTACCATAGTTGAGCTGCAATTCATAGCACACATTTTACAAGTAGCCCGTTGCAATCATTGTATAGCCACAACTCCAAATATAAACTCCAGAGGAAAATAAATCATGTCTGGATATATGGGCTTTTACTGCCAGCGCTGCGAAATGTGGGTAGCAGTGTGTTCCTGGGGCTGCGCTTCTACTTAGTACAGTACTGCTTGATTGGTGAAGCTGGTTGTGTGAGAACTAACCAATGAGAACTTGCTTCCTCCCGCCGAGCACTATGTGGGCTGTCTGGACTGTGCAGCGCAGTAGAGTCTAATGGTCCCTAGCAGCTTTCCTGACCTTAATTAAGCATTATTGCTCCGTAGTTGTCTACCAGATGGGCACAAAAAATGTAAACAACAATAACTTTAAATCTGCTGCCTGGCAGGAGGAAAAGCAGTCAGTACCTTTAAGCGGCATACACATAAACTATAACCATTGCCTCTGCATTGACTTTAAAAATACTAAGACAGCTGCCAAGCTGTGGCCTGGCTGGAGTGAAATTCTGACCCCTCACTGGGCCGCGACCTGGCAGTTGACAAACACTGCCAAAGGATATATAATCTCACAAAACAGGCCAAGTTGCCCTTTCACATAATTCTAGGAATAAATTGGATGAATACCGCGCTAATGTTAAACCAAACAAGAATGAAAGCTGCGGCTCAATGCAGGATACAGAACACAGATAAACAAATTATAAAAAAGATGAGCTGCTCTAAAATATCCAAAACTGATAGATGCAAAGTCCTTGAGGAGTAAGCATAAATAACAAGAGTCTATGTTTTGATGGTGAAGTGGAGATCCCTCTAATGGTAAACTGCACAGTGATTCACGTCACAAAAAGTGCACAGCCACCTTAAGAAAAACTTGCTTACCAGAAGGCAAGCTAAACAGTCATGTGGCTATAGCCCAGCCAAGGCCTTGCAAACTTGAGTGGATGCTTGTAGATGGAGCTGTTTGCAGGATGGATCGCTGCAGAAGAGCCTCATTTACCTCGCAACCAACGTGAAGTCAGATCTCATCCCGGTCAACAAAGAGCCCAGAAAGAGAAGCTCACCATAGTGTAAATCTTTCTTAACTTTTATTATTATGAAAAAGTATTGCACTTACATCAAATGGATAAGAAATTTGCATGGATTAAAAAAGCTGGCCAGCTATCATCAGATCACCCATCCTCGGGATACCAAACCGCATGGTGACATCAACACGTCCCTCCTTCCGACGCGTTTCATCATAAAGTGACGTCGTCCTGGGGACATAATTCTAGTTACTGGTAGTGTGTCACCAGGACTAAAGGCATATTAAAGTATTGCATTAGGTGTCTATTTCTTCTTGTTTCCTGTTTTTTTATGCAGCCTGCTCATTTTAGATTGTTTAAACTTAAAGTGGTTGTAAACCACTGAAATGAAAAATTAACACAGCATATCCTACTATAGTGTGCACTTGCCTCAACACAAAGAACTCAGTTTGATTTCTGTATTCTATCATATTCCTCTGCTAACTGCATGAGTCTCTTCTGACAGGCAATGCTGGCTCCAAAGCAAGGAGGGGGACAGTGAGAAGAACTCCAGAACACATCATGTGATTGACCGCCTCGGCTGTTTATATTTCCCTGTGAGACTATGTAGAGAGGGACAGGGAGGAGAACTCCAGCACACAGCATATGATTGGCCATCTCGGCTGTTTATATTTCCCTGTGAGACTATGTAGAGAGGGACAGGGAGGAGAACTCCAGCACACAGCATATGATTGGCCATCTCGGCTGTTTATATTTCCCTGCGAGACTATGTAAGGGGGACAGGGAGGAGAACTCCAGCACACAGCATGTGATCGACCATCTTGGCTGCTTATATTTCCCTGTGAGACTATGTAGAGGGGGTGTGTCCATTCCCTCCACTCAGATGTCAGATTACACTCAGCTCTCCTGTCTATGGTGTGCAGTGCCTTCTGATGATCAGAAAAGCTATGTAAATATGTGCTTTATAAGGCTGTATAGGTGAGAGGACTGCTGATATACTTGTGTAGGAGGATGTGTTTTATCTCTGTGTATCACCCAAGGCTAGTCTTTTCAGTGGGTATATGTAAGAGTTTGTAACCACTTATGATCAGAAGAAAATGCAGAGTAGTAAAGTCATAACTGTACTCTGTCATAGATGCATAGCATTACAAGTTAGTGTCAGATGTCTTTCATTTAATTAAACATGAGTTAACTACAGCGGTACCTGAATAAAAGGCATGCCCTATGTAATTAATAAGATTCAGAAAGCTCAACTAGCTATATTAATTAGCTGTTTAATACTGAAAGCAAATGGCTGGCAGGGGAAGTTTATACCACCTCTCACTAAGGTCCCTTTAGTCCATATAGTTAAATCAGGAAATAAATTAATTGAAGCATGCTGGATCATTATCAGAAGAGAGAGCTGAGAGGCAGAAACAGTATCTTATTATTTGTCCCACTGGTACTTGTTTGAATATTACCACAAAACACAAGTAAATAAAACATAGCTTTATTATCTTGCAACACCATTAGAAATGTACTTAAAGCAGATTTAGCTTTTATAGTTGAACTCCAAGAATGAAAACATTTCATTTAAATATATTCCTCAATAGCAACAGAAGATTTAAAGTGTTACTGAAGGTATTTTTTTAAATCAAAATAAAAAACATGCATAAATATTGCACAGAGCCGCCCCGAACTCCCTCTTCTGGAGTCCCCCACTGGCGGTCTTGGCTCTTCTTCTTCTTTATATGCCACCTTAGCAAGCCACTTGCTCCTGAGCTGTGTGTGTCTATGGAGCCACGCTCCAAAGACATACACAGCATGGCTTGGCCCCTCTACACCAATTCCTCCTCACAGGATTTGATTGACAGTAGCAGGACCCAATGACTTCTGTTGCTGTCCAAGTCCCCGTGTGAAGAGGAAGAGAAGAGAGAAGAGTTTCACCCGTGGACAATGCTGTATCAATTGAGAACTTAGGTAAGTATTTAGGGAGGTGGAGGAGGGCAGCACGCTGTAAAACATTTTTTACCTTAATGCAGGTAAAAAATGTTTTGACTTTAGTACCACTTTAACCACTTAGGGACCACCCTATAGCAGTTTTACTGCTACAAGGCGGCAGCTGTGTATATACGTGATTACGGACTTATGCCTGCAGGGGTCACTGCACCAGTGGGCTGCTTCTGTTGTGAAAATTCACAGCAGAAGCCAATCTGCAGGTGTCGGGCACTCTATGTTTTCCGGCACCCACCGCTTACCGGTAAACTACACAGAACTGGGATCTGCCTATGTAAACAAGGCAGATCCCAGTTTTGGCAAGGGGAAAGGCATGGATTCTGTGTTTCTAGCTAGCAAGGCACACATGTAACCCTTTGATTGCCCTAGAAAATTTAATCCCTTCCCAGCCAGTGTCATTAGTACAGTGAGAGTGCATATTTTTAGCAATGATCACTGTATTAGTGTCACTGGTTCCCGCAAAGGTTCAAAAGTGTCAGTTAGTGTCCGATTGTCCACCACAACATTGCAGTCCCGCTATAAGTCACTGATCGCCGCCATTACTAGTATAAAATAAATAAATAAAAATTCCATAAATATATCCCATAGATTGTAGACACTATAACGTTTGCGTAAACCAATCAGTATACGCTTATTGGGTTTTCTTCTTCTTTTTTTTTTACCAAAAACATGTAGCAGAATACATATTGGCCTAAATTTATGAAGAAATTAATTATTATAATTTTTTTCGATATGTTTTATAACAGAAAGTAAAAAAAATATATATATTTTTTTCAAAATTGTTGGTCTTTTTTTGTTTACAGCACAAAAAATAAAAAGTGGTTATCAAATACCAGCAAACGAAAGCTCTATTTGTGGAGAAAAAAAAACTATTATTTGGGTATAGTGTCGCACGATAGCGCAATTTTAGTTAAGGTAATGCAGAGCGGCATCGCAAAAAATGTCCTGGTCACGAAGGAGGCTAAATCTTCCGGAGATCAAGTGGTTAAAATCCCTTTGTGTGCACCAAATGCCTTTGCAGACCCAGATTTACCTTGGAAAAATAGCAGTAATATCAACACTGTGCTGTACATAGCCTGTGCAGGGAGCAGAGTTGTTGGGGGGGGGGGGGGGGGGCTCAGCAGTCCCCACCCACTACAGGTTGCCTGAAGAAAACTACAGGAGGAGGCGGAGACAAGACCAGTCATTCTGCACAAGGAGAGAGAGCAGCAGTGACCAGTCTGTATTACAGGAAGCTTCTGCACAGAGGCAGTTCCACACTGAATTACTTCACAAAGCACATCACGATTCAAGTAAGAATACATACGCCACTTTTCATTAGACAGTATATCTTATCATACAGTTCAGTTTTAAATATTTTGAACTTTTAAAGTCTAACTATGGGCAGTTAAATCTTAAAAAAATTGCCACCCAGCTGATGAAGTCTATAGTTCTTTTGTGAACAAGCACAGAGTAATATGTGCCGCTGTCCATGGTTCTGCAGTCTTCTTTGCCGAAGGTTTTGGCTGTGATGACTGGTCACTAAACTAAGGTGACCAGATTTTTTAAATGAAATCCGGGGACATATTTTTTTTTTTACTAGTAATGGCGGCAATCGGCGACTCTCTGCCCGTCTCCGCCGCCGCCCACCTCACAGCCTGTCAAGTCTTACTCTCCGGGCCCCGGCTACTACTAGGTGGGGAGCGGAGGAAGATCACTCCACCAGGAAAGGCAAGGAGATAAGCAGGCAGGCGGCTGGCCGGGACTTGAGCCAAGGCAGAAGAACATGCGAGCGGAGCTGAATGGGCACCCGAAACTGAAGAAATATTCCCTCTGCTCCGACCAGCACATGATCATCAGAAAGGGGCACAGATAATGGATTTATTTTTTCATTCTGCACTGACTGTCTTTGAAATTGCACCAGCCCCTGTTCAAATCCAATCTGGGGACAAAAACGGGGACAGACATGGTCCGGGGACAGTGTCCTCAATCCGGGGACTATCCCCAGAAACCGGGGATGTCTGGTCACCCTACACTAAACATACAATACAGAATCAGTCCACCTACTTTCCAATACTAGAGAGTAAAGGACCAGACCACCTTTTACAACAGAACCATGGAATAAGGTGAATATGAACGTATTATCCTATTCCCTAGACAAAACAAGCTCTAGACCAGCTGAGGGGAACAATTTTAACCACTTCCATACTAGGCCTATTCTGACACTTCTCTCCTACATGTAAAAATCATATTTTTTTTGTTAGAAATAACTCAGAACCCCAAAACATTATATATGTTTTTTAACAGAGACTCTGGGGCAGGGATATGCAATTAGTGGACCTCCAGCTGTTGCAAAACTACATGTCCCATCATGCCTCTGCCTCTGGGTGTCATGCTTGTGGCTGTCAGAGTCTTGCTTTGCCTCATGGGACTTCTGCAACAGCTGGAGGTCCGCTAATTGCATATCCCTGCTCTAGGGAATAAATTGGCAATCGTTGCATCTTTTTACGTCACACGATATTTGCACAGGAATTTTTCAAACGTGTTTTTTTATGAAAAATTTATTGAAAAAACAGTAAAGTTAGCCCAATTTTTTTGTATAATGTGAAAGATGATGTTACATTGAGTAATCAGTTATCTAACATGTCACGCTTTAAATTTGTGCACACTTATGGAATGGCGCCAAACTTTGGTACTTAAAAATCTCCATAGGCGACACTTTCAATTTATTTATAGGTTACCAGTTTTAGATATACAGAGGAGGTCTTGGGCTAGAATTGTTGATCTTGCTCTAACGAATGTGGCGATACCTCATATGTGTGATTTGAGCGCCTATTACATATGTGGGCGTGACTTACGTATGCGTTCGCTTCTGTGCGCGAGCATGCGGGACAGGGGCGCTTTAAAAAAAAGAAAATTTGAATTGTTTATTTTACTTTTTTTTTTTTTTTTTTTTACACTTTCTCTTAAAAAACATTTTTGTTGATCACTTTTATTTCTATTATAAGGAATGTAAACATCCCTTGTAATAGGAAAAATGCGTGACAGGTCCTCTTTATGGAGAGATGTGCGGTCTATAAACCCCACACCTCTCCTCTAGGGTGGAAAGATCGAGATAAAAAAAAAAAAGAACTGTCTCTGCCTTTCCAGCCGAGTCCCCGGCTTTGTATACATCCGCTGGCCCGAACGTGGCATCATAACTTTCTATGATAAATTTCTATTCTACTTCTGGCGGCGACCGATTCATTCTCCGGCTCGCCAATCGTACGGGCAAACCCTGAGAAGCACCGGAGCCTGTAAGAACGATCAAATGGCTGAAGTGCCTCTATGATTGTTCTTACGTGCACAGAATCGGAGGCCGAAAAATAAGATATCTGAATGATGCCTGTAGCTGCACCCATCATTCAGATATCCCCACTATAAGTCAAAGACGTCATATGAGGTCCTTGGGCTGGAAGTGGTTAAACATCTTTAAATGCTTTTTTTAAGCTATTACTCAGTGTTAATTTCATCAACAAAAACGGTTTTGTCAAATTTTTCGTCAGCGACATTTTTACTAAACGAAAAGTAACGCACATTTTCGTCCACTGACTAAAACTATGACGAAAATCATTTCAGTTCTCGTTAACAAACTAAACCAAATTTAAAATGGCAAGGAGGGACGTTTACTTTTGTGAACTTCTGGCTTCTCTCACACCACACGAGTGTCTGCTTTCCGTTCCCACTGATCCTGGGTCACGAGCGTCTGGACAGCACATTCCACTGGATCTCTTCTCCCTCCCTGTGCCCGCCCCTTCCTGTGCCCACCCCTCCCTCTGTGCAGCCCGTCTGTGGACTGTGTATGTGAAGAGGATGTGTGGGTGGGAAAGTTTCAATCAAGCAGCCGAAATATGAAGCTGGGGACTGAGTGAGTGAGCAGTTCAGCACTGTGACCGTACTCTCCCACTTCTCCTTAAATCCCTTCCTGCCATCTCTCTCCCTCCTCCTCTTCTTTCTTATGTTGTCCCCCAGCAGAACTTTTTCTTAACTGCAAGGATAGAGCATTCTTTATTCAGGCTATAATAGTACTTGGTTCTATGTGCATTTAAGTGGGCTCACCATGTCATTACCTTGAGGGTTTGGCATTAAGGAGGTTAAAACAGGCAGTGAGAAATGTGATATTACCTCCTCACTGCCTGTTAAATGCCTCTGAAAAGTGACCCGAGCATGGATCACTTTTCAGTGGAGTGACAGTGCCTACTGCAAGTGTGAACAACCCTTTGGGTTCACACTGGTATGATGTGGTTTGGCCGCAGTGGTGGTGTGCTCACCGGTTTTCCTGCATGTTACTCCTGGTTAGAGCCACAGTCCCATAGACTACTATTAGGTTCCACGTTTTTGCCACATTTTCTGAAAGTGCACCAAAAGTCCTACATGCTGCATCTTTGGTCCGCTTTCAGAAAATCCTACAAAAACCATGCAACCTAATAGTAGTCGTCTATGGGACTGCGGCTATAACCAGGAGTATAATGCAGGAAAACTGCGAGTACACCACCACTGCAGCCAAACCACAGCACTGTGTATTACAGGCCTCCTTAGACCATCCAGAGCGGCTAATCTGTATCCGTAAATTTGTTCAAACCTTAATACCATAAATAATAACATATTCAAATTTTTTGCTCAGGAGTATATAATAGGCTTGAAAATTCTAGAGAAATGCTTAAATAATGCATTACAATTTAACTAAACCCATTTGATTTTAGTCAACTAAAATCTTTCCAGTCGACTAAAATGATTTCAGTCGTTTAAAATGTAGGACATTTTAGTCTACTAAAATGTACTGCAGATTTAGTCTACTAAATATGACTAGAACTAAAACAATTGAGGATGACTAAAATGGGACTAAAACTAAAATGTCATTTTAGTCAAAACACTAATGCCGCGTACACTTGCTCGCAATTTCCAGGAACTAATGTTCGATGGGAGCTTGTTGTCGGAAACTCCGACCGTGTGTAGGCCCCATTGGACATCTGATGTCGGAATTTCCGACAACAAAAATTTGAGAGCTGGTTCTCAAATTTTCCGACAACAAAATCCGTTCTCGTAAATTCCGAGTGTGTGTAGACAATTCCGACGCACATGCTCTAAATCAAGTACTAGACGGAAGCACTCGGTCTGGTAAAACTAGCGTTCATAATGGAGATAGCACATTCGTCACGCTGCAAACACGTCACGGACTGAAAAGCGCGAGGCTGAAAAGCGCGAATTGTCTCTCACCAAACTTCTACTAACATGAGATTAGCAGAAGGAGCCCAAAGGGTGCCGCACTTGGTATTGAACTTCACTTTTATTATGCCGTTGTATGTGCTGTACGTTACGGCGTTCTTAACGTTCGCAATTTCCGACAACATTTGTGCGACCGTGTGTATGCAAGACAAGTTTGAGCCAACATTCCGTCTGAAAAATATCCACGGTTTTGTTGTCGGAATGTCCGATTGTGTGTACGCCACATAAGACTAAAACTAAATTTGCTGCCAAAATTAACACTGCTATTATTACACAATTTGCCTAAAAGTAATTTTTAGGTAATTATTGTATTTAATCCTTGCTTTGTCATATTACAAAGACCATATTCATATATGCTTAGCTCCCACTTGCCCCTATTTTGTAGCCTTCGTCTTTCAGTGACCTTCTTTTAGGTATGATGTAGAGATCTGTTGTGTAGAGGACTCTAGCCCTCAGGCATTAAAAAAAAAAATGAGTTCATGAAATTATTTAATTCCATATGTGACCTTTTTAAGTTAGGGTTTGTTCCAGTGCCATTAGTTGTCTTCAATGGTGTGTATCCCACTACGTGCAGGCTGGTGCTTCTTCAGAATACCCTCCCTTCTGTGCCTCCTCACATTGAGAAAGTCACACGATGAGTGACAAAACGCGTCAGTGTGGAGTTTGTGACGTATCACGCCGCAGTAGGAAGTGTATCACTATCTTCCGGGGCCGAGCCGCTGTGAATACCTAGATGACAATTTAAGGTGGTATACACCACTAATGTGTCAAGTGGTAGATCCAAGTGCACTGGAGGATGTGCACTAACAAATGTGATTGTTATCTAATTGTTTTTAATAAAACATTGAGTGTATACAGTTCAGCACTATGTTGATCCTTTATGCACTTTGAGCACTACCCATCTGAGGATCATTGCACACCAGAAGCAAGACGCCCTAAGACAGGAGAAAAGTTACCAGCCATTGGATATTTACCCCTAAGGGGAAGGCTCGTATGGACCGGGAATAGGTCTATATTCAAGGTGAGCGCTAACATTGATCAGTGGACTGGCACAAGATGTTTTGCCTATTGGGAACACAGTATCCATGGAGGAGTGTTTATTTTAAGGACTTTGCACACATTCATCACTTTGGATTTGACACACTGGTTGGCACTACTAGGAGGTGTCATTATTAATTTTGATTTTACTCATTTCACTGATTGTTACAGATCAGATATGTTCATGTTGTTACTTTGGTGATCGTGCACCTTATTCTTATAGAATCATTTGTATTTGAATTTGGGGGTCATCACCACTGTTGCTTGATTCTATCTTACCTGTCTCAGTTGAAGTAGTAGCACAGTTTTGCATATACAGTATCTCACAAAAGTGAGTACATCCCTCACATTTTTGTAAATATTAAATTTTTTCTTTTCATATGACAACACTGAAGAAATTACACTTTGCTACCATGAAATGCCAACATGTACTGTGACATACTGAAGCAGAGCTTTATCCCCCTCCCTTCGGAGACTGGGCCGCAGGGCAGTTTTCAAACATGATAATAACCCCAAACACACCTCCAAGATGACCACTGACTTGCTAAAGAAGCTGAGGGTAAAGGTGATGGACTGGCCAAGCATGTCTCCAGACCTAAACCCTATTGAGCATCTGTGGGGCATCCTCAAATGGAAGGTGAAGGAGCACAAGGTCTCTAACATCCACCAGCTCCGTGATGTCGTCATGGAGGAGTGGAAGAGGACTGCAGTGGCAACCTGTGAAGCTCTGGTGAACTCCATGCCCAAGAGGGTTAAGGCAGTGCTGGAAAATAATGGTGGCCACAGAAAATATTGACACTATGGGCCCAATTTGGACATTTTCACTTAGGGGTGTACTCACTTTGCGTTCGGTTATTTTGAGGGGACAGCAAATTTACAGTGTTATACAAGCTGTACACTCACTACTTTACATTGTAGCAAAGTGTCATTTCTTCAGTGTTGTCAGATGAAAAGATATAATAAAATATTTACAAAAATGTGAGGGGTGTACTCACTTTTGTGAGATACTGTAGTATTATTTAAATGTTCATATTATTTACCTATAATGGGCTAGTGCTTCACTTATTTTAATTTATTCTATGATGGTGTTCGTTCGCAGGAGGTAACTAACGATAGTCTGACACACCCCCTGTACAGTCCTCCAATGAACAACTTTTCTTAGGGACTATGAACATTGCTGATTGGAGCACAGTAGTTTTAACTGTGCAAGGGGTGTGTCTACAGCAACCTGCCTCCACAGAAGACTTTATAATGGGTTGCAGCACTTGCACATAAAAAAAAAAGTCTAAACATATAAAAAGTCTGATTATATAAAAGTCAAATCATATAAGAAAGTCTAACATATGCTTTATTTTTTTAGGCAGCCTCACTATATCCCAGTAATAAATAAGGAGTATATATTGGTCTTTTGCTTTGCAAAATAGTGAAATCTATCTTTAAATTTGGTGCCTTACAGTTAGTTCCTATTTCCATGAAGTATTTTGGGTATGTGACTGTCCTATTATTTATTTATTTTCGACAAGATGTGAAAAAACACAAGTGAACCGCAGCACTCGGGGGAACATGTTCTGCTTGCAGTTTTTATTATTCTAGATGCGTTAATCAACTTTTATGACAATCAAGGAACTGTCACGAGATGTGTGTAGTCTGAAAATTAAGTTGTTAATTTGATGAGCTTAATTTTCTGACCCTGTGCGTGCAGTTAGTGATAATGAATCTACCAATGTGAGCAGAATTTGGGTGTTGCCTGTTATCTTAAATCGGAGTTCCACCCATTTAAAAGTCAGCAGCTACAAAAAGTCCCAAAACCTTAAAAATGGCTTTGTAATCCTTTCCAGACTGATACATGTTAATGACTTTGTTTCTCATTTGTTCTTGAATTTCTTTAGATCAGGGCATGATGTGTGGCTTTTTAAGATCTTTTAGCGTGCTTCACTTTGTCAGACAGCTTCTATTTAAGTGATTTTTTGATTCAACAGGTCTGGCAGTAATCAGGCCTGGGTGTGGCAAGTGAAATTTAACTCAGCTTTTCCAAAAAAGTGTGGTTAATCACAGTTCATTCATTAATCAGCATGGTAGGGGGCAATTACTTTTTTACAGCACTGTATATATTTTTATATATATATATATATATATATATATATATATATATATAATATGTGGAGATTTTTTGGAGGGTTCTTTTGTTTAACCACTTAAGACCCGGAACAATATGCAGCACAAGGACCAGGCCCCTTTTTGCGATTTGGCACTGCGTCGCTTTAACTGACAATTGCGCGGTCATGCGACGTGGCTCCCCAAAAAAATTGGCGTCCTTTTTTTCCCACAAATAGAGCTTTCTTTTGGTGGAATTTGATCACCTCGGCCGTTTTTATTTTTTGTGCTATAAACAAAAATAGAGCGACAATTTTGAAAAAAAAACTTTTTGCTATAATAAATATCCCCAAAAAATATCTAAAAATATATATTTTTTTTCCTCAGTTTAGGCCGATACGTATTCTTCTACATATTTTTGGTTAAAAAAATCACAATACGCGTTTATTGATTGGTTTGCACAAAATAGGGGGTAGTTTTATGGCATTTTTATAAAAAAAATTTTTTTACTAGTTATAGCTGCGATCAGTGATTTTTTTCATGACTGCGACATTATGGCAGACACATCGGATACTTTTGACACTATTTTAGAACCATTGTCATTTTTACAGCAACCAGTTCTATAAAAAATTCACTAGTTACTGTAAAAATGACACTGGCAGTGAAGGGGTTAACCAGGAGGGGGCGCTGTAGGGGTTAAGTGTGCCCTGATTTGTGTTTCTTACTGTGGCTTAGCGTGTGACGTCACTGATCGTCGTTCCCTATTACAGGGAACAGATGATCAGTGACAGGCTCACTAAGGAAGCACGGGGAGAGGTTTGTTTACACTTAACTCTCCCCGTTCTTCCTCTCTGTGACCCGATCGCGGGACACCAGCGGCGATCGGGTCCACTGTTCCCGGCGGGGACAGCCACGGAGAAGAGGACCGGGGTCGCGAGTGCGCTGCCGGCGGCATGCTCGCGACCCACGGCTGGGCTCTTAAAGAGGACGTACCTGTACGCCCATGTGCCCAGCCATGCCATTCTGCCGACGTACATCGGCGTGCGGCGGTCCTCAAGCGGTTAAAGAAAATAATGCATTTTTTCACGGTGACAGAGTTGCTTCAATATGTATTTCTACATTTGCAGTCGAATTTAAGAAAATCACACTATATGCTTGTGATGTGTTACCATTCCCACTGCATGCCTATTTTTAAAATATTTGTTACTTTTCAGAAGGATGTATCATGGCTGACTGCAAGGTTTTTTGAACAATGTTAAAGTGAGCCTGTCCCAAGCCTGTCCTCATTAACAGCCTCTACACCAGGTTTTTTCAGAACCCGGGGGTTCCTTTAAAGGTTCCTTGAGCAATAGGCACTTACACCTCAATTTATTATGTTCTTTGTTTGTATTTATTATGTGAATTATGTATGCATCATATATGTTTAAATTATATATACTTTTTATCTGCTATGAATTTTACTGTTTGTCACATATCATGATTTAGTGATCAATTCCCTTATCAATAAATGTATTATGATTATATCAACTTTTGTTGAATTTTATGACTGTATTTTTACATTATAAATGCCTGATTGTATTGCTTAATTATGTTTACTTATATCACTACCATGAATCACCCCTAGGGGTTTGTGACACTCAGGTTATTTTCAAGCTACGAACCTATTATTACAAACACCCACAGGTCTCACTCAAAGTCCCAACCCAACCCCTTTTTGGTTTTCCATATACTGTACATATATATTTAGGGATGGAGGTTTGTCGGTGTAGAGTTTCAGGATGGGACAGGTCACCCCCCTTATCCAACACTTACAGATTAGTTTCCTACCTTCAATGACTACTACTGTAAGGGAGAAATTTCTCATTGACATGCAATGTAAGGAGTCTACACTGGTCAGCAGTGCAAGGGGGCTCTTCTCCACTCACCACCACTGTAATGCCGCGTACACACGGTCGGAATTTCCGAGGAAAAAAAGTCAGACGGAATTTTTTCATCGGATATTCCGACTGTGTGTATGCCCCATCGGACTTTTTCCGTCGGAAATTCTGACGGAGTTAGAAAGAGAACATTTCCGATGGAAAAAAATGTCCATCAGAAATTCCGTTCGTCTGTATGGAACTCCGACGGAGAAAAAAACATGCATGCTCAGAATCAAGTCGACGCATGCTCGGAAGCATTGAACTTAATTTTTCTCCGCTCATCGTAGTGTTGTACGTCACTGCATTCTTGACGGTCGGAATTTGGTGTGACAGTGTGTATGCAAGACAGCTTGAACGGAATTCCGTTGGAAAAACCCGTCAGAGTTTATTCCGACGGGAAATCCGACCGTGTGTACAAGGCATAAGGGCACACTTTACTACTTACTAGTCTGGGGGACACAACAATATTCACAGACTATTTCCTTTCTGGCCATTATTTTTATTTTTCATGATTATTACTGATGTATTGAGCAAGGAAGTATGGTAAAAACGGTTTGCTCTGGGTGTCAAATATCCTAGGTATGTCATATTCTTTATTCTTTTATTTAAAACTTTTAATAACAGGTTACACCAATAAGTAATTTCGCATTCTAGCATTTTTATTCACTGCTGCCTAACAAACTTTAGCTAAAGCCTGGTGGTCCTTATTACCAAACTCTACATTGGTTAGAAATAAAATTATGTGGTATGGGTCTAATGAAAAACTTGTTGCAATCCTGTGACAATTTCCACAAATATGAAAAAATATGGTCCCCTTGGATTTCATCTTTTCTTATTCCAAACTTTGATAGATCCCTATTACACATATGAAATTAAAAAAAAATCTTATAGAGATCCATATTAATGACCCTATTTTGATATTTCTCTCCTGCTTCTCCCTCCCATTCCTTTGCATACAGTTTGTACCTTATTGTTCTAGTTAATTTCTCCTTTATTTTATCTACAATTTTATGTATATGACTTACATTGTGTTTTATTTCCCCAATATTCTTAACCACTTCCCTACCGCCGACCTTCAAATGACGTCCTCGACTTTGTGCGGTGATATATGAATGATGCCTGCAGCTACAGGCATCATTCAGATATCATTATTTTCTGCCAGCGATTCTGCGCACCATAAGAATGATCATAGAGGCAGTTCCGCTGCTTGATCGTTCTTATAGGCGGTGGGAGGGGACGTCCCCCCCCCCGTCCCCCCATCCGGTGCTTCTCCAGGCTCTCCCATGCCATCGGGGGCCCGGAGAACGAATCGGCCGAACGATAGAGATTTCATCTTTATTACCGTCGGAGGCCCGGGCGCGACGTTGTGACGTCACGCCCGGGTACCCGGAAGTAAACAAAGCCGCAAACGCAGCTGTCAGCATGAGATCGGTGAAATTTTTTTTTTCTCGATCTCATGCTTTCCAGCCTGGAAGGGAGATGTGGGGTCTTATTGACCCTGCATCTCTCCATAAAGAGGACCTGTCACAATAGATTCCTATTACAAGGGATGTTTACATTCCTTGTAATAGGAATAAAAGTGATCAAAAAAAAAGTGTAAAAATAAAAAAAAATTAAGTAAAAAATGAATAAAACATTTTTTAAACGACCCTGCCCTCCCGGTAGCTCGCGCTCAGAAGCAAACACGCATTTAAGTCCCGCCCACATATGTAAACGCCGTTTAAACCCCACATGTGAGGTATTGCCGTGTGCGGTAAAGCGTGTGCAACAATTCTAGTACTAGCCCTCCACTGTAACTCAAAAATAGTAATCTGTAAAAAAAATTAAAGCATCGCCTATGGAGATTTTAAAATACCGAAGTTTGGCGCCATTCCATGAGTGTGCGCAATTTTAAAGCGTGACATGTTAGGTATCTATTTACTCAACGTAACATCATCTTTCACATTATACAAACATTTATTTATTTTTTTAATTCATGAAACCGTTTCTTCTCCCCAAAAAAGGCGCTTGAAAAATTATTGCGCAAATACCGTGCGAGATAAGTTGCAATGACCGCCATTTTATTCCCTAGGGTGTCTGCTAAAAATATATATATATAATGTTTGGGGTTCTGACAAATTTTCTAGCCAAAATATTATGATTTTTACATGAAGGAGAGAAGTGCCAGAATAGGCCCGGTGCTGAAGTGGTTAAACTAATACAATTTATTCAAAATAAATAAATAAATAAAAACTTTTAATAACTTGCTTGTCGTGATATTTTACTGTAAAATGTAAATGTAATTATTTTTAGAAGGGGTTTCCTAAGGTCTCAAAATTATTTTGAGGCTTCCTCCGGGGTAGTAAGGTTGAGAAAGGCTTCTCTACACGGTTAACCCTTTGTTGGGACAGGCAGTGTTTAAGGCCTCATGCACACTGGTTTCTTGGAAATGTTGTTTATCCTGACAGGAGATAATCAGCGTTATAAACTCACCTAAGCTGCATTTTTTTTTTAAAGAGTTTAGCAGAGTTTGGAGTTTGGGAGTTTATTTATTTCATTGGCCAGAATTTTAATTTATTCTGGCCACCTAAATAAATAAACGCTGAAGTGTTAAAGGTGCCTTTAGTTTATGCGCGTTTATGAGCATTTATGGGCGTTTATAAGCGTTTTTCAGCCTTCAACGTTTTTCGTGGTCAAAGGAACTGCTCTTGAATGCGATTTTAGTGCATTCAGACAACAGTCCATAAACTTCTCTGCTGGTAAAATGCTAAAACAGTCCATGTGTGCATGGACACATAGGATATTATATAGGGGAGTTTAAGGGCTGTTAACCACTTAACGACCAGCCGCCGTCGTTATACATTGGTACTTTGACGTGGAATACCATTGATAACCCTGGTATCCTCTTAAACGGCGGTCAGCTGGCTCTAGGATAAAAGTGGTCTCTGCTGCGGATTCG
Organism: Rana muscosa; assembly: GCA_029206835.1. NCBI lineage: Eukaryota > Metazoa > Chordata > Amphibia > Anura > Ranidae > Rana > Rana muscosa. The sequence goes on along the minus strand of CM055117.1, from coordinate 998,833,289 downwards.
CAGCGAGATCACTTTTATCAGTGGCGGGAGCGGTGTCCCCTCTCTCCTGCCGCGCTCGGTCGCATCCGCCGTTTAGCGCGTCGGTAGCGGCGGAGACGATCGGGTTCTCTCACCAGTGAGACTGGATGCTGAGTGAGGGAAAGACGTCCCCCACTTGGCTCCATAGCATTGGATGACGGAAGCGACGTCAAATGTCACTGCCGCCCAATGCTCTTAAAGGGGAATTCTTTTTTTTTTTCAAAAGACATTTTATTTTTTTATTGCATTTAAGTCTAAATGTGAGATCTGAGGTCTTTTTGACCCCATATCTCACATTAAAGCGGAGCTCCGCCAAAAAAAAATATTAAAAGCCAGCAGCTACAGCTACTTTTAATATTAGGACACTTACCTGTCCTGGAGTCCAGCGACGTCCGCAGCAGAGGACGAGCAATCGCTCGTCACTCTGCTGCCCCCACCGCCATCCTCTGTGAGGGAACCAGGAAGTGAAGCCTTGCGGCTTCATGCCCGGTTCCCTACGGCGCATGCGCGAGTGGCGCTGCGCCGTTCTGACTGGTCCTCCTGTGTTCTGGGAGCCGAGTGTCTCCCAGAACACTACGGGTATTCTGCGGGAAGTGACGTACTTCCCGCAGATTTCCCACAGAGAGGACTCCCGGAAGTGGGTACAAATACCTGTCTTAGACAGGTATCTGCACCCCCTCCCCTCTGAAAGGTGTCAATTGTTACACCGGAGGGGGGGAAGAGGTTCCGATGAGTGGAAGTTCCACTTTAGGGTGGAGCTCTGCTTTAAAGAGGTCCTGTCATGCTTTTTTTATTACAAGGGATGTTTACATTCCTCGTAATAGGAATAAAAGTGACCCACATTTTTTTTTAAATAAATAAATAATAAAACTTTTTTTTTAAGCGCCCTGTCCCGCCGAGCGCATACGTAAGTATGAAAAAGGTGTTTAAACCACACATGTGCGGTATTGTTGTTAGAGCGAGAGCAATAATTCTAGCATTAGACCTCCTCTGTAACTCAAAACTGGTAACCTGTAGAAATTTTTTAAACGTCGCCAATGGAGATTTTTAAGTGCCAAGGTTTGTCGCCATTCCACAAGCGACCGCAATTTTGAAGCATGACATGTTGGGTATCAATTTACTCGGCGTAACATTATCTTTCACAATATAGAAAAAAATTGGGCTAACTTTACTGTTGTCTTATTTTTTAATTTAAAGTGGAAGTAAACCCTCCTATCGTTTTCAGCCAAGGAGGCTGCCATCTTGGCCTCTGTTTAATCTTCAACTGCCATAATGCTGCACATGTGACCAGTTATGACAACAGCCATTGGATGGTTTGACAGTTTGGTTGAGAGCACAACCAATGTGGCAGTTAGCATTTCCGGCATGCTGGGAATTTAACCGTTTTTTTAAACTGTTAAATCAATGGGTTTACTTCCACTTTAAAAAAGTGTATTTAAAAAAAAAAAAAAATGCGTTTGTAAAACCGCTGCGCAAATACAGTGTGACATAAAGTATTGCAATGACCGCCATTTTATTCTCTAGGGTGTCTGATAAATATATATATATATATATATATATATATATGTATATATATATATATACATATATATTATGTTTGGGGGTTCTATGTAACTTTCTAGGGGAAAAAAATATTTTAGCTTGTAAACAGCAAATCTCAAAAAGAGGCTTGTCCAGAAGTGGTTAAAAAAAACACCCAAACTCACAAAAATGTGAGTTTAACCACCTCAATACTGGTCACTTTCACCTCCCCCTTCCTTCCTGGACTAATTTTCAGCTTTCAGCGCTCTCGCATTTTCAATGACAATTGCGCGGTCATGCTACGCTGTATCCAAATTAAATTTTGATAATTTTGTTCACACTAATAGAGTTCTCTTTTGGTGGTATTTATTTATGACTCTGTTTTTTTTGTGTGTGAAATAAGCAGAAAAAGAGCGGGAATTTTGAAAAAAAACAATATTTTCTTTCTATTTAAAAAGAAATCCAATAAAATCAAATTTTGTCATAAATTTAAGCCAAAATGTATTCTGCTACATGTTTTTGGTAAAAAAAATCCCGTTAAGCGTATTTACATCACATGACGGCTGTGATTGGACACAGCCGTCATGTGATCAGGAGGGCCAATCACAGAGCCCTCCTGCCGATCAGAGATGCGCCGTGTCCGGGTGACACAAGCACATCGGGATCGCGCCGCTGCGCGGGCACGCGCGCACGCGATCTCCCTCCTTCTGAACGTTCCTGAACGTCCACTCAGAAGGAGGAAGCGCCCTCCCAGCCGTATATATGTGCAGTTGCCGGGTGGGAAGTAGTTAACAGCAGCAGTGTGCATGAGGCCTAAATCTAGTTACAATTGATATTGAAGGTCTGCCTGCACAGTACAGATAAAGTTCCTTATTGAAAACACAGCTGCCCGCCCCTAATAAACAATGAAAACGACCTAGGATTTTTTCCTTGCTGGATGATCTAAAATAGAGCATTTAAAAAAAAAAAAAAGGTAATCTGCAATTTTTTTACTTTTTTCTTTTTAAAGCGCAACTCCACCCGTAATTTTTTTTTTTTAAAAGTCAGCAGTTACTAGCACTGTAGCTGCTGACTTTTAATAAGGACACTTACCTGTCCTACTCTCCCGCGCTGATGGCCCCCCCCCCAATGCCGATCCCTCGATCGGTGCAGGTCCCGCGCCACCATCCACACTAAGGGAAACAGGCAGTGAAGCCTTACGGCTTCACTGCCCGTTTCCTACTGCGCATGTGCGAGTCTCGCGCCGACTTGTGAATGGGCGGCTGCTCTCTGGGATTACTCACAGTTCCCAAAAGGCAGCACGTCCATTCACCAGAAGACACCGTGAGTAGGAGGGATGAAGGAGATCCACCTCAGATAAGGAAGAGGCAGATTAGGGACTTCCGCATAGCAACCGGTATTTCGGGTGAGTAAAAAAAAAATTTGTTTTTATTTTACATTTCTTTTGCTGCATTTTCGTGTATTTTTATTTATTTTTTTCAGGGTGGAACTCTGCTATGTGAATGGGCATATGTAACAAATAATAAGTAGGTGTTATCCCAATTAGGCTTCAAAAGTCGAAGTACATTTTAAACCCCTAGTATAATGATAGACAGAGTCGTTTTAAGCCTTTAGTATGAAATCAAGATAGAGTATAATAAAATTTAGAATTATAGGACGTAATTATTTGAGAAGCTATCTTCTGCTATTAAGGAGAACCAAAAATCATCTTGCTGTATAAAATGTAAGCCATTAAAAAGGTAAGTGTTATTGGAGACTTGGAGAATTTGGTCTCGGGGGACTCATAAGAATGTACTTGTTCGCTAAGAAAGTGAGGAAAGGGCCTCTTAGCTGACTAGGCAAAATAATTCAATAACGCTTGGGACAGACACCAGGGAAAATCACAGATTAGGAAAAGAGACTCAGGCTTGAAACGTAATGAGCTCTGAAGCTCCATAGTATGTGCACATATGGGCAAAGCGATGGTCTTTATCTGCAATCAGCTACAGGAGCATGCAGGTGCTAGGGAGCAGAATGCTGACATTAAATGCTCATCTTTACTGTACAATCTGGAGTTCTATTACGCCTACAAACCAAGCATGTCCTACGCTAGACATCACTGTGAAATATTTGCAAACACATTGCAACCGAGTTCTGATACCTTGGTAAATGGACGCTCAAGCAGCAGGGATGCTCATGTAATGAGGCAGCTGTCTCATGTCGAAGCATTTGGAAGAAGAAATAGATAGTAAAAATGGACTGAACAATTGAAATGAGTCTACATGGTATTGTTTACTTAGCTGGTAGGATATCTCTACTTTCAAGAGCTCTTCTACTTTATTCACATTTGTAATACCCCCTGACGTGTAATTCATTCTATAATAGCTTGATTTACTTAACAACATATAAATTATAATACGGTCTGTCGTTTTAGCAGTTTGTATTGTTTGAAAAAAATGCATGGCACACGCTAGAAATCCAGTAAAAATAAAAGAGGAGCAGAAAGATGTAAATGGATTGTGAAAATTACTATTTGTTATATTCGTCTGGAAAGTCCTGATACAACCTGTACCATTCACATAGGTGTGCGCAGCCTATTGCATTAGTGCACCTGAAAGCTCAAACAAACATGTGTGTGTGTATATACAGTATATATATATATACAATTGTGCTCATAAGTTTACAGTACATACCCTGGCAGAATTTATGATTTCTTGGCGCTTTTGGCTATGGACATGGGTCAGCATGGGCACCGTGGCTGGTCTGCGGCTACACAGCCGCATACACTAAAAACTGTTGTTCTTTTCTGCTTTCAAGACATCAACTTCAAGGACAACATGTTCACTTGCTGCCTAATATATCCCACTGATTTTCAGATGTCAGTATAACAAGATATTCAATACTGCTTATTTAACCTGTTAGTGGTCTTATGCCGCGTACACACGACTGTTATTCATGTCATGGAAAAAAACTTTTTTTCTCGACGTGATTTTTCGTGTTTCCTCTCAAGCCTGCCTTGCATACACACGTTTGTGAAAAAAACGCTCGAGCAAAGCGCGGTGACGTACAACACGTACGACGGCACTATAAAGGGGAAGTTCCATTCGAATGGCGCCACCCTTTGGGACGCTTTTGCTGATCCTCGTGTTAATAAAGTTTGGTGAGAGACGATTCGCGCTTTTCAGTCTTCGTGCTTTTTAGTCCATTACAGCGTGACGAATGTGCTATCTCCATTACGAACGCTAGTTTTACCAGAAAGAGCACTCCCGTCTCATACTTGATTCTGAGCCTGCGCGTTTTTTTTCCCCTCGTCAAAGCATACACACGACCGTTTTTCACAACGTTAAAAAGAACGACGTGAAAAGCGACAAGAAAAAATTGAGCAGGTTCTAATTTTTTTTTTCGGGCATTTTTCTCGTTGAGAAAAATGCTCTGGAGCATACACACGACCGTTTTTCACTACTATTTTTGAAAATTGCATTTTTCTCATCATGAAAAATGGTCGTGTGCATTAAAGTTTAGCCTAATCGGTACATTCAGTACCCAGAAGACAGCAGCGATCCCTGTAGAAGCGACTACTACTACTGTGATACTGTTATTTGCAGCTTCCTCTGGGATCGCTCAGTTATGAGATAAGCACACTTACATTGGCCCAAGCGGGACTAATATAACTGCACTACAATTCATACCTAAACTTCAGCTTTAACTTGCCTGATAGATGTTAGTGAAAGCGACATTGCAAATTAAAATAAAAAATATGTTATACTAATCTGATCTCTGTAATGGTTTTGTACAGGGAAGCCCTGATCCTCCTTTTCTTGGGTCCCTGTCGGGGCTCCAGGCACCTCCTCTTCAGCAAGTGCCCCCATTGAAACCGATTTCCATGGTAGCACCTGTGCTCTATTGACACAGAGCCAGTGGCTCTGCCCCGCCCCTGCTCACCCTGCAAGCATTTGATTTACAGCAGCAAGAGCCAATGGCTCCCGCTGCTATCAATCTGCCCAGGGAGGAGGGAGACAGCGGCGAGAGCAGCTACCCTCTGGCACATCGCTGGATCGGATCGGGCTCAGATAAATATAGCGGGGGCAGGGGAAATTTTGCAGCACAGAAGGTTTTTCACCTTAATGCATGGAATGCATTAAGTTGAAAACCTTAAGACTTTAGAACTACTTTAAAGCGGAGTTCCACCCAAAAGTGGAGCCTCCGCTTTAATGCTTCCTCCCCCCCTCCGGTGCCACATTTGGCACCTTTCAGGGGGAGGGGGAACGGGTACCTGTTTTTGAAAGGCCCCCCTTCTCACTTCCGGGAGACAGAGCTGCGGTGCCGTCCCACTCCTCCTTCCTCCACCGCCAGTTAGAAAGCATAGTGCCCTTCGCGTATGCACAGTAGGGAACGGCTGTGAAGCCGAAAGGCTTTATTGCCAGTTTCCCTTTCCTTGAATGGCTTCGGCAGCACCTGAGAGCCAATCCGAAAACTGACTTCAGGTGCCGACATTGTGGAAACCCTGGACAGGTAAGTGACCTAATATTAAATGTCAGCAGCTACAGTATTTGTAGCTGCTGACTTTTCATTTTTTCGTGGGGGCCGGAACTCCTCTTAAAGTTTACAGTATGTAGCTCATGTTGGGATCCAGCTAAAAAAGTGAGATACACCACAATGGTAAATGAGAGTTAATCTCCTTAAAGGGGGAAGTTTATCTTTTGTCATTGGAATATATAAATTAACCTACACTTCTTCATGTGACAACTGTTAAATTTTGGATTTTCCCCACTTTCACTGTCATCAACAGGACAGAATGTTAGGCTGACTCTCCCTTACCGGGAGTTCCAATCCTTCCCAATGCTACATATTACATATGATTATTATATGTACACGGGCCCCCTGCAGCATAGAGCCCGATTGCGATGGTGACTCCTGCGACCCATTACGTCCGCCCCTGCGTTAGGTAGTTTTGGGACATTCTCCTAGGTTCATTCCCTTGTTCAAATTAGCTTGTACATGTTTTGCTTTGTCACATTAGCATCAGAGGTTTCCAAATTTAATTGGGTAGCTCATAGTAGCACAAAGTAAAGAGCAGGGAGGAGAGAGGAGGGGCAATATAGTAAAGAAGGGAGGGGTATTCGAGCCCTAAGGCGAGGGGCTTTGTAGTCAGAAAGAAAGCGGTAGTAAAGTCCAAAGGGTGGGGGCATTACATTCAGAGAAAACAAACTATAGCCACCATAAGGACCTTGGTCTCAGTCTTGGTTTAGTATTGATAAAGAGTCTATTGTGACCATTACAAGTATATCTTGGAAACTAAAAAAAATAACAAATCTTGTTTTTATTACCAATAACTCTATAATTTAATTTTTATTTTTTATTTTTTTTAATAATTTCGCCTTCTTTTGATTCCAAGTCAGCTTACCATATCAACTGCAACTAATGGTTACCTGAAATTTTAGCAACGCACCTACTTACTGTTTCTGAAGAAGAACAAATAATGTTGTGATAACGGTTTAATAATAGACTCAGTTTAATTTTTATTTTCTATTTTTGGGGGAAGAAACAAAAATAAAAGATGCTGATTTGCTGTAATACACTGCAGATAAATATGTAACACGCAATCACCGTCCTATTGAAAGAACCTGATAAAATAAGAAAACAAAACAGCCTTGGGAATTTCTAATTGCAATGAAACAGCTAAATTATTGCTGTGAATAATTGTATATACGGAATGTAAATATATTGTTTATGTTCTTAGCAGATTTAAATACCAGGAATTGTACACTTTTACAGAAACCCACTAATTAGACGTCAGTGATAAATTGTTTAATTGGAACTATTTAATCAAAGGCAATAGAATTCTTGCAATGTGGACATTACATTAAAAGGGTAATCCTGCTGCTGGTTGTCACTCTGTAACATTTTTAAATAATAGATGTTGAATGAGTCACAATAGAAACAGTGATATGTTTAGGAATACAGACCTTAATGCGCTTTCATTTTGTTGAAAAGATTATATTGTTCTAAGAAGGAGCGTACCGTTGGTCTTGCGGGCCTCAGAAACAATCTGAAAACATCATGGCTTCAAGATGACACCATAATGACTATGATTATCAGTGCATTTGAAGTGGTATATTTCTTTCTTTTTTACTTTTCAAGTACATACAATCAAGAACAGAGGCGTAGCTTGAAGCTTGTGGGCCCCAATGCAAAAGTTGACCTGGGCCCCCCACTACCACCCACCACTTCCACCGTGTGTGCAGATACACCCACCGCACACCAAGATACTCAAAGTGGCTTAAAAGTTTTGAGTTCCCAGAGTTCCTCCTTACATCAGAGGACAGGGATCACCACTGGAGAATCAAAGGACAGGGACCCCTGGCAGGTCACTTGGCAGAGCTCCTTTCCCATCCCAGCACTGTATACAGCTCCTCCCCTCCACACTACACAGAATTGAAATCAGTGCTAGACATGTGCGCTGCCCAAAAATGCGTTCATTTTCGTTTCATTTGTTTTTTGTTTGTTTTTTCGTTTTTCGGGTCATTCGTTATGATTGCAATTCGTAGGTTCGTAAATTTAAAAATAAGAAAGTAAATTCGAAAGAATAACTAAATAATAATAACTAACTCATTTCAAATTTAGTGAACGTAACGAATACGAATTTATCCAAAGTTACGGATTATCTGAAAAAAGAATGCTGCATCTAAACAAATGGAATGGAACAAATTAATAATATAATAAAAAGTTTTTTTTTATTATTGTTATTTATTATTATTAATTTGTTATGTTCCATTTGTTTAGATGCGGCGTTCATTATTTTGGATAATTCGTAACTTTGGATAAATTCGTATTCGTTATGTTCACTAACAGACAAATTTCAAAGGAAATTCCAATACCTATAATTTAATAGTTAGTAATAGTTAAGTTATTCTTAGTTAGTTATTATTTCAGATTTTCACATTTTTGGGTTTTCGAATTTTTACGAATTGACAAATTTTTGATTATTTCAAATTTATAGAATATTTGGAAAATTCGTTAAGCGGGTTTTCGTTAATTCGGATATTTCCAAATTAATGAATTTGTCGAAATTCGTTATGTGCAATTTGTTTCTTTCCAAATTAGTTTGTCTAAAACATTCCTTTTGCACAAAAGTGGCTATCACCACATCCACCTACTGTAGCAGAATGGAAAATACAAGTAAGGGATATTTTAATTAAGGAAAAGTATACTATAAAGAGGTTGTTTATGGAAATATGAAAAAATATGGAGAAGGTGGCTTGATATTTTGGAGGTATGATGATTGGGGAGAGGTTGGATGGGGGAGGGTTGGGGGTAGGGGGAGTGGGAGCATGGGGATCGAGGGGGTGCGGGGTGTGGTTTTGTTTTTTTGTTTTTGTCTTTGTTTGTTTTTTGTTTTTTTCTTTCTTTCTTGTTCCCTCTCAATACGGGCTGGGTTGTATGTTGTTTTTGTTTGTATATAAAATAAATAAAAAGATAATTTGATTGAAAAGTAAAAGAAAGAAAGAAAGAAAGAAAGAAAAAAGAAAAAAAATCACATTCCTTTACACACAGTCTGTCAGCCTTCAGAGGGTGTATTTGGCTTTTATGTTGCTGTTCAGACCCGAGAAATTCTCTGGTCGGAATGGCAGTGTAGTTGCAGTAGGCAGATACACCCTGTGCAGATCGTGGCTGACTGGCTGTGTTGTAAAGGAATGTGATTTCAGCCCTGCGGAGGAGGAGCAGTATAGAGTGCCATAATGGGAAAGGAGCTCTGCAGCCGGGCATAGCATCCAGGGTGAAGGGGGTGGTCAGGGGGCTTTGGGGGAGGGGCGCAACTTAGATCTGGGGTGGGGGGAATCCATGTGGCACAAAATCTGAAGCCTGCAGCCCCTCAGGAGGTGTTAGGAGATTTATTTTAGCAATTTCTGAAGGTTTCTCTGTCAGTGTTGACAGGTGTTGGGGGAAGGTCACCTCCCCAGTGACATTGGTCCCATCGTGGCTACAGGACGGCACTCTCCCCCTCTTAACTCGCTAAGCTCGGTTACCATTCCATGTAGGCTTGGGTTGTCACCATGCATTGGCATAATTAAAAATAAAGTACATCTAAGTCCAGACTTAGACTATTTTGTTTGTGTCCATGTGGGACACTGGGTTGGTGCACATTTAAAAGTTCCACCATCTCCCGAACCTCCTCCTAACTGCTACGCATGACTCGTCTACACTGTGCCTGGTCCCAATTGGAGGGCAGGGAGGGTGGAGGTGAGTTTACTTGGGTAAGCAAAGTTTCTTAAAATCTTCATTGTGAGAGCAATCTCTTTTTGGGGTCTCCCGTTTATCCATCTTCCCCTAACCTCAATACTGATATAATTACTCTTCTAAAACATTAGATGACACTGCAGCATATTAAAGCTATCTACAAACTTTAGACAGCAGCGTACAAGACCTTGCTGCCATCTTGCAATTGTTTAACCAAATAAAAATGGATATGTGATTTGCATGGTTTCGTAGCAATGCTATGATGTATCTCAGACCCGTTTCCTGTGGCAGACAACAGAGACCATAGCTGGATAGCTGGACTTCTGTCCAACCTGTAGGTCTTGATCAGTTTTGAACCTATAGAGTACAATAGTTCTCTTAGGTTGGCCGTATATTATACAATTTTTGTGCATAATTTAACTTTAGATTTATAAAAAAAACATAAAATATGAGGTCAAACCTAAACACTTTCAATTTGTATGCAATCAGGCAGGCCCTTGCACTACATAGTTAAAGTTAAATCTAAAGAAAATTGAAGAAAATTGTATAATGCATGGCCAGCCTTAGTGCTGTTCCTGAGGACCATCAGGTCACGTGGCTCAACCTTTACTGCTTCTCTTTATTTGCCATCTTCCGTTCCTTATGAGATTAGAATTTGTCTTTTCCTTCCATCCCCCTTACTTTTCATGTACTGTCTTGAACTCATGATGAGGTCATGTGGGATGAAAAAGGCAATCTTTTAGCAATTTTTGTTAAAAATTAACTAACTTTTATTTATTTTTATTTATTTTTTACTGTCTTTAAAGCGTGATTTACATAGACTATAGGTTATTGCTTCAGTAAATTAGGTAAATCTTACAATTTCATTGAGGCAACTTATTCTCTTGTTATCTCCAGACAATCGCAAGACTCATTAGATTCAACTGCAGTGGCACTGTTGATGATAGTCCATGCTTAAAGTTGAGGTTTAGTTAAAAAATATTTTTAGCCCTACAGCTTACATTACTCACCAGTAATGAAGTACATCCCATGCCATGCAGACAGTTTGATCCTGTAATCCTTCAATGTAGTTATGATATGTCCTCTTCCTGGCTTTTAAAGTGGGAATAAACTCCCATGTATTATTTTTACCTATACAATGCCTTCAAAAAGTACTCATACCCCTTGAAATTTCCACATTTTGTCATGTTACAACCAAAAATGTAAATGTATTTTATTGGGATTTTATGTGATAGACCAACAAAAAGGGGCACATAATTGTGAAGTGGAAGGAAAATGATAAATGGTTTTCAATTTTTTTTTTACAAATAAATATCTGAAAAGTGTGGCGTGCATTTGTATTCAGCCCCCTTTACTCTGATATCCCTAACTAAAATCTAGTGGAATCAATTGCCTTCAGAAGTCACCTAATTAGTAAATAGAGTACAACTGTGCGTAAGCCCTCAAAGGTTTGTTAGAGAACCTTAGTGAACAAACAGCATCATGAAGGCCAAGGTACACAACAGATAGGTCAGGGATAAAGTTGTGGAGAAGTTTAAAGCAGGGTTAGGTTATAAAAATATATCCCATGCTTTGAACATCTCACTAAGCACTGTTCAATCCATCATCCGAAAATGGAAAGCGTATAGCACAACTGCAAACCTACCAAGACATGGCCGTTCACCAAAACTGACAGGCCAGGCAAGGAGAGGATTAATCAGAGAAGCAGCCAAGAGGCCCATGGTAACTCTGGAGGAGCTTCAGAGATCCACAGCTCAGGTGGGAGAATCTGTCCACAGAACAACTATTAGTCGTGCACTCCACAAATCTGGCCTTTATGGAAGAGTGGCAAGAAGAAAGCCATTGTTGAAAGAAAGCCATAAGAAGTCCCATTTGCAGTTTGTGAGAAGCCATGTGGGGGAAACAGCAAACATGTGGAAGAAGGTGCTCTGGTCAGATGAGACCAAAATTTTACTTTTTGGCCTTAAAGCAAAATGCTATGTGTGGTGGAAAACTAGCACTGCACATCACCCTGACCACACCACCCCCACTGTGAAACATGGTGGTGGCAGCATCATGTTGTGGGGATTCTTTTCTTCAGCGGGGACAGGGAAGCTGGTCAGAGTTGATGGAAAGATGGCTGGAGCAAAAAACAAGGCAATCTTATAAGAAAACCTGTTAGAGTCTGCAAAAGATTTGGGACTGGGGCGGAGGTTCACCTTCCAGCAAGACAACGACTCTAAACACACAGCCAGAGCTACAATGAAAAGTTTAAATCAAAGCATATTCATGTGTTCAAATGGCCCAGTCAAAGTCCAGACCTAAATCCAATCCAATCTGTGGCAAGACTTGAAAATTGCTATTCACAGACGCTCTCCATCCAATCTGACAGAACATGAGCTATTTTGCAAAGAAAAATGGGCAAAAATGGCACTCTCTAGATGTGCAAAGCTGGTAGAGACATCCCCAAAAAGACTTGTAGCTGTAATTGCAGTGAAAAGTGGTTCTATTGACTCAGGGGGGCTGAATACAAATGCTTGCCACACTTTTCACATATTTATTTGTAAAAAAAATTGAAAACCATTTATCATTTTCACCTCACAATTATGTGCCACTTTGTGTTGGTCTATCACATAAAATCCCAATAAAATAAATGTATGTTTTTGGTTGTAGCATGACAAAATGTGGAAAATTTTAAGGGGTGTGAATACTTTTTCAGGGCACTGTAGGTTAGCCTATATTTGCTTTGTGCTTTGGGCTTAGCAGCAGGAAAAAAAATCTCCCGACAAGGACCTGGCCCTTCTCTTCTTCTCCCATTTACAGATCATGTTACAGATCGTGAAAGCAATGAAGCAACTTTACACAGTGGTGAAGGAGGAAGAAGGGAGTTCCTCATCAGGAGCTTCTCAGCCCAGAGCCTGGAGCCATTAATCCTCTACATGACAGAAATTCAGAGCCAGGAAGAGGACCTGTCATCACTGCAGTGAAGATTTCTTCAGGATCCAATTTCCTGCATGACATGGGACATCCTGGCATCTTTTACTACTGGCAAGTTATGTCACTAAAGCTGTTGGGCTAAAATATATATTTTAGCTAGCTTCAGCATTAAAGTATACCTAAATTCAAAACTTTACTTTTTAATCTTGAATAGTGTAGGTAAGAGTTAGAACCCTTGACAGGTTTTTATTTCTGTCCCCGTCCCTGCGGGAGTAACTTGCCCTCTGTGCTGGTGGCCATTGTCACCAGGACTAGAAAGGAAGAAAGGGGGTTATCTTCTTGTGGGGACACCTGTTCCAGATGGGATTTCCCTCTCTTTGGATTAGGTTTGCCACCTCTCCAGGATTCACCACGGCAGTCTGGGTTTTAAATCATGTGTCCGGGTTTCAGGCAGACTGAAACCCAGACACATTATTCAGACTGGGCTGTGGCTCCCCAAGTAATCAAGATAGTCACACACACATCTGCTGCCATCCGGGAGCTGCAGGTGGCTGGGGGCTGGTTCGGAATCACTGGGGGTAGAGCAATGATGTCAGCAAAAGCAATTTGGCCACACCCAATGTTAGCTGCGGCAAGCTATGCTCACCGCAATACTCCTATGCTTGGGGCACCTAAAGGTATCCCAGGCCTCTAAAGTGCTCGAGTTTGGCTTGAATAAAAAAGTGGCAACCCTACTTTGGATAGATCTTTCATTTCTGTTTAGTCTATGTGACAGGAAGTGAGCGTAGATCTTCCCAAGGCAAAACAAACAGCAATAAAGACACACAGAGGTTTTCATCATTTTTTAGTCTGGTCAAAACGAAAAAAAGAAAATTATTATACGTATAATTGAAAATTGTCATAGGACATTTGAAGCTATTTTCCTGTGGCTGTAATTGTGCTTCTGCTCTGAAACCCGCAGCTGACTCACCTTACCACTGTCTAGTTGCACAGCAACTACAGCAATGGATGCCTCACAATAAACTGAGCAGCGAAAAACTGACTCATACTTCTTAAGATTGTGTAGGCAAAGTATAAAACGACTCTCAGGAAACTGCAGAGTTTTAACACTATATTCAGGCATGTATTTTTCTCCCATTAGAGCTCATTTTCAAGCCTTTCAAACACTTCCCACACCTCTCAACAATTGGGCTTATGTCCTGGATTTCTTGTTCCAAGTAGCAATACCTTGTGAAGGATTTATGGGGACTGAATATGGGGATGTTATGTTAAAGGATCACCTTTTGTTACATTTTACACCCTTATTCAGGGTATGACATGTTACAGATGAATGGGCCCTCGATCCCCCGTTTTGACAGCAAGCGGGGGATCTTCTCCATCCGCCAAACTGCATCATTCATTCACAGTCTTTGCCTTTGAGGCTGTCGGCTTGTAGTTCTTAATGAACTAACAGGGCACTGTTGATCGCTCCAGTAGTTCGTTGAGTCTTCCTGTCACAATGTAACTGCCTGCCCAATCGGAGGTACGGGCAGAAAGCTACACAGACATTCTGCAGGACTGTGGCATTACACCCACGATCTGCTGATCATGGGTGCAATGCTTTGCAGGCTCCTAACAAAAAATAATAATACATGCATATTATTTACTCGCAACAAAAATTTGCATTTATTATTTTTTTTTGTAAAGGTGAACCTATCTTTTAACATATTGAGATTTAAAAAATGTGCCATAAAAGATGAAACTGTCATTCGTACTTGAATTTTTTTTTTGTGTGTTTTGGAGTGATTTGAATAATAGGGCCCACTTGCTTCCAGGCTTTGTGGAACTTTATAGGTATCTGACTTATACATGCCGGCTACTTGTGTACCCCTTTTTCCTGTGATTAAGAACCATTCACAGCCACCTTTACAATTCTATAAAGTAAGCCTGTATGTCAGGGGTGTCCAACCTTTTGACCTTCCTGGGGCACATTAGAAGAAGAGGAATTGTCTTCCTGGGCCACATATAACATACACAAACAATATGGATAGCTGATGAGCAGGACAAGTCGGACAGATCACAAGTAAATGATCACTGATATAAATAATGTACTTATCTGAGTAATTAAATTTAATTTTATATTAATATTTTTTCTTATTAAAGTAAAAGAGGGCAACATAAAACTAGTGCGATATTTGAGACTGTTTTTTTTTTTTATAAATTAACACATCAATATCTGGTTCGATGGATGTAGTAGCAATTCTCAACGAATTGTCAAGGTGTTCATCAGATATCATGGCTCATGCTTGAAAAGAGTTGCTCACAAATATAGGTGCTGCCGAAAACTGATGAAAGGAATAAGGCGTGATTGTGAAGAGTAGGAGATTTTTAATTGGGAAGATAAAACTTATAAAAGTCCAGTAAAGAGACACTGTCAAAATGTTCTGTGGCCGTTAAGTGTAAAGGCATTTTTACAAAAAATCAAATTTTTTAAGTAAGTTTACTATTTTGTGTTGGGCCACATTCATAACCGACAGGCCGCAGGTTGGACACCCCTGGTGTATGTTGTCTATGAAGGGCAAAGCACTACGTTCTATTTAATCTTCTCTCCCAGGCAGCACATATTCTTTTTTTCACTTCCCAGCCATTCTGTACAGTTGCTAGGTCCAGGAGAAGCCACTCTGTGTAGGCTTTAAGTCCATCAATTTGTAGCTTACACAGGGCTATGGACTCTTCCTATATGACCGTGCTGAGGATTGGCTCTACACTATTACATGGAGCAAGCTGCATGCTCATTCATCAGTGACAATCTATGTATGTTTTTCACCATTGGTTTCCTTTAAAAGCATTTTTCACTTTCAGATATTTTCGTTTTTTTTAACTAGGTTTTAGTGTAGTTATATTCTCAGTTTTTGTTTGTTTGCCTTACCTTGTAATGATGGGCTCCTGTGTTTTAGCTGTAGTCTGTAGTGTCATGGCTGATTGTTTCCCATATGTCCATGTATTAATTTGCCTAGCGTGTCCCTATTTCTAAAGTAACAAGACAACTTCCTTTTCCACATCATCCAATGCATATGCTGCCATCTGCTCTGTGTAGCATCACAAATGTTGGGGTGCTAATGTAAAAAACAAGGTGCACCCATGAGCTCTCTGTGCATCTATGAATGCTCTAACTGCTTGTACTTGTCAGATCTAATTGGCAGTAGCTAGTTCTCACAGCACTAGGCTGAGTGACACAGGAATTGTGGGATATGTAGGTTCACCACTGGAAGTGTCAGTTTTTAGACTACAGATAGAGATCATGCATTAACCTGTGCAGTTCCCTGCCACACGCTTCATGTTTGAACACAAACAGTAATTGCTGGCAAAGGAATATAGAGATTTACTCTACTGTAGGCTGTGTGTACAGGGCAACATATGACACCATGAAACTACATGATCAATGCGCATCTAACACAGATGAAAAACAGAAGGTACAGGTAGGAAGGTTTATAATGCCTTTTAAGAGTTGTTCACAAGGATGTGTATTATAATACATCCAGGTCACGGCACCAAAATGTTGTGATAAATATATATATTATAATTTGAGATGTATTTAACAAATTACTTTATATACCACCATCTGTTCCAAAGAGAGAGTGTTTAATGATAGTCAAACTATATAGACAGATCTTAATTTCTACCCCAGACCTTTATTATCACATAGGTACCAAGAGACAAACACATATTCACAAAACGCCTCCCTGACCACCTATACCTAATTCCTATACAGTAAAACCTTGGATTGTGAGCATAATTTGTTCCGGAAACACGCTTGTAATCCAAAGCACTTGTATATCAAAGAGAATTACCCCATAAGAAATAATGGAAACTCAGATGATTCATTCCACAAACATTTATTCAAAGGTCCTTTGGTTTATAGTCCATATAAAAAGATTATAGCAATGTAAAAGGTTGTGTAACCATAAAATGTCCATCCACAAATGGAAGCCTCCACAAGGGGATTAGCAGCAAAATTCAGCAGGAGCTACAGTGTATAAAAGAGAAGAGAGTGTAGCAATATGGTTACATTTAATGAAAGTACAACATTTAGCAACTCACACGGTTGATGATTAAAACAGGCACATCTAAGTATGCAGGTATCCGGGGCAAAGCTGTCCACATAGACCATCCCCTGCACCATCAGCTCTCACCTCTGTTAGTCTGCAATCGTGACCGGGAAGACTACCCTGCAGTAGAGCGATCTGAAAGCGAGGCCTGAAACGCTCGTAGAGAGCAGCATGGAAGGGATGATGTTGATGGCGATGTGGAGGACGGTCTATGTGGACAGCTTTTCCCCCGAATGCCTACATACTTAGACGTGCCGGTTTTAATCATCAACCATGTGAGTTGCTAAATGTTGTACCTTCATTAAATGTAACTATATTGCTAAACTTAGAGGCGTCTCTCTTCTCTTTGTATACTCAGTTGTGAAGTGACACTGCTTGTATATCAAGACATTGCTCGTTTATCAAGTCAAAATTTATATATAAAAAAAAATTCTCATCTTTCAAAACACTCGCAGACCAAGTTACTCGCAATCCAAGGTTTTACTGTATACTACATGGAGATGTTCTAAAAACACAGGAGTCCAAATGCTATTCCATTGAAAGTGTGGACAATTGTAATTAAATTTATTAAATGTTTAAGTTCCATTGTCTCCCTCCATAGCACCCCAGGAATCAGTGGGTCCTTGAAGTTACAGATACAACATAGGTTTTGCAGTTATCACATAGATTGGGGCCAATTGCTTTCTTCCTAGAGGTGGTCTTGTATAGAAACTAGTTACTGTAGATTGTAAATAAAGTCATATATATGATAGAGAGGAGGTAGGACAAAAGGGATTTTTATGGTGCAGAAATAGATCAATGAGAGAGAGTTTCTAAAAATATATATAATTTTATTAGTACAAATTTAGACAAAAGGTATAAAACCAATCTTAGGTATATTGTACATATACTATATCATACAAAAGTGGTGGTCATAATGCATAAAGTTTGGATGAAATAAATGAGATCGCATGGAAACCCAACATGTTTCGCTTTAAACAGCTTCCTCAGGGGTTTACGATGACCATCCATAATTGTCAAGTATGACTATACAGAAAAAAGGGAAAAAGATATACAGTTACACATTGAAATACATTGTACAGTATATTTGAACAGATTAAGTATAGACAAGGTCAGATTGCGAAGCTGGACCCCTCCCAATGCTACTTACCCAGCCGTCTGCACTGTCTACAATGCAAACACCAGGAGACGCAGGATCAAGAGCGACGATCACCCCATATAGAAAGACGCGGATGTGTGACCACAGTGGACACTAGATAGGGGACCGGCTAAATGTCAAAGACAGAAAACAGGGATAAGAAAGGGGAGAAAAGAACGATGGGGTACACAGGAGAGAAAGGTGTAAAAATGAATTACAAAAGGAATGGTTAGCAATTAAGCAAGCCATAAAGACCGGAAAAGTCAGTCTACTATGGAATGAATAAATAATTGCAGTGGATAAAGTTGACTTACGTAGGGTCAGGTGAACAGGGATGTGTTCACTTGCGAATATTAAGGGACTGTCTGCTTGCAGGAAAATGCAGATAAAGGTTGTGGAAGCCACTGAAAGAAACCACATTATTTTCAATTTCTTTATATATAAATATGAATAACATGGCATGCCTATGTCCTCCAAAAATAAGCATGCAGAGTCTAAAGGTCGGATTGATCTAAGGATTTAAATGACTTGGTATATATAGGACGTATGTTGCATTTGAGAAATATTATTATAAATAAATATTTATTTTTTAAAATTTTTAAAGTAGTTCCATATCAAGGTGGAACAAAATACACAATAGTCTCCATATATATAAAACTAAGTCAAGTGATAGAAATGGGTTAAAAATAATTACATGCCCGGCAGACCAATATGGAAAATGGGATAAACCCACTCTAACCAATGTAAACAGTGTCCTATGTACTCAAAGTGGTCCCACATTGTTAGATGCGGCCGCACTGAAATAGACTATAAACATAGGGAGTATATGAAAAAAAAAAAAGAGAGAAACAATCAGTGAACCTTACCTATAAGTGTCTGAAGCAGTAGCCAGGACTCCACCAGCCCACACCGCTGCGATCAGCATGCGAGCTGGTTAAATAGTGTCCACCATTGCGGTCGGCGTCTGACATCACTGACCGCAAGGCGGGCTGAGAGCGCGTGACGTATGCCCGTAGGACATAACAACTGCTGGGGACTGCAAGGGCCAGAATGCACCGGGGCTGGGGGAGGAGCCGCTCGCCGTCACTAAGAACAGGACGGACGAGATGGACACCGCCCACTGGAACGATCTACCAATAGGTGATGTGTAAACACATCCACTGGTGGAAAAGGTAGACGGCAGCCAAATCAAACAGAGTGCTTGTCACCAGGGACAGTGCCGCGCTGGAGGTGGGTCATCCGTGGAGGATCATGGATGACCCTGGGCGCCCATGTAGTCACTCCACATGAATCAAGGGGGGACAATAGCCTGAGAGAGATGATGGTGCACAGCAGACAGGGCAGACGGCAGGCATCAAAGGGATAAGTGCAAAGACAGAGCAACGGGCCCGACTGAATGACCAAATCGGACCTCGTATAGCCCGACGCTCTGAGGGAGGGGAGGGAAGGGGGGGGAAAGAGGGGGGAAGGGGGAAAAGAGAAAAAAAGAAAAAACCCAGCATGACAAAGAGACCTATATTGATTGTCAAATAAACATGATAAACTAACATAATATAGATATAGACAAAATTAACATAATAACAATGCATAATATAAGGCATTATAAGATACCAAGACCTTTAGATGGAAATTAAAGCTAGAATGTCCATGACATGAAGGGCCAAGAGAATTGTCATGGACATTCTAGCTTTAATTTCCATCTAAAGGTCTTGGTATCTTATAATACCTTATATTATGCATTGTTATTATGTTAATTTTGTCTAAATCTATATTATGTTAGTTTATCATGTTTATTTGACAATCAATATAGGTCTCTTTGTCATGCTGGGTTTTTTCTTTTTTTCTCTTTTCCCCCTTCCCCCCTCTTTCCCCCCCCCTTCCCTCCCCTCCCTCAGAGCGTCGGGCTATACGAGGTCTGATTTGGTCATTCAGCCGGGCCTGTTGCTCTGTCTTTGCACTTATCCCTTTGATGCCTGCCGTCTGCCCTGTCTGCTGTGCACCACCATCTCTCTCAGGCTATTGTCCCCCCTTGATTCATGTGGAGTGACTACATGGGCGCCCAGGGTCATCCATGATCCTCCACGGATGACCCACCTCCAGCACGGCACTGTCCCTGGTAACAAGCACTCTGTTTGATTTGGCTGCCCTCTACCTTTTCCACCAGTGGATGTGTTTACACATCACCTATTGGTAGATCGTTCCAGTGGGCGGTGTCCATCTCGTCCGTCCTGTTCTTAGTGACGGCGAGCGGCTCCTCCCCCAGCCCCGGTGCATTCTGGCCCTTGCAGTCCTCAGCAGTTGTTATGTCCTACGGGCATACGTCACGCGCTCTCAGCCCGCCTTGCGGTCGGTGATGTCAGACGCCGACCGCAATGGTGGACACTATTTAACCAGCTTGCATGCTGATCGCAGCGGTGTGGGCTGGTGGAGTCCTGGCTACTGCTTCAGACACTTATAGGTAAGGTTCACTGATTGTTTCTCTCTTTTTTTTTTTTTTTCATATACTCCCTATGTTTATAGTCTATTTCAGTGTGGCCGCATCTAACAATGTGGGACCACTTTGAGTACATAGGACACTGTTTACATTGGTTAGAGTGGGTTTATCCCATTTTCCATATTGGTCTGCCGGGCATGTAATTATTTTTAACCCATTTCTATCACTTGACTTAGTTATATATATATGGAGACTATTGTCTATTTTGTTCCACCTTGATATGGAACTACTTTAAAAAAAATTAAAAATAAATATTTATTTATAATAATATTTCTCAAATGCAACATACGTCCTATATATACCAAGTCATTTAAATCCTTAGATCAATCCGACCTTTAGACTCTGCGTGCTTATTTTTTGGAGGACATAGGCACGCCATGTTATTCATATTTATATATAAAGAAATTGAAAATAATGTGGTTTCTTTCAGTGGCTTCCACAACCTTTATCTGCATTTTCCTGCAAGCAGACAGCCCCTTAATATTCGCAAGTGAACACATCCCTGTTCACCTGACCCTACGTAAGTCAACTTTATCCACTGCAATTATTTATTCATTCCATAGTAGATGGACTTTTCCGGTCTTTATGGCTTGCTTAATTGCTAACCATTCCTTTTGTAATTCATTTTTACCCCTTTCTCTCCTGTGTACCCCATCGTTCTTTTCTCCCCTTTCTTATCCCTGTTTTCTGTCTTTGACATTTAGCCGGTCCCCTATCTAGTGTCCACTGTAGTCACACATCCGCGTCTTTCTATATGGTGTGATCGTCGCTCTTGATCCTGCGTCTCCTGGTGTTTGCGTTGTAGACAGTGCAGACGGCTGGGTAAGTAGCATTGGGAGGGGTCCAGCTTCGCAATCTGACCTTGTCTATACTTAATCTGTTCAAATATACTGTACAATGTATTTCAATGTGTACCTGTATATCTTTTTCCCTTTTTTCTGTATAGTCATACTTGACAATTATGGATGGTCATCGCAAACCCCTGAGGAAGCTGTTTTAAGCGAAACATGTTGGGTTTCCATGCGATCTCATTTATTTCATCCAAACTTTATGCATTATGACCACCACTTTTGTATGATATAGTATATGTACAATATACCTAAGATTGGTTTTATACCTTTTGTCTAAATTTGTACTAATAAAATTATATATATTTTTAGAAACTCTCTCTCATTGATCTATTTCTGCACCATAAAAATCCCTTTTGTCCTACCTCCTCTCTATCATTAATTATCTGGGATGAGGTGCCAACCCTAATGAGTGTTTCGCCAATGATTGGACAATCCAAATATGGAAAGTCATATATATATTTTATATGAAATTATAATAGGCTGATATACACAGGTCCGCCGTATATGACTACGATATTAACATCCCTAATGGTAATCCCGAGTGTGGCTCGGGGTGAATTTTTATTACAAAAAGCGGTAACCCTGAGCCACACTCTGGGTTGCATTGCAGGATCCACGCAAAGTTACTTACCTTGTCCCCAGGATCCTGTGATGTCTTCCCGCTGTGTGTGCGGGCTGTGTCCTCGCTCAATCTATCACAGTGCCGGGCTCCGTTCCCTGCGAGAGTCGCAACGCACGGGGACGGAGCCCAGCGCCAAATTCAAAAAGTGAAAAACACATACAGTACACTGTAATCTTACATATTACAGTACTGTATCAAATAATTTCACCTCCCTTTTGTCCCTAGTGCTTTGTCCAGTGCCCTGCATTCAGTTTTATATTATATATACTGTTCTTTCTGCCTGGAAATCTTGTGATTGTCCATAGAAACCAAAAAGTGTCCCTTTACGTCAAAAGTGGTTTTAGACCAGCTAGAAAACAGCGATAATAAATTAGAACACTTGCAGAATTGAGCGATAGTGATTCGTGGGGAGATTCATCATCAAACACTAAATCTAATGACAGCGACAATTCTGCAACTGAGCAAATTTCAATGTTCTTGATTTGATTACATTATTGAATACATTTTATCATTATTATATTTGTAATAATTATTTATAGTTATTTATTATATTATAATTTATGATTTTGTGTTTCAAGCTTTATCGTACCCCGGGTGTCTACTAGACTCTTGTTTGGACAGATTTAAGTGAGTTATTCCTAAGAATTACAGGCCTACAATATAAAACGCCAAATTTCCATGCGAAACAATGTACCGCTTTCAGCATCAAGAATCTGACATAATCATACCGCCAGGAGGGTTAAGATACAATTGCTCAGTATTGAAAATCAGGGACTTCTATGAGGATAATAGTTTCCAGGCATAATCTTCAAACCTGGGTCAGGGGCTCTTTCCAGTTATGTAAAATGTATAGAGTGTAAATACGCACATTAATGCACAGAGGTGCCTCGATTGCTCCCTAGAATGAAGCCGTAATATTGCATTTTCACTTCCTGCTGCTGCAAATGGAATACAGAAAATGCTGTAATTTAGTGTGAACAGAGCAGCACTTGAATCACTTTTAACATCCCACTACCTCCCATGGGAAGCTGATAGATCTCCTGATGTCTTTCAGCTCTGCTAAAATCAGCATAGCAAATTATTTAAGTTCACTGAAGTAAATCCTTAGAGTTTATTCACAGATGCCTATTCCACTACATGATAGCACCTATGAAACGCTTATGCGGTCAGAACAAAATGCACTGGGATCAAGATAACACATCTACACATAAATGTACTGTTCATGTGGACAATTATACAGCTAGGAATTCGTTTTTTTGAACCTATCTAATGACTTGCAAGGAAAAAGCTGTGAATGGGTAATCACTGTAACCGGTAGCTAACAAATAACTTGACTGTTAGCTAAAGAGAAAATGTCAACAGCCATTTGGTGGACTAGAGTAGACTAAAGTCAATGATGCAGCGGGCTATCAGTGCCATGGTGGGTCACCTGTTGCTACTAAACTGATAGTCTAAATATTTACTCCATAACAACGTACTGGGAATTTTTACACTTGCAAGTGTTTTCAGATGAAGGTAAAACTTCAAACTCAATAGCTCTGGTGAAGAAGCTCCCTAGTTTGCTTTATTTTGTGAAGAAATCACCCTCTCCCACCAAGAAAACACATAACCCCCCCTAGCATTTCTAGCTGCGGCCATCTTGAATAAGGCCAGATGATTCGTGTAGCATTTACCTCCTGGAATCCATCTGCCCTTAGCACAGGCATGCAGGCAAGGTGGTGTGCTTAGCTGAGAAACACCCCCCCCCCCTAAAATTTGTAAATATAATATACTTCCCTAGCTATCTACTAATACTAGCAGTACAAGGATTAAAAAGTTGATTGAGATAGTTCTGCTTTGAGAGAACACCTTGCATTTGTATGATGAATACAAGGTGTTCTCATATTGGAAAAAGTGGGGGTAATGGGATCATTGGCCCCTCCTCTCCACCTCATCCAATCAGAGAGTGCCTAAAATTCATTGGAAATAAAAAAGGCATGGTATTCTCTACATGGCAGCCGTGTAGAGCTTGCGACTTCCTTTGTTCAGTGTACAGAGGAAAAGCTGCTGGAACAGCACCCAGAAGACCATGGCTATCACTTTATATAGCGTGGACTTCTACGCCCATTTTTAGCATCCCATGTGGCTCTCCAGACATTAAATATGGACAATTACATTGAACTAAGCTGGATCAATGTACAGTAAGTTTGCAAAGAAAAGATTTGTAGAGTTCTGCTTTAAGTGAGCAATTAAAGAGTATTCAAACTCTGAAAGCTTTATTTAAAAAAACAGGCAGTGGGTCAAGGACTAGTCAGCAGTATTGTCTGTGGTCTCTCTGCCTCTTCTTCACTTACCATGCCTTGTTCTGCACTGTGAGAGCCCATTCACAGATGGGCAACTTTGGATCCGACTTCAAATTGCCCCAGGTCGCCCCTAGTCGCCTCAAGTCACGCTGCATGAGAAAATCAATGTAAGTGAATAAAGCCATCTTAATGCACACTAAAGGTTCCTGTACTACTTCAATCTGACTTCTAGGCAACTGCTAGGCGACCTGTACCCATTGATTTCAATGGAAGTCGCCTCAGAAGTCGGATCCCCTGTCTTAACAGGAGCAACTTTCCAGGAAGAAAACATACATTTCTCAGGCAAACCTCTCCCTCCCCCCTCCCTCCCACAGAGCTGATTCTTGTTTGATTGGCCACTGGAATGTCTCCTGTCCTGCAGGCAACTTGAAGTTGCCTTGTAAGTAGCTCCAGGTCGTGCTGTGATTCATACTCAAGTCGTGTCCAAGTTGCCTGCCAAAGTCGCGCTGGAAGTCCTGTTGCCCCTGTGTGAATGGAGTCTGAGGGGGATTTACTAAAACTGGTGCACACATAATCTGGGGCAGCTGTGCATGGTAGCCAATCAGCTTCCAGATTTTATTGTCAAATTATTATTATTATTGTCTTATTGAATAAGTTAAGTGAAAATCTAAATGATTACTGTGCTCAGCTTCACCAGATTCTGTGTGCACTAGTTTTAGTAAATCTCCCCCGTGTTTCTACGTGGAGGTGGCCATCTTGGTAGAGGCAGGGATTTTGCTTTCTCATGACTGAGCCTCCAGCAAAGAGGACAGTAGTGACAACACTAAACATCACTCAGATCCCCTGAGCCTAACAGTCAGTGGCAGCAGTGTCTTAGATCTCACATTGTAGATATACAGCTTTGAAACTGAAGGCACAGGAATGCCTAAGCACACTCACATAGCAGAAAGTGCATTACTATTTGTGAGCAGAAATGCAATACAAATTGTAAATGTTTCACTGTAATATTTAGGCATGATAAAGTCTCTATGCTATGCTGTATGGTACATACTGTACCTTTTTAATGTTGTGTACTTTACATGTTTATGGCTACTGCACCCTGTATGATATGCACTCCTCTGCACTGCACAATACATACTCCTGAGTCCTGTACTCTGTGTGTTTCACTTTTCTGAACCTTGCGCCTTCTGTGATACACAGTTCTGAGCCCTTGATCACACCCACTATTTGGCAACCGCGTCATTTTTACCTCTAAAAGGAAAGTGCGGCTGGGGGGCGAGGTTGTGGGTGTGGCTGGGGGTGGGGTTGTGGGTGTGGTTGGGGTGGGGCCTTGGCTGGGGGGGGGGTGAGTTCCAGCACCTATTTTCTGAGAAAAAAAGCCCTGTGTATATATATATATATATATATATATATGTATGTGTGTGTGTGTGTGTGTGTGTGTGTGTGTGTATGTGTGTATGTGTGTATATATATATATATATATATATATATATATATATATGTATATATGTGTGTGTGTGTAAATATATATATTGTGAGGGGGTTAACTCGGTAGCGGGTGTGTGTGACCCCCTGGTTGGGCTCCCCACACAAAAACAGGGCCAGCAGACGGAGGTTGTGGTTTTCAAAATCAAAAGGTGCGGTTTATTTCTCTATGTACAGTGACAAAAACACAGCAAAGCCAAAAAGAAACATAAACAAAATAAATCCTGGTCAGTTTGACCTCTGACTAAACATGCAGGTTTCCTAAACTAACAACTGGGATCAGCCTGGTGCTGTCCTAGTCCCTAAGTCCCTGGTTTAGTAAAAGTCCAAACAAATAGCCACACAGGCTTTGCCTCACCGCACAGGGGTTCACTCTCCCTAGACAGTCCACACAGGTCTGGTTCCAGGCATGAGCTAACACCTAATGAATCTGGGAGTTCTTATAGAGGCCTAAATGAGCTGACAAGCTTCAGCTGGTCTCATCAACTCCCTGCCTCACGACGCCCAGCACTCTCCCTAGAGGTATGAGTCATTCATGAGCCCACTAGCCTCAGCTGGGCTTCATCAACTCCCTAGTTGTATAAGTCGGCATAAAGCCTGAATCTGGGAGAAATATATCTACCCCCCTGGATGCAACCAGGTGACTTTACCTTCCTGCTGTCACATACCCCCCCCCCCCTCTTGTTTTAACCTTGGGGTTGGAACACCAGCAATCAGGCATTCATGTACTCGAGACAAAGCATCCACATTCCCCATTTGAACGCCAGGGCGATGCTTTACTGTGAAGTTGAATTCCTGTAGGGCCAGGAACCACCTATTCACTCTTCTATTTGTCTCCTTGTTTTGAGCCATCCACTTTAACGGAGCGTGATCCGTAACCATGTCAAAGTGCCTACCTAGCAGATAGTACCGAAGGGAATCTAGAGCCCACTTCACCGCTAAACACTCCTTTTCAACCGTGGCGTAATTTACCTCATGGGACTTCAACTTCCTGCTGAGGTAAATGACTGGGTGCTCTTCCACGTTCCAGACCTGGGACAATACTGCTCCTAACCCCACATCTGACGCATCACTTTGTACGACAAAGTCTTTAGAGAAGTCGGGTGAGTACAACACTGGCTGGCTACATAAGGCTTGTTTCAAGAATTGGAATGCTGCCTCCGCCTCGGGGGTCCATTTAATCATGACCGACCCTTTCCCTTTCGTCAGGTTGGTTAGGGGCACAGCCTTAGAAGCAAAGTGGGGAATGAAGCGCCGATAATAACCCGCGATTCCCAGAAAGGCTCGTACCTGCTTCTTGCTGTTGGGACGTGGCCAACTCTGGATGGCCTCGACTTTGTTGAGTTGGGGTTTTATTACTCCCCTGCCAATGGTGTACCCAAGATATTTGGCCTCCTCCTGCCCAATGGTACACTTCTTGGGGTTAGCCGTAAACCCCGCTTCCCGGATAGAGTCTAGGACTGCTTGCACTTTTGGCAGATGTGAGGCCCAATCTGTGCTATGGACAATTACGTCATCCAGGTAAGCCGCAGCATACTTCCGATGGGGCCTCAGTATCTGGTCCATTTTCCGCTGGAATGTGGCCGGCGCATTCTGTAACCCGAACGGCATTCTCTTATATTGGAACGCCCCGTCTGGGGTTACAAATGCGGTTTTCTCTTTGGCCGACTTGGCCAGGGGAATTTGCCAATACCCTTTTGTGAGGTCAAGAGTCGTCATGTATCGGGCTGTTCCCAGCCGGTCGATCAACTCATCTATACGTGGCATGGGGTAGGTGTCAAATTTTGTAACTTTGTTCAACTGACGAAAATCGTTACAAAATCGCCAGCTCCCATCCGGTTTAGGCACCAACACAATGGGACTAGACCAATCACTTTGGGACTCCTCTATCACCCCTAAGTTCAGCATTTTCTGTACTTCCTCCCGTATTGCCTCCCGTCGGGCCTCTGGGATCCGATAGGGTTTTAACTTCACCCTTTCACCGGGCGGGGTAATAATATCATGCTCTACCCCAGATGTTTGTCCCGGCAGCTCAGAGAACACCTCCTTGTTGCGAAGCACAAACTCCTTAACCTCCTGTTGTTGGGGTTGTGACAAGGTGGCTGCTATTCCAACCTCCGGAATCACGCAACCAGTTTGAGCTGGTGACCAAGTTTCTGCGACTAGGGACTCTCTATCCCTCCAGGCTTTCAACAGATTAACGTGATATATCTGTTCGGGCTTTCGCCTTCCTGGTTGTCTGACCTTGTAATTCACTTCGCTCACTTTTTCCATTATCTCGTAGGGGCCTTGCCATTTGGCAAGGAATTTACTTTCAACCGTAGGGACAAGTACCAATATCCTATCCCCCGGGGAAAAGGTACGGGTCTTTGCTCCATGGTTGTACACTCTCTGCTGTGCCAACTGCGCTTGGGCCAAATGTTCCTTCACGATGGGCATTACCTGTGCAATTCGATCTTGCATCAGGGCGACATGCTCAATCACACTCCTGTGGGGAGAACTCTCACTTTCCCAAGTTTCCTTGGCAATATCCAACAGCCCTCTTGGGTGTCTCCCATACAGTAACTCAAAGGGGGAGAATCCCGTAGAGGATTGGGGCACCTCCCTAATAGCAAACATCAAATAAGGAAGTAGACAGTCCCAATCCTTTCCATCTCTATCCACCACTTTCTTCAACATTTGTTTTAGGGTTTTGTTGAATCTTTCAACCAGCCCATCGGTTTGGGGGTGATACACAGATGTACGCAATTGCGTCACTTTGAGCAATTTACACAGCTCTTTCATAACCCGGGACATAAAGGGTGTACCTTGGTCCGTAAGCAGTTCTTTACAAATACCCACCCGGCTAAAAACAAGAGATAGCTCTTTGGCTATGGTTTTGGCCGAGGTATTTCTGAGAGGGATCGCTTCTGGATAACGGGTGGCATAGTCCATTATAACCAATATGTACTGGTGCCCCCTAGCGGACTTGATTATAGGACCTACCAAATCCATTGCGATTCTCTCAAACGGGACCTCAATGATGGGTAGAGGGACCAGCGGGCTACGGAAATGTGGCATCGGGGCCGACCTCTGACACACAGGGCAGGAGGAACAATAATTTTCTATGTCCTTCATCACCCCAGGCCAATAGAATCTCTGTAATACCCTCTCTCGGGTTTTCTCTGTCCCCAGATGACCTCCAAGAATGTGCCCATGGGCCAACTCCAACACCAACTTCCTGTAAGGTTTGGGCACCACAAGCTGCTCAACGGTTTCTTCTGCCCTTTTTGCCACCCGATACAGTAGGTCCTTCTCTACGCTGAAGTATGGGTAAGTGCAGGTATTATCTGGGTTCACTAACTCGCCATCTATTTCCACTACGTTTTCCCGTGCCTTTATTAGGGCGGGGTCTTTTAACTGTTCTGTGGCAAAATTTTCCCTGTGAACCTCCAGATCAGAAAACTCCACAGACGGTAGGTTTTCGTCTGAGGAGGTGGGCTCCTCTCCAGTTTTTTGAGTCTCCCCTGCCAATACTGACAAGGGAAATTCTGGAGAGTCCTCACCACTCTCAGAGGAGTTCTGGCTATCACATTCCTGGTACATAGGGGCACCAGTGGGGGGCTCAGGATCATCCCACAGTTCCCAGAACTTCGGAAAATCCCTTCCCACAATGGCATCATGCGGTAATTGAGATACTAACCCCACTGGATGAGAGAGGGTACCTTTGGGGGTCTCGAAACACACTGTAGTCACTGGATACTCTCGGGTGTCCCCATGCACACAAATAACAGCTACCTTGCTATTCCCAGAGACCTCTGTTTTAACTAATTCAGCCTTTATCAGGGTCACAAGGCTACCTGAATCCAGTAATACCACAACATTTCTACCATTAATACACATTTTGCATAAATGTTTCTCAGTTCCCCGAATGGCAGTGCATGCGACTGTCGCACACAGCGACTGACGTCTGTCCATCAGAAAGTCACATTGCATGGGTTCCTCCACAACCGGGCAATTTGCTGCAATATGTCCCGCTTGCCGGCAGCGGTAGCAAACAATCCATTTGGCTGCCTCTTGAGCCCCTGACTTCCCAGGCTGTTCTCGCCAAACTTTGGGTAGAGCTCCCACCATCTCACTCTCTCCACCCTCACCCCTTGGAATCCTCTTATCCGCCCCTGGGGATGGTCTGGTCTTAGGGTGGAAAGTCCGAGAGTCTCTGGAAGAGGCGGTCAGGTTCTCTGTAGCCAAGTATTTCTCTACACGATCCACAAGACCACCGGCCGTCTCTGGGTCTCCATGGCTTACCCACTTTTGGATGGCAGTAGGAAGAGCTCTCAAAAACCGATCCATTACAACACGTTCCACAATCTCTGGTGCGGACAAAGTCTCTGGCTGTAGCCACTTCCTGCTCAGGTGAATGAGATCATACATTTGAGACCTGGGGGGTTTTCCAAGCTGGAAAGTCCAGTTATGCACACGCTGAGCCCGGACAGCCAGGGTGACACCCAGCCTTGCCAATATTTCAGCTTTTAGCATCACATAGTCTTTTGCTTGGTCAGGCTCTAGGTCATAGTAAGCCTTCTGCGATTCACCAGTTAACAGAGGAGCCACCAGTCCAGCCCACTGCTCCTCAGGCCACTTTTCTCTTTCAGCAGTCCTTTCAAATGTGGTCAAAAATACCTCTGGATCATCCTCTCCAGTCATTTTTGTCAATAAACGACTCACCCCAAAGGACGCGGTATTAGTGGGACGGCTTTCCTCACTGGTCTGCGGACGTTGCTGCATTACTGCTTCCATTTGTTGTAGTCTCTGCTCTTGCTTCTGTAACAGGTCTATGAAGCGGGCCTCAGATTGCTGCTGGGCTTGTTGATGAGCTTGCTGCTGGGCTGCAAGGCTCCTTTGCAAACCTGCATTTGTCTGCTGTTGATTGGCATTTGCTAGAGCCAGCTGTTTCAGTATCTCCTCCATGCTGGCTTAAAAAAAACTGCCACTGGTTCTCCACCAACTGTGAGGGGGTTAACTCGGTAGCGGGTGTGTGTGACCCCCTGGTTGGGCTCCCCACACAAAAACAGGGCCAGCAGACGGAGGTTGTGGTTTTCAAAATCAAAAGGTGCGGTTTATTTCTCTATGTACAGTGACAAAAACACAGCAAAGCCAAAAAGAAACATAAACAAAATAAATCCTGGTCAGTTTGACCTCTGACTAAACATGCAGGTTTCCTAAACTAACAACTGGGATCAGCCTGGTGCTGTCCTAGTCCCTAAGTCCCTGGTTTAGTAAAAGTCCAAACAAATAGCCACACAGGCTTTGCCTCACCGCACAGGGGTTCACTCTCCCTAGACAGTCCACACAGGTCTGGTTCCAGGCATGAGCTAACACCTAATGAATCTGGGAGTTCTTATAGAGGCCTAAATGAGCTGACAAGCTTCAGCTGGTCTCATCAACTCCCTGCCTCACGACGCCCAGCACTCTCCCTAGAGGTATGAGTCATTCATGAGCCCACTAGCCTCAGCTGGGCTTCATCAACTCCCTAGTTGTATAAGTCGGCATAAAGCCTGAATCTGGGAGAAATATATCTACCCCCCTGGATGCAACCAGGTGACTTTACCTTCCTGCTGTCACAATATATATATATACAGTCAGGTCCATAAATATTGGGACATCGACACAATTATAATCTTTTTGGCTCTATACACCACCACTATGGATTTGAAATGAAACAAAGATGTGCTTTAACTGCACAGTTTCAGCTTTAATTTGAGGGCATTTACATCCAAATCAGGTGAATGGTGAAGGAATTACAACAGTTTGTATGTGTGCCTCCCACTTCGGACGGTTTTCATCAGTCAAACCGATTGTGTGTACGGGGCTTAACACTTTAACATAGAAAATCTTTACTTTTTGACTAAAGCCAAAATAAAAAAACAAAAATCAGATACATTACATGGAGCACAGAAGGTTAAATGTAAGTTTCCTACTGGAATCAGTAGGCAAATTGCATTTTAGTTTTAAAACCTCAAAAATCAATAACATAAAATGCATGCATTAAATTCATTTAATTCGCACAGCAAAACCTTATAAAACCTCCTTAAAATTTAAATATAACCCACAGTAATGAAAACACTGCACGTATATGCTTCAGTGAACTGATTTGGGCTTTGCTTCTCATACTGTTTCATCAAAAAAGCTTGTGAAGCATTTTTTGCCAGTGGTGGCTGATGAAGTACAGGGAAACCAGCAATCTATATTTGATTATCAACACATTGAAAAAGGTTTCTCTCAATAGGACTTTTACACGGCAACCAGCATATACCACAAATTGGTTATAAAAAAATAAAAATGTTATTGTTCACAATGTTAAAAAATACTTCCCTGAGGTTTCAAATATGCTAAAAGTGCATGATTAGGAGCTTCTACATTATTGCACAATTGTTTTAGAGGTGGTGATACCCACTACCTTTGTTCAGTAAGCAGCCAGGCAGGCACTCGGCATGGAACCCAGCAGCTAGTGGAGATCATTGTAGTAGTGGTACCTACCACATTGATTTCCAGCGTTCACAGGAATCACATAGGTATGGCGCATGCACACTTACATCAGTCCAAGTTGTAAAAATTGCCATGTCATTTGACGTTAAATACTAGCGCTGCCATAACCCCGGTATCTTTTTTTCAGTCAGGCTTTCATATAAAAGTGGACCCAGCGGCAGGTCACTTTTATAGGCAGCGGGAGAGGTGCCCCCCCTCCTGCCACTTCCCGGTCTTCTCTGAGCTTACCGAAGCCGCCAGTAAGCCCGGAGCCGATTCGATAATCCGATCCTCCAGATCTCTGGGCAAGAAGCTGAGTGAGGGCAAGATGACCCCCGCTCGGCTCTATGCCCTTGGAGGACCGGAGCGACGTCTGACGTCACTTCCGCCTCTCGGGCTTAAAGGGATTTTTTTTTCCCTTTTTAAAGTGAAAATTAAATCTTTATTTAAATAAATAAAAGGAAAAAAAAAAGTTAAATAATAATAATAAAAAAAATTCAAGCGCCCTATCCCTATCCTATCTGAGCTCCTACGCATAAGCAAACGCATACATAAGTCGTGCCTGCATATGTAAACGGTGTTCAACCCACACATATGAGGTATCGCCCGGTGACCACGCCCCATGCCTATATAAGTCGTTGCGCACCGCACACACGGCATTACAGCGGGGGACAGCGTCATGTCAACATAGAAGAGGACAAGAGGGAAGAAGATGGCAGAGAAGACCGGGCCAACGCTAGCAAAGAGCGGCAAAAGATTTGAAGATAGCGGAGGAGCCCGGCAGAAGAACCAAAGAGCGGGAGAAGAGAGTGGAGAAGTCGGAAGAGACCCCCGAAGTCGGAAGAAGACCCCCGGAGCTGCCTAATAAATTACTTTAAAAACCTGTCTAGTGTGTTTTTTTATTGACACTTTTTTCCCCCAGGTGAATGGGTAGGGGTACGATGTACCCCATACTCATTCACATAGGGTGGGGGAACGGGATCTGGGGTCCCCCTTATTAAAAGGGGCTCCCAGATTCTGATAAGCCCCTCTCCCACAGACCCGACAACCAACGGCCAGGGTTGTCGGAAAGAGGCCCTTGTCCTCATCAACATGGGGACAAGGTGCTTTGGGGTGGGGGGGCGCAGTGTTAGAAAAAATGGTGTTAGAATTTTTTTTTTAATGTTTGAGGGTTCTAAGTAATTTTCTAGCAAAAAAAAAATGTTTTTAACTTGTAAACAACATATCTGAAAAAGAGACTTGGTCCTTAAGTGGTTAAATGCAGTTTCAATTGATGAACAACTATGCATTTTTATTTTTATTTTTTATAAACACACCCCTAAAAGCTTATGAGTACATTTTAATTGAACAAGTAAATAAATAATTAATGCACTATGGTGGTTTGTGCTTTTTTTTTCTCTTTTATGATTTCACATCAAGTAAAATTAGTAACTTGTTACCACTATTCTGAAAGTACTGTAACTCAAAGTCAAACTTAAATGCAGTTTATCTTAATCTGAGTTCTATATTATCCAATGCAGACGTGTTCCGCAAGCTTCTAGTTAGTATCATAGCATCTTGTGACATTAATCTGTGCTGTACAATCTCCTTCCTTCCCTGTCTGTGTGAGGGACATCAAGGAGCCTACAGCTGGCAGAGGTGAGAATATCTCACACAGGTTTTTTGCAGAACACAAGATTACCAGCAATAAGGTACTTCTGTGTACAGCTGTGTCAAGATGAAAAGCAGATGCCCTTAGTAAGTAGGCTGTAACCCCATGTTCATTTTAAGGTTCATTTTAAATTTCTAGCTCCACTGTGTTTTTTGACCCAGTTGCCAATTTCTAAATTGAAATACACCGTCCTGTAAAGAAGAGTGTAAATACGAATCTCCTGTGCTGCCCACACTGCTTTATTGAAGAGTTAGAGGAGAAGTTTGGAGTTAAAAAAACAAACATACACTATATTACCAAAAGTATTAGGACGCCTGCCTTTACACGCACATGAACTTCAATGGCATCCCAGTTTTAGTCCGTAGGGTTTAATATTGAGTTGGCCCACCCTTTGCAGCTATAACAGCTTCACCCCTTCTGGGAAGGCTGTTCACAAGGTTTAGGAGCGTGTCTATGGGAATGTTTGACCATTCTTCCAGAAGTGCATGTTAGACGAGAAGGCCAGGCTCACAGTCTCTGCTCTAATTCATCCCAAAGGTGTTCTATCAGGTTGAGGTCAGGACTTTGTGCAGACCAGTCAACTTCCTCCACCCCAAACTTGCTCATCCATGTCTTTAGATTTTAATTTGAATATTGGTGACAGGGCCACTTTAATGCACCTACTATTAAAACAGGTTATGCACTTCAACTACTTAGATTCAGGCATTCTAGGTAATTTTTTTCCTATACATCACAATAATCCTGTCTGTTTTTGCAGTCGATTTATTTTTTCATCTACGTAAAGAAACACCACCTAAACAGCAAAGTTACATTTTAATTTCCTAAATACATACATACAATACACATATCACACCTACACTGGTTCAGTTCTGCACTGCAATGTACCATTCCAAAGGAAAAAGCGAATTCGTTGTCACCACATTGTAAGCATGGAACATTCATTTCCCAGCCGTATGCCATTGTGGGTGACATTTTTAAAACTTACCGGGCAATATCCTTTTTTCATTTGTGTGTGGTTTTCTTTTCTCTAAAGTGAATAATGCACTGACCATAACTGTATGGCAAAGTAAATTATTAATACAACTGTACATTTTTTAGCTGAATGGAGACATTTTTGGGTTCTCAGCCAAAAAGCATTTTATAAATGCCTTGCCTTGGTGTCAGTGATTGGGCTTTTCAGGGAACTTATTGCTGCTGTATAGGGATGAGCTTCGTGTTCGAGTCGAACATACGTTCGACTCGAACATCGGCTGTTCGATCGTTCGACGAAGATCGAACGATTTGGGCCGTTCGCGCCAAATTCGAGTGACGCGAACGGCCCACAATGCACTACGCCATCGCAGTGTCATCCAGGCGCTGTGATTGGCCAAGCATGCACTGTGACCCCGCATGCTTGGCCAATCACAGCGCCGGCAGCGAGGAGAGCAATGATTGGCCACAGGCAGGATGCCTGTGGCCAATTATTGCTGAGGGTGTTTAGTACACGCCCCACACTATAAAAGGCCGCCAGCACGGCGGCCTAGTGTAGTGTGTTCCGGAGCAGGGAAAGAGCAGCATAGGCAGGGACAGTGACTTTTATTTCTTTCTTGCTTAACCTGGATTCCTTTAGTTTAGGGAAAGAGAAGGATAGGTAGGGAGAGTGTCAGTGTGTTTTGTGCTTGTGCTATAGTGTGCTTAAAAAAAACATTTTTTCTAGGGACAGAAAACTGTAGGTAGGGAGAGTGTCAGTTTCTTTCACTGTGCAAGTCCTTGTTTCTAGGGACTGGGAAGGACAGTGAGTGAATTCTCCTTGTGCTATAGTGTGCTTAAAAAAAACATTTTTTCTAGGGACAGAAAACTGTAGGTAGGGAGAGTGTCAGTTTCTTTCACTGTGCAAGTCCTTGTTTCTAGGGACTGGGAAGGACAGTGAGTGAATTCTCCTTGTGCTATAGTGTGCTTAAAAAAAACATTTTTTCTAGGGACAGAAAACTGTAGGTAGGGAGAGTGTCAGTTTCTTTCACTGTGCAAGTCCTTGTTTCTAGGGACTGGGAAGGACAGTGAGTGAATTCTCCTTGTGCTATAGTGTGCTTAAAAAAAACATTTTTTCTAGGGACAGAAAACTGTAGGTAGGGAGAGTGTCAGTTTCTTTCACTGTGCAAGTCCTTGTTTCTAGGGACTGGGAAGGACAGTGAGTGAATTCTCCTTGTGCTATAGTGTGCTTAAAAAAAACATTTTTTCTAGGGACAGAAAACTGTAGGTAGGGAGAGTGTCAGTTTCTTTCACTGTGCAAGTCCTTGTTTCTAGGGACTGGGAAGGACAGTGAGTGAATTCTCCTTGTGCTATAGTGTGCTTAAAAAAAACATTTTTTCTAGGGACAGAAAACTGTAGGTAGGGAGAGTGTCAGTTTCTTTCACTGTGCAAGTCCTTGTTTCTAGGGACTGGGAAGGACAGTGAGTGAATTCTCCTTGTGCTATAGTGTGCTTAAAAAAAACATTTTTTCTAGGGACAGAAAACTGTAGGTAGGGAGAGTGTCAGTTTCTTTCACTGTGCAAGTCCTTGTTTCTAGGGACTGGGAAGGACAGTGAGTGAATTCTCCTTGTGCTATAGTGTGCTTAAAAAAAACATTTTTTCTAGGGACAGAAAACTGTAGGTAGGGAGAGTGTCAGTTTCTTTCACTGTGCAAGTCCTTGTTTCTAGGGACTGGGAAGGACAGTGAGTGAATTCTCCTTGTGCTATAGTGTGCTTAAAAAAAACATTTTTTCTAGGGGCAGAAAACTCTAGGTAGGGAGAGTGTCAGTTTCTTTCACTGTGCAAGTCCTTGTTTCTAGGGACTGGGAAGGACAGTGAGTGAATTCTCCTTGTGCTATAGTGTGCTTAAAAAAAACATTTTTTCTAGGGACAGAAAACTCTAGGTAGGGAGAGTGTCAGTTTCTTTCACTGTGCAAGTCCTTGTTTCTAGGGACTGGGAAGGACAGTGAGTGAATTCTCCTTGTGCTATAGTGTGCTTAAAAAAAACATTTTTTCTAGGGACAGAAAACTCTAGGTAGGGAGAGTGTCAGTTTCTTTCACTGTGCAAGTCCTTGTTTCTAGGGACTGGGAAGGACAGTGAGTGAATTCTCCTTGTGCTATAGTGTGCTTAAAAAAAACATTTTTTCTAGGGACAGAAAACTGTAGGTAGGGAGAGTGTCAGTTTCTTTCACTGTGCAAGTCCTTGTTTCTAGGGACTGGGAAGGACAGTGAGTGAATTCTCCTTGTGCTATAGTGTGCTTAAAAAAAACATTTTTTCTAGGGACAGAAAACTCTAGGTAGGGAGAGTGTCAGTTTCTTTCACTGTGCAAGTCCTTGTTTCTAGGGACTGGGAAGGACAGTGAGTGAATTCTCCTTGTGCTATAGTGTGCTTAAAAAAAACATTTTTTCTAGGGACAGAAAACTGTAGGTAGGGAGAGTGTCAGTTTCTTTCACTGTGCAAGTCCTTGTTTCTAGGGACTGGGAAGGACAGTGAGTGAATTCTCCTTGTGCTATAGTGTGCTTAAAAAAAACATTTTTTCTAGGGACAGAAAACTGTAGGTAGGGAGAGTGTCAGTTTCTTTCACTGTGCAAGTCCTTGTTTCTAGGGACTGGGAAGGACAGTGAGTGAATTCTCCTTGTGCTATAGTGTGCTTAAAAAAAACATTTTTTCTAGGGACAGAAAACTGTAGGTAGGGAGAGTGTCAGTTTCTTTCACTGTGCAAGTCCTTGTTTCTAGGGACTGGGAAGGACAGTGAGTGAATTCTCCTTGTGCTATAGTGTGCTTAAAAAAAACATTTTTTCTAGGGGCAGAAAACTCTAGGTAGGGAGAGTGTCAGTTTCTTTCACTGTGCAAGTCCTTGTTTCTAGGGACTGGGAAGGACAGTGAGTGAATTCTCCTTGTGCTATAGTGTGCTTAAAAAAAACATTTTTTCTAGGGACAGAAAACTCTAGGTAGGGAGAGTGTCAGTTTCTTTCACTGTGCAAGTCCTTGTTTCTAGGGACTGGGAAGGACAGTGAGTGAATTCTCCTTGTGCTATAGTGTGCTTAAAAAAAACATTTTTTCTAGGGACAGAAAACTCTAGGTAGGGAGAGTGTCAGTTTCTTTCACTGTGCAAGTCCTTGTTTCTAGGGACTGGGAAGGACAGTGAGTGAATTCTCCTTGTGCTATAGTGTGCTTAAAAAAAACATTTTTTCTAGGGACAGAAAACTGTAGGTAGGGAGAGTGTCAGTTTCTTTCACTGTGCAAGTCCTTGTTTCTAGGGACTGGGAAGGACAGTGAGTGAATTCTCCTTGTGCTATAGTGTGCTAAAGCATTCCTCATCAACCATCTTTGAAATCCTTGTTTTTTGGACAGTCAGGGAAATTGTCGTTGTGCTATTCTGTGCAAAAGCAATCATCCTGAACCATATTTAGAAATCCTTAAGTAAAGGGACAGAGAAGGACACCTGAAGGTAGTCCTTATTGCTTTTTTCCCATCTCCCTGCAGGCCATCTATTAGAATGTCTGGAAGGCAAACAAGGAGAGGCAGACAGTCAGGAGGCAATAAAAGAGGGCAAGCAGGCTCTGTGTCTGGGGGCAACAGTGCTGGTCGTGGACGCGGTGCATTGTCATCAGCACATGGCCATGGGACACGCTTGTCCTTCTTTTCGGCAGCTGGACATGTTGAGCCACATCATGCCGAAGACTTGGTAGAGTGGATGACCAAGCCCTCCTCCTCCTCCTCATCCTCTCTCACCCAGGCTCAGGGTACTGGCAAAGCAGCTGCCAAAGCGTCCTCTTCCCTGGTATCAATGTCAGACTCATCATCAGTCACTCCTTCCCTAGACCCACCATGTCCTCCTCCTGAGGAGTCCCCCGAACTGTTTGAGCACAGTGTTGGGTACATGCTCCAGGAGGATGCCCAGCGTTTCGAAGGGTCTGATGATGAAACCCAGCTACAGGAAGGCAGTAGGGTGAGAGCAGACAGAGGGGATGCTCAAGAAGGACACCAATCTGGCAGTCATGTTCCAGCAGCTGCAGCATACTGCCAGATTGGCTCCAGTGATGAGGAGGGAGGGGATGATGAGGTCACTGACTCCACATGGGTGCCTAATAGGAGAGAGGAGGAGGAGGAGGATGAGGAGGAGGCACATCTCCAACGAGGCAGGATGCCCTTTGGTGGCCAGCGTAAGGGCAGTACACCGACGGAATCACACCGCAGAGCTCCGCCTGTGCAGGGCGCTGCCTCTGCCCGTCATTCAAAAAGTTCCTTGGTGTGGGCCTTTTTTGAGGCTAGTGCATCAGATCGCACAGCTGCTGTTTGCAACATATGTCTCAAGCGTATATCGCGTGGCCAAAACATCAGCCGCTTGGGTACCACATGCCTGACCAGACATATGTTGACCTGCCATGCAGCTCGTTGGCAAGCCTACCTCAAAGACCCACACCAAAGAACAAAGCGGACCTCTCCTTGCACCGCATCAGCTGGGATCTCCAACCCCACTATAACTTCAGTCCTCTCTGAAACATGCACTGAGAGGAATGAAGGTGTAGAATTAGGTGTGTCACAGCCAAGTACTTGCGGCCACTCTGCTAGCAGTACACCGACATCCGATTCTAGCAGGCAAATTTCCCTGCCCCAGCTGCTGGACCGTCGAAAGAAGTTCACTCCCAGCCATCCACATGCCCAGCGGTTGAATGCTAGCTTGGCTAAATTGCTAGCGCTTCAACTGCTGCCTTTTCAGTTGGTAGACTCGGCCCCCTTCCGTGAGTTTGTGCAATGTGCGGTTCCTCAGTGGCAGGTTCCCAAACGCCACTTTTTCTCACGGAAGGCTATTCCGGCTCTCTACCGGCATGTGGGAGGCAATGTCTTGGCCTCGCTGGACAGGGCGGTCAGCGGTAAGGTGCATATTACCGCTGACTCATGGTCCAGCAGGCATGGACAGGGACGTTACCTTTCTTTCACGGCCCATTGGGTCACTCTTTTGGCAGCTGGGAAGGATGCAGGACAAGGTGCAGTAGTGTTGGAGGTTGTCCCACCGCCACGCCTCCAAAATGCTACTACTGGTTGTGACACACCTCTCTCCTCCACCCCTCCTCTTCTTCTTCCTCCATGGCCTCTTCCTGTGGTTTGTCCTATGAACCAGCGGTGCTCCGTAGCCGTTCACGGGGCTACGCAAGTACGCAGGCAAAAAGATGCCATGCCGTGCTTGCGCTGGTGTGTTTGGGGGACAGAAGCCACACTGGGGCAGAGGTCCTGTCTGCTCTGCAGGGCCAGGCCGAGAGGTGGTTGACGCCACGCCAGCTTAAGCCAGGAATGGTGGTTTGCGACAATGGCACCAACCTCCTCTCCGCCCTCCGACAGGGACAACTGACCCATGTGCCCTGTGTGGCTCATGTCCTTAACCTGGTGGTGCAGCGGTTCTTGGGCAGGTACCCGGGCTTACAGGATGTCCTGAGGCAGGCCAGGAAAGTCTGTGTGCATTTCCGCAGATCTTATAATGCCAGTGCTCGCCTGGCTGAGCTGCAAAAGGAGTTGAACCTGCCCAAGAACCGCCTTATATGTGACATGCCCACCAGGTGGAACTCAACGTTGGCCATGCTGCAGCGGCTGCACACGCAGCAGAGGGCCATCAATGAGTACCTGTGCGACTACGGCACCAGGACAGGGTCAGGGGAGCTTGGTTTTTTTTCTCCACGCCAGTGGGGCATGATCAGGGATGCATGCACTGTCCTGGCACCATTTGAGGAGGCCACGAGGATGGTGAGCAGTGACAGTGCATGCATCAGTGACACTGTACCTCTTGTCCACCTGTTGGAGCACACGCTGCGTGGAATAATGGACAGGGCACTTGAGGAAGAACAGAGGCAGGAAGAGGAGGACTTCCTTGCCTCTCAAGGCCCCCTTTACCCAGACAGTGTTCCTTCTGTCCCACCCATCGCACAGGAAGAGGAGGAGGAGGAGGAGGAGGAGGAGGAGGAGGATTGTGTCAGCATGGAGGTGGAGGCTGGCACTCAGCATCATCAGCAGCAGTCTTTTAGGGATGATTTACAGTCCCAAGAAACCAGTGGACTTGTATGTGGCTGGGAGGAGGTGACTGCGGATCATGTCGTCTTTAGTGACCCAGAGGACTCCGGAGCGAATGCCTCAGCAAACCTACGCTGCATGGCCTCCCTGATCCTGCAAAGTCTGCGGAAGGATCCTCGTATTCTTCGGATCAAGGAGAGGGACCATTACTGGCTGGCCACTCTCCTTGATCCACGGTACAAGGGTAAGGTTGCGGACCTTATGTTACCGTCGCAGAGGGAGCAGAGGATGAGACAACTCCGGGAGGCCTTGCAGAAAGGTCTGTGCAACGCGTTCCCAGAGACTGGGAGGTTACAAACTCCTGGTCCTGGACAACGAGTTGCTGAGGCTTCGGCCAGTCAAAGAAGGAGCGGTGGGGAAGGTGGCTGTCTGACCGATGCGTTCAGACAATTCTTTAGTCCGCAGCCCCAAAGTATGATCGGTTCCAGCAACCATCGCCAGCGTCTGATAAACATGGTGCAGGAATATCTAGGGGCAAGGTCAGACTTGGACACCTTCCCCACCGAAAATCCTCTGGCTTACTGGGTCTTGAGGATGGATCACTGGCCAGAGCTTGCACAGTATGCAATTGAGCTACTGGCCTGTCCTGCATCCAGCGTTCTTTCGGAACGCACATTCAGTGCTGCTGGAGGATTTGTCACGGATCACAGGGTGCGCCTGTCCACCGACTCGGTTGATCGACTGACTTTCATCAAGATGAACCAGTCTTGGTTCACCACCAGCTACCACACACCTGATGCTGATATAACAGACTAATTGATTTTAACATGTCACATCCCTTCAAGACTGATGCTGATGCTGAGTGCCTGTGCTGTTATGTTGACTGGCTATCCTCCTCCTCCGAGTCCTCAATGATACGATTGATGATGATAGCTTGGAAGATCATTTTTGTTTATGGGTGCCGCCACCAGTGGCTAAGGCCCAATTTTTCAGCCCCTGTTTAACAGGGGCGTGTAATTACAATTTTTGAAGCAATACTTTGCAACAGGGCTCATTGCTGTGCTCCAAGTACAGTATGTGTGAGGGGTTGGAGTGTTGTGCCACCAGTGCCTAAGGCCCAATTTTTCAGCCCCTGATTAACAGGGGCGTGTCATTACAATTTTTGAAGCAATACTTTGCAACAGGGCTCATTGCTGTGCTCCAAGTACAGTATCTGTGAGGGGTTGCAGTGTTGTGCCACCAGTGCCTAAGGCCCAATTTTTCAGCCCCTGTTCAACAGGGGCATGTAATTACAATTATTGATCTAATAATTCACAGCAGGGCCCATTCCTGCACCCACCAAGCAAGAGTAACTCTGAGGGCTTACAGTGTTGTGGCAACACCACCACCACCACCACCACCACGAAAGGCCCAATTTTTCAGCCCCTGTTCAACAGGGGCATGCAATTACAATTCTTGATCTAATAATTCACAGCAGGGCCCATTGCTGCACCCACCAAGAGTAACTGTCAGGGCTTACAGTGTTGTGGCACCAGCACCACCATCAAAGGCCCAATTTTTACTACCACTGTTCAACAATTATATGTAATTACAATTCCTGATATAATAGTTGACAGCAGGGCGTTCCAGCACCAACCAAGAGTAACTGTGAGTGCTTACAGTGTTGTGCCAACACCAACTAAGGGGCCTATTTCTGCAGATTATATACGGCAGGTCCCTACTTTCAAACATCCAACTTACAAACGACTCCTACTTGCAAACGCAAGAAGACAACAGGAAGTGAGAGGAAATCTACCCCTAGGAAGGAAAATTCTCTCCTGTAAGAATTAATATGGGAGAAAGGTGTCTCCTCTGTACTGATGCTTTATCAGCAATCCTTGTTTCAAGAAAAACACCACATTTCAAAAACAGTTGTCATTGGGACGGAAAGTGAGGTGAAATGTTCTGAACAGGGGCACAGACAGCAAAACAAATGTTACAGGGGTGATAACCCTTACCTATGTTTTCCAAAAAGTTTAAAAATAGATTTTTGGGCTGGAGCTACACTTAAACAATGTACCTGTTCAAAATTACAAACACATTCTACATAAGAACAAACATACAGTCCCTGTCTTGTATGCACCGCCTGTATACGGCTGTTCAGAGTATATAGGGCCTTTTTTATTTTATGTGCGGGGTTCCCCTTAATATCCATACAAGACCCAAAGGGGCTGGTAATGGGCTGGGGTGGGGGGGGGGGGGGGTCATGGGGTAGCTATGCCATTTTTCTTAAAGATTTTCATCCATATTACCGGGACCAGACATTACATTAAAGCCGCAAGCAGTTTTAAATGGCTTTTTTTTCCTTTAGAAGTGTCATTTTGTGCAGGGACAGTTCTAAACACGGGAAACACGTGGCACTTCACAGGCATACTTTAGACACCCCCCAGGTACGATATTTAAAGGAATATTTGACTTTTTTTTTTCACTTTATGCATCATTAAAATGACTGCTCCCGAAAAACGACCGTTTTTAAAACTTCTTTTTGCATTGATACATGTCCCCTGGTGCAGAACCCGGGTTCCCAAACCCTTTTTAGGACAATAACATGCATAATAGTTGTTATAATTAGCACTTTAGAATTCGAACGTTCGCATCCATTGTATTTAATAGGGTTCTAATGTTCGTACGAACTTTCGGTCCGTTCGCGGGTTCTGGTGCGAACCGAACCCGGGGGTGTTCGGCTCATCACTACTGCTGTACATGATTCTTGGGTCCAGTAAAATACCACCTAGTCAATTGATGTTGGGTTGTGTGGCTCATGTA
This sequence comes from Rana muscosa, assembly GCA_029206835.1. NCBI lineage: Eukaryota > Metazoa > Chordata > Amphibia > Anura > Ranidae > Rana > Rana muscosa. The sequence goes on along the minus strand of CM055117.1, from coordinate 998,789,700 downwards.
TAAAGTGTGGATAAAGGGGTGATATTGTGCATCTCTCAGACTTTAGCAAAGCCATGCAAATAATTATTTTAAAGCCAAAAAACTCCTCGGACAAGAAAAGGAAGGGGAATCTGGACAGGAGGGAGTGATCAGTGCAAAGGGGGCAGCATTTACTGGAACCAATGCCCTGTAGTTACCCTATGCAGCAGCTGAAAGCCGGCTTCTCCTCCTCTCCCTCCCTTTAAACTGCTGCAGGTGGGAACTATAGGAGATCAGTTCCAGTAAATGCCACACCGATCAGACCCCTCCTATCCAGGTTCCCCATCCTTTTGTTGCTCTGGCCCCTTGAACTAGGGCGTAACTTTGTTCTGGGTCCTCTAAATGGACATATGTATGAGTATATAGGTCAGCTGGCCATAGGTGATTTGGCAAAAAACTAGGGCTGTTACTGATTAACATTTTCGTGTTCGATTAATCTATTTTATTTTTTAATCGATTAATCGACTAATTTTGATTATAACGCACATACAGATCCAACTACTGGAGATAAAATCGTCTTAGCTACATAAACTGTAAAAAAATGGTGTGAGAGAGGAAGTAAAAAAAGAGGGATGGAGGGACAGCAGGCCCAGATCCTACACCACAATAGAAATATGTGTATTCCAGAAAGTTTAACAATCAGCAGATAAAGATACTCCAAACACCTGGTGTTAGCTCTTCAATCATCTCGGCACCATGGTTGTTATGGTGTCAGGGTGATTGAAGTGCATTGTTTCTATTATTACATTGTAATATAAAATTAAATCATTCAACTCACCATAATGCAGAATCAGAATCAGTGGGAGCTCTGATCTCACTGTCCCCAGCCAGCGGAGTGGTTCCTTACATCTCAGGTGTCACTGTCCCCAGCCAGCGGAGTGCCTCCTTACATCTCAGGTGTCCCCAGCGGAGTGCCTTCTTACATCTCAGGTGTCCCCAGCGGAGTGCCTCCTTACATCTCAGGTGTCCCCAGCAGAGTGTCTCCTTACATCTCAGGTGTCCCCAGCAGAGTGCCTCCTTAAATCTCAGGTGTCCCCAGCGGAGTGCCTCCTTACATCTCCCCCCCCTTGGAGCCCTTCTATAGCTCAGCAGCCGTGTCTCCGCCTCCATAACTGAAGGCCGAGGCGAGAGACGAGGGGGAACGAATTAGAGGCGGAGCCGGCCGACTACAATATAGAAATTGAGCTGTGCCGGTAAAATGGGGGCCAGTGGAGACATTATCTCTGCCGGCTGCGGATCTCTAGCGGCGGCGGGCGATCAAACGAATTTTGATTGATCAAAAAAATTAACGATTAATCGACTGATTAATAGTTAATTTCCGCAAGCCCTACAAAAAACAAATGGATTCCCCCACTTCCACACAAGAAAGGTGGATGGAGGAATCCTCCCCGCTATGCTATTGTAAGTATTCCTGTTCGACCAAAGTCAATCATTACATCCACTTCTGTTATTGGCAGGAACAGCTATAGATGAATTAAAATTCGGTTGGTCCCTGCTGAACTGGCCAAATTATGATCCATCTATGGCCAGCTTTACTCTGATTGTCAAGGACACCATTGTTTCCCTCACTACTGCCATAAATGTAATAAAGAAAGACTTAATAGATACCGCTGTCTAGGACTACATACATAAATCTCATAGTGCAGATACACAGAAACAAAACTGTCTCTTTATATCCATCTTAAATGTCCCTTTCTGGGCATTCAAAATATTGTTCTATACAGCTGTATAGATTTTCTATACAGTATGCCATTCACATTGCACCGTTATAACAAATTAAATCATTTCCACTGTACCCTAGACACATGTTATTTGTTCAAGCTCTTACTGCCTTGAGGTTGGACAGAGCTTGTACAGATGAAATGAAAGCCATTTATTAATATTATATGGTGCAGTTGTGTTGAACGTGGATGAAGCAAGTTGTCCGTCACATGTTCTAAATATATGAAATACATTATATAATAAGTTTAAAATTAGTGTAAATTATATTCATTATTAATAACATCAGAGCTAGTGATTGTGTTCTGTTATTGATTTTACAGTTGTTCAATACGGCTGCTTGTAGAATACAAAAATCACATTTCTTCTGAATTAATATTTACATCATGAAGTTATTGCCTTAAGGTAACAGGAATATTACAGGCTGCGAGAGCAAGCGATCCAAACCTCAGGACTATTTGATCTTAAAACAACAACAAGATCATTTAATTACTGATATTATGAGGTTAGTACCCCTTACCGACACATCAATATTCATTACCAAAGATGTTACATCTACCATGATAAGATAGATGCTATAAGAATATTCCCTCCATGTTTGCTATTAATCTATCATAGCCACCAGCTCTGGAATACAGTGTTTAGAGAGATTTTACAGCTGAGCTGATAAATCCATGCAAAAAAATTGGCATCTTCCGCAATGTCCACTGGAGTTTGGCTGCAATTAAAAAATAAATATTGAAACTTAAGACTTTGGTACTGCATGTAGCTGTATTTTACCCCCATAGACATGTGCACAGAATCTGCCGGGTGTGCCTGGGCACACCCTAGTCACCCCATGCGCATTAGCATTATCGCTCTGTGTGCTGGTAGGAAGGTGGGAAAGACCTCTCTCTTACTGGCTCTGCCATAACACACTGCCAGCAGGGAGATCGATGTGCGGGGGTCATGTATATGTGGACACACATGTGTCTTTGAGCTTTAGGGTGCACACACCTATATTTACCCCACTGTGGTGCCCAAAGTATTTTCACCCAAACACAACACTATGCATTTTTTGTGTATGTAAATTTGTATGCATACACACATACAGTATATATATATATATATATATATTGTGAGGGGGTTAGCTCGGCAGCGGGTGTGTGTGACCCCCGGGATGGGCTCCCCACACAAAACAGGCCCAGCAAACGGAGGTTGTGGTTTTCAAAATCAAAAGGTGCGGTTTATTTTCTATTTACAGTGACAAAACACAGCAAAGCAAAAGAAACATAACCAAAATAAATCCTGGTCAAGTTGACCTCTGACTAAACATACAGGTTTCCTAACTAACAACTGGGATCAGCCTAGTGCTGTCCTAGTCCCTAAGTCCCTGGTTTTAAATGTCCAAGCAAATAGCCACACAGGCTTTTGTCTCACCGCACAAGGGTTCACTCTCTCCAGGAAGTCCACACAGGTCTGGTTCCAGGCATGAGCTGACACCTAATGAATCTGGGAGTTCTTATAGAGGCTTAAATGAGCTGACAAGCTTCAGCTGGCCTCATCAACTCCCTGTCTGTACGACGCCCCACACTCTCCCTAGAGGTATGAGTCATCCATGAGCCCACTAGCCTTATACAACTCTCCACCTAGTTGTACAAGTCGGCGTAAAGCCTGAATCTGGGCGAAATATATCTACCCCCCTGGATGCAACCAGGTGACTTTACCTTCCTGCTGTCACATACCCCCCCCTCTTGTTTTAACCTCGGGGTTGGAACACCAGCAATCAGGCATTCATGTACTCGAGACAAAGCATCCACATTCCCCATTTGAACGCCAGGGCGATGCTTTACTGTGAAGTTGAATTCCTGGAGGGCCAGGAACCACCTATTCACTCTTCTATTTGTTTCCTTGTTTTGAGCCATCCACTTTAACGGAGCGTGATCCGTAACCATGTCAAAGTGCCTACCTAGCAGGTAGTACCGAAGGGAATCTAGAGCCCACTTCACCGCTAAACACTCCTTTTCAACGGTGGCGTAATTTACCTCATGGGACTTCAACTTCCTGCTGAGGTAAATGACTGGGTGCTCTTCCCCGTTCCAGACCTGGGACAATACTGCTCCTAACCCCACATCTGACGCATCACTTTGTACGACAAAGTCTTTAGAGAAGTCGGGTGAGTACAACACTGGCTGGCTACATAAGGCTTGTTTCAAGAATTGGAATGCTGCCTCAGCCTCGGGGGTCCATTTAATCATGACCGACCCTTTCCCCTTCATCAGGTTGGTTAGGGGCACAGCCTTAGAAGCAAAGTGGGGAATGAATCGCCGATAATACCCAGCGATTCCCAGAAAGGCTCGTACCTGCTTCTTGCTGTTGGGACGTGGCCAACTCTGGATGGCCTCGACTTTGTTGAGTTGGGGTTTTATTACTCCCCTCCCAATGGTGTACCCAAGATATTTGGCCTCCTCCTGCCCAATGGTACACTTCTTGGGGTTAGCCGTAAACCCCGCTTCCCGAACAGAGTCCAGGACTGCTTGCACTTTTGGCAGATGTGAGGCCCAATCTGTGCTATGGACAATTACGTCATCCAGGTAAGCCGCAGCATACTTCCGATGGGGCCTCAGCATCTGGTCCATTTTCCGCTGGAATGTGGCCGGCGCATTCTGTAACCCGAACGGCATTCTTTTATATTGGAACGCCCCGTCTGGGGTTACAAATGCGGTTTTCTCTTTGGCCGACTTGGCCAGGGGGATTTGCCAATACCCTTTTGTGAGGTCAAGAGTCGTCATGTATCGGGCTGTTCCCAGCCGGTCGATCAACTCATCTATACGTGGCATGGGGTAGGTGTCAAATTTTGTAACTTTGTTCAACTGACGAAAATCGTTACAAAATCGCCAGCTCCCATCCGGTTTAGGCACCAACACGATGGGACTAGACCAATCACTTTGGGACTCCTCTATCACCCCTAAGTTCAGCATTTTCTGTACTTCCTCCCGTATTGCCTCCCGTCGAGCCTCTGGGATCCGATAGGGTTTTAACTTCACCCTTTCACCGGGCGGGGTAATGATGTCATGCTCTACCCCAGATGTTTGTCCCGGCAGCTCAGAGAATACCTCCTTATTGCGAAGCACAAACTCCTTAACCTCCTGTTGTTGGGGTTGTGACAAGGTGGCTGCTATTCCAACCTCAGGAATCACGCAACCAGTTTGAGCTGGTGACCAAGTGTCTGCGACTAGGGACTCTCTATCCCTCCAGGCTTTCAACAGATTAACGTGATAGATCTGTTCGGGCTTTCGCCTTCCTGGTTGTCTGACCTTGTAATTCACTTCGCTCACTTTTTCCATTATCTCGTAGGGGCCTTGCCATTTGGCAAGGAATTTACTTTCAACCGTAGGGACAAGTACCAATATCCTATCCCCCGGGGAAAAGGTACGGGTCTTGGCTCCACGGTTGTACACTCTCTGCTGTGCCAACTGCGCTTGGGCCAAATGTTCCTTCACGATGGGCATTACCTGTGCAATTCGATCTTGCATCAGGGCGACATGCTCAATCACACTCCTGTGGGGAGAACTCTCACTTTCCCAAGTTTCCTTGGCAATATCCAACAGCCCTCTTGGGTGTCTCCCATACAGTAACTCAAAGGGGGAGAATCCCGTAGAGGATTGGGGCACCTCCCTAATAGCAAACATCAAATAAGGAAGTAAACAGTCCCAATCCTTTCCATCTCTATCCACCACTTTCTTCAACATTTGTTTTAGGGTTTTGTTGAATCTTTCAACCAGCCCATCGGTTTGGGGGTGATACACAGACGTACGCAATTGCGTCACTTTGAACAATTTACACAGCTCTTTCATAACCCGGGACATAAAGGGTGTACCTTGGTCCGTAAGCAGTTCTTTACAAATACCCACCCGGCTAAAAACAAGAGATAGCTCTTTGGCTATGGTTTTGGCCGAGGTATTTCGGAGAGGGATCGCTTCTGGATAACGGGTGGCATAGTCCATTATAACTAATATGTACTGGTGCCCCCTAGCGGACTTGATTATAGGACCTACCAAATCCATGGCGATCCTCTCAAACGGGACCTCAATGATGGGTAGAGGGACCAGCGGGCTACGGAAATGTGGCATCGGGGCCAACCTCTGACACACAGGGCAGGAGGAACAATAATTTTCTACGTCCTTCATCACCCCCGGCCAATAGAATCTCTGTAATACCCTCTCTCGGGTTTTCTCTGTCCCCAGATGACCTCCAAGAATGTGCCCATGGGCCAACTCCAACACCAACTTCCTGTAAGGTTTGGGCACCACAAGCTGCTCAACGGTTTCTTCTGCCCTTTTTGCCACCCGATACAGTAGGTCCTTCTCTACGCTGAAGTATGGGTAAGTGCAGGTATTATCTGGGTTCACTAACTCGCCATCTATTTTCACTACGTTTTCCCGTGCCTTTATTAGGGCGGGGTCTTTCAACTGTTCTGTGGCAAAGTTTTCCCTGTGAACCTCAAGATCAGAAAACTCCACAGACGGTAGGTTTTCGTCTGAGGAGGTGGGCTCCTCTCCAGTTTCTTGAGTCTCCCCTGCCAATACTGATAAGGGAAATTCCGGAGAGTCCTCACCACTCTCAGGGGAGTTCTGGCTATCACATTCCTGGTACATAGGGGCACCAGTGAGGGGCTCAGGATCATCCCACAGTTCCCAGAACTTCGGAAAATCCCTTCCCACAATGGCGTCATGCGGTAACTGAGATACTAAGCCCACTGGATGAGAGAGGGTACCTTTGGGGGTCTCGAAACACACTGTAGTCACTGGATACTCTCGGGTGTCCCCATGCACACAAATAACAGCTACCTTGTTATTCCCAGAGACCTCTGTTTTAACTAACTCAGCCTTTATCAGGGTCACAAGGCTACCTGAATCCAGCAATACCACAACATTTCTACCATTAACACACATTTTGCATAAATGTTTCTCAGTTCCTCGAATGGCAGTGCATGCGACTGTCGCACACAGCGACTGACGTCTGCCCGTCAGAAAGTCACACTGCATGGGTTCCTCCACAACCGGGCAATTGGCTGCAATATGTCCCGCTTGCCGGCAGCGGTAGCAATGATCCTTCTTGCCGCCTCTTGAGCCGCTGATTTCCCAGGCTGTTCTCGCCAAACTTGGGGTAGAGCTCCCACCCTCTCACTCTCTCCACCCTCACCCCTTGGAATCCTCTTATCCGCCCCTGGGGATGGTCTGGTCTTAGGGTGGAAAGTCCGAGTGTCTCTGGAAGAGGCCGTCAGGTTCTCTGTAGCCAAGTATTTCTCCACACGATCCACAAGACCATCGGCCGTCTCTGGGTCTCCATGGCTTACCCACTTTTGGATGGCAGTAGGAAGAGCTCTCAAAAACCGATCCATTACAACACGTTCCACAATCTTTGGTGCAGACAAAGTCTCTGGCTGTAGCCACTTTCTGCTCAGGTGAATGAGATCATACATTTGAGACCTGGGGGGTTTTCCAAGCTGGAAAGTCCAGTTATGCACACGCTGAGCCCGGACAGCCTGGGTGACACCCAGCCTTGCCAATATTTCAGCTTTTAGCATCACATAGTCTTTTGCTTGGTTAGGCTCTAGGTCATAGTAAGCTTTCTGCGATTCACCAGTTAACAGAGGAGCCACCAGTCCAGCCCACTGCTCCTCAGGCCACTTTTCTCTTTCAGCGGTCCTTTCAAATGTGGTCAAAAATACCTCTGGATCATCCTCTCCAGTCATTTTTGTCAATAAACGACTCACCCCAAAGGACGCGGTATTAGTGGGACGGCTTTCCTCACTGGTCTGCGGACGTTGCTGCATTACTGCTTCCATCTGTTGTTGTAGTCTCTGCTCTTGCTTCTGCAACAGGTCTATGAAGCGGGCCTCAGATTGCTGCTGGGCTCGTTGCTGAGCCTCCAGACTCTGTTGCAAAGTTGCGTTTGTCTGCTGCTGGGCTGCAAGGCTCTGCTGTTGAGCTGCAAGGCTCTTTTGCAAACCTGCATTTGTCTGCTGTTGATTGGCATTTGCTAGAGCCAGCTGCTTCAGTATCTCCTCCATGCTGGCTTAAAAAAAACTGCCACTGGTTCTCCACCAACTGTGAGGGGGTTAGCTCGGCAGCGGGTGTGTGTGACCCCCGGGATGGGCTCCCCACACAAAACAGGCCCAGCAAACGGAGGTTGTGGTTTTCAAAATCAAAAGGTGCGGTTTATTTTCTATTTACAGTGACAAAACACAGCAAAGCAAAAGAAACATAACCAAAATAAATCCTGGTCAAGTTGACCTCTGACTAAACATACAGGTTTCCTAACTAACAACTGGGATCAGCCTAGTGCTGTCCTAGTCCCTAAGTCCCTGGTTTTAAATGTCCAAGCAAATAGCCACACAGGCTTTTGTCTCACCGCACAAGGGTTCACTCTCTCCAGGAAGTCCACACAGGTCTGGTTCCAGGCATGAGCTGACACCTAATGAATCTGGGAGTTCTTATAGAGGCCTAAATGAGCTGACAAGCTTCAGCTGGCCTCATCAACTCCCTGTCTGTACGACGCCCCACACTCTCCCTAGAGGTATGAGTCATCCATGAGCCCACTAGCCTTATACAACTCTCCACCTAGTTGTACAAGTCGGCGTAAAGCCTGAATCTGGGCGAAATATATCTACCCCCCTGGATGCAACCAGGTGACTTTACCTTCCTGCTGTCACAATATATATATATATATATATATATATATATATATATTATACATAAATAGAACATACCTCCCTGCAGCATGGATTTACATTGTCACATAATAATAAAGGGCAAATGCTGGAATCACTTTCCACATTCCAACACTTTGAATGACTGGTCAGCAAAGACTGTTCCTTTTGATTAGGGGTCTCCATACTTTCTAAGCAAAGGGCCAATTTACTCTCCCTCAGGCTTTAGGGGGGCAGACTGTGCCCAGTGGGAGTAAACAATGCCCCATCTTTAGCATTGGGGAGGAATAGTGCCCCATCATTGGTGTCAGTGGGAGAAATAGCACCTCAAGGGCCAGATAAAGGCAAGCAAAGGGCCTCAGCCGGCCCCTGGGCCACAATTTGGAGACCTCTAATTTTGATGATAGCACAATATGCCTATGCATGGTAATTGCTAACAGTTCCCTCACACAGTCATGATAATCCCAGCCTCCAATTGTCTACCATAAAATGATTTAAAACAATTTCTACTGTTTATATACTATGTTTCATTTGCACTGAGATTTCTTAAAGTAGATGTATGGGCAACACGTTTTTTCTAGTTTTGGATAGAGTAGGGGAGGGTTAAAAGCCCATCAGATAATGCTGGGGGATTTTCCCTTATTCTACCTGCCCTAGAGAGCCCCTAACGTGATCTTAGACCGTTGTCACCTGAACATTTGTCCTCATTGAAAGATTTGGGGATATCATGAAGGGGGGAGGATAAGTGGGTGGGGGAGATTTGGGGAGCAAGGATTAGTACACCTAGATTTTTCTTGTGGGGGGGGGTTTTGCATTTAGATGTGGGGTGCCCCCACATCTCACATTTTCTCTTGCCTCCTCTTTGGGGAAGAATTACGATATATATTGTTATTATGACAAGGTCCTAGGAGATACACCTTATATAAGTGTAGCGGGTATACACTTTTCTGTGTATTTAAAACTGGCAGAGACACCAGTGATGTGCAGTTCCCTGCAGCCCAGCAGAGGTGGCGCTGTCGCCCTGGGCTGGGGTTGAACCATTGCTGTGTGCCGTGCCTCCTTTTTGTCCTCCCTCGGCAGTGGTATGGTGGGGGGGGAACCCACCGTGCTTGCTGGGAGAGGGTATAAAGGGGCCGGCCATCTTTGTCACGGGGTCGAGTCCCAGGCACCTTCAGCCTGAGGGCGGTGGTTCGTGTCGGTCCTCTAGGCGGCCTAGGCCTAGAGGACGGTCGGAGGTCGTGTTCCATCCCAGGCACCTTTAGTCTGGGGTGAGGTACTCAGATGAAGGTCTGGAGCTCAGTGCCCAACACTGAGTTCCGCGAGGTTAAGAGGTCCTAGGGAACCCAGGGATTGGGTACCCGAATCCGGAAGGCGTAATGGACCGGGGGGAGATGCTCACTTGAAGACCGGGTGCAGCAGATTGCCAGTGACAGGTGAGCCTCCCATCGGAGACCGCCTGGAAGGAAACCCCCGCCCGCTCCAAGACCGCAACCCACTTTCAGGGAGGAAAGTGGAGAGTTCATTGTGTCTGGGCCTACTCGCATCCACACCTCCTTGTTTGTTCTGTTCTTTAAGGGAGTCTAACTGATTGTGCTGTTCACTCGAGAAGAATAAAGGAGTGTTGGACTTTAATGGTGTGGGGCTCTTTTCTGGTGGACATTGTTCAAGGTAACTCCAGGTGCACAACACTGACCCGAAGGTAGAGAAAGAACTCTGCTTACACCGCACAGACATCTGTGGTGAAGGCTTGGCATGGTGACCCCGCTCTCTCTCCTCTAAGGTACCCCTAGACAAGAGAAAGACGAGCTGATGCAAAGAGGGGAGTAAGGAGGCCGCTACACGTGGGGGCTCAGGTCCGGTATAGTGTTCGTGTACTACGGAATTGAACGTGTCTGCCCGGAGGAGTTACGAGTAGGCAGGCCTTCATTGGCCGAAGTGCATTCCTGCTCGAAGTCGTGGACATGACCCAATGAAGGGAAAGGCCCGCGCAGAAGAGCGAGGAAAGGGGGGAGCTCAGCCATGTGAAGGACTACACGTGGGGGCTTCTATTTGCACTGCGCCACCAGGCACACCCCCACCGCTTAGTTCGTGGGCGTGACTCAGAAAGGGAAAAAGAAGAAAAGCCCGCGAACTGGAGCAAAGGGGAGGAGTCCAATACGTGTGAAGGACTACACGTGGGACGTTGGCGCAAAAACCTTGCAGTGTGCGATGGATCAGCAACAGGTCACCATGTTCGGACATACATCGTGGATTCCGGTTCACCCTTCTACCACGACACTGACTGCTGCTGCTCCGGTAACAGATACTGGACTCCGGCTAAAGCCAAGGGGTCGATTCGCCCTGTATTCATGCATGGACGTTGAGGCCCTGGGTGTGATTTGTCCCGGGTGTTCGGGACTGGTGTGCCAACTGAAGCCGTTCGGGCGATGCAAGGCCTGTGGGGAGTTCCTTTTTGAAGTGGATCCAGTGGTTGAGAAGCCGAGAACCATTTACCCTGGCCGTGCTGCAGGCAACACCACTCAGAGAGGAGGAATCACTGCTTTGACAGCCATCCCTGCGCACACTGCAGCGACCGCGGAGGAGGTCGTGAAAACTCAACGGGAGAAATCCGAGGATGCTGACTCGGTCACCACTGTCTCGCAGTGTCCACCACCGAAGAGAAAGACCGGTATGGTAGCCCCGACCAGCGGTTGTGGTGGACCATCTCGCCCGCTTACGCCCGGCCCGGATGGATCCATTGGCAAGAGTCCCAGACGTCCCGCTTCAAGTAAAGTCCGAGGTAAGCCAGGCGGAGAGATTTGGTGTGTGGGAAGAGGTGAAAACTCAGTCTCCACTACAGGGTACCTGCCCGCGGAGGAGTGTGACACCTCTGACCTGGAGTCGCTCTCGGATATGGGAAACGATGTTGCTATTGACGAACTGTTTGCAGAAAAGAGCTGGGACAAAGTACCTCTCGCCTCATCCCGCAGAACCCGGAATCCACCCATGTCTAGAGGGGATAGTACACCCCGGGTGGAGGCACCAGCGCCTGAAGAGGGGTCCCGTCCCCAGCCTGCTTCTACATCCACGGTATCACCTACACCTAAGACCGGGGAAAAGAGACTGCTGATGCGGGCACCTATGCCCAGACCAGATGTGATCAAGGTCCCTCGCCACCCGGACTCAATAGTTTTACCTGGTGAAGGGGACAGAGCTACTATGCCTCCTTTGGCGAGACTACAACGCCTATTTGGCCAGAAGGTTGCTGCAGAGTACGGATGGGAGTATCCATACTTGTCCAAGGAGTTGCTCTATGAGGTGGAAGTGTGCCGGGAGCGCTGGTACAATGACTTTGTGTGGACCCACTTTCAGGTTCCACATGCCCGCAGGTACCTGGCATGCTCTCCCAAGGCCTCTCAGCGTTTTAAGGACTGCAAGGCAGAGTGGATGTTGGGACGGCACATCCATGCAGACAAGGTGCTGATCCGGCGCAAGGAAGGGGAAGATGTAGAATATCATCTGGAGACCATGGACCAGCACTTGAAGCCACTTGTTCTGCCGCATCCCCACTTCTACCTGTAGGAGAGAAAAGACTCCGTTCTTGTTGTATGCTGCTGAACTTTCTAGGGGCCCGTAGTCCTTGTTACCCAGAGGAATGAAGGACTGTTCCTGTTTTGTTCTTCACTTTCCAGCAAGAGATCATGGACTCTGGGGTAGATAGGGCTCAAGAGAAGAAGAAAAGTTCCACGAGTGCAGTTACCGCGATGCTGTCACCAGGTGGCAGTGTTGCGCACCGTTAACACTTTTCACACACTTACTCTTTGGAGAAAAGGGATTTCTTCACGGAGAAGTTTCTTTTCTCTCACACGAATACATGTGTCAGGGTTTATGTGTGTTAATTTTCTTTCTTTTCCCTCTGCAGGAGAGCATCCCATCAAGACCACTGAGTATGGGGTGGGTCTTAGTCAGGATGGGTGGGAAAAGTGTAATATGAATATGTTATTCAAAAGTTATGGTTAAATGTTGTTGTTTCCCTTCCCTTTTATATAGGGCTCAGACACAATTGCTCCAGCTGATCAAGTTTTTCAAAAAGTTTTATTTTTGTGCAATTTATAGTTGGTTTCTGGACTGGACTATGTCAGCCGTTGAGGGTATAGTTTGCTCCAGACACTGGGGACCAGTGTCAAATCACCAGGGGGAGAGTGTAGCGGGTACACACTTTTCTGTGTATTTAAAACTGGCAGAGACACCAGTGATGTGCAGTTCCCTGCAACCCAGCAGGTGGCGCTGTCGCCCTGTGCTGGGGTTGAACCATTGCTGTGTGCCGTGCCTCCTTTTTGTCCTTCCTCGGCAGCGGTATGGTGGGGCGGGGAACCCGCCGTGCTTGCTGGGAGAGGGTATAAAGGGGCCGGCCATCTTTGTCACGGGGTCGAGTCCCAGGCACCTTCAGCCTGAGGGCGGTGGTTCGTGTCGGTCCTCTAGGCGGCCTAGGCCTAGAGGACGGTCGGAGGTCGTGTTCTATCCCAGGCACCTTTAGTCTGGGGTGAGGTACTCAGATGAAGGTCTGGAGCTCAGTGCCCAACACTGAGTTCCGCGAGGTTAAGAGGTCCTAGGGAACCCAGGGATTGGGTACCCGAATCCGGAAGGCGTAATGGACCGGGGGAGATGCTCACTTGAAGACCGGGTGCAGCAGATTGCCAGTGACAGGTGAGCCTCCCATCGGAGACCGCCTGGAAGGAAACCCCCGCCCGCTCCAAGACCGCAACCCACTTTCAGGGAGGAAAGTGGAGAGTTCATTGTGTCTGGGCCTACTCGCATCCATACCTCCTTGTTTGTTCTGTTCTTTAAGGGAGTCTAACTGATTGTGCTGTTCACTCGAGAAGAATAAAGGAGTGTTGGACTTTAATGGTGTGGGGCTCTTTTCTGGTGGACATTGTTCAAGGTAACTCCAGGTGCACAACACTGACCCGAAGGTAGAGAAAGAACTCTGCTTACACCGCACAGACATCTGTGGTGAAGGCTTGGTGCGGTGACCCCACTCTCTCTCCTCTAAGGTACCCCTAGACAAAAGAAAGACGAGCTGATGCAAAGAGGGGAGTAAGGAGGCCGCTACATAAGTGTTTGTTATTGTATTTACATTGGGTTGTGTTTGACATGTTAGTTTATCAAATGAACATTGTTTTGGCTTTTAACGATGACATTTTGTGTTTTTGTTATTCCATTTTTAAATTGAATAAAAAGAATTTAAACACAATAAAAAATTAAAATAAAATAAAGATGACACTTGTATGCAGAAGGCAGAGGAAAAAAAGGCTCATTCAAACAAAAGCTTGGTTGAGAAATGTCCATTCATAAAATTTGAACAGGTCTGTTGGTAAAGAAATCCCATCCTTTAAAATCTCAGGAGGTTAAGTGAGGACATTGGTGATGTACTCACTGTTGACACTCAGAATACAACAAATGGACTTTGTTACAAACACACAGTCCATTCATTAGGTTAAATACAAGTATTAAAAAAAAAAGAAAACAATCCAGATATAGTCCAGATAGCAACTTGAAATATTTTAGAGAAGAGAAGTAAACCTTGTGCCCAGTGTTAAAAGCAAACAACGCTATTATTGCTCCATTTTACCCTTTTGTTTAGAAAAATAACTAAAATAAAAGCGAAATGCACAAAACAAACATTTTAAGAAGGACAAAATACATTTAAAAGTTCCCCTATTTTGGATTATTTTTTATTTATTTTTTGCAAATTTTTCTATCACATTCTATCACATGCAAGTTGCAATAAAAAAAGTGTCAACATTTTAGACAATATGAAGATGAAGAACAGTTTAAATAGCAACTTTACAATTTTAAAGAAACAGGATTACAAGCATGCACCCAGTGATAAAAGAGGTGCTATTTTCCATCTTTGCCCTAGAGGTATGTAGCACCCTCCTAGATAGGCTACTAGGATGATGGGTACATTCAGTTATTTTTCTAAGTCATTGGAAGCCAGCTGCCTCTTCCTGGACAGCCACAGCTCTGCTCACCCATCCCCTACTCCTACAGCCTCATTGGATATGTGCCATGGAATCCCAAGAGCCTGAGGCCGCAGGGGCACCTCATTCTTGCCTAGGCAAGAATGGCAGCGGGTTTGAGGGGCCAGGCCTAAAGTGTAAAAATAAATAAAGAGCCCCCAAAAAAAGTGCAGTTCCATATCATGGATAGCAAGGACTGTGCACAGAACTTCAGATGATCTGGGGTGGGGGGATAAGGTCCACTTTAGGAAGACCACTGAAATGAAGATGTTGATTCCAACACAGCCATCATTAAACAGGAACTTTGACTCCCTTTCACTTATCTGACATTACCAGTAGTCATAGATGAAACCCTCTGTCAGTGCCATTCCCTGGTAATAGCGCCATATTTATATGTTAAGGGTGTCATTATCCATTTTCAAAAGAATTTTAATTGAAGATATCCTGCACACATCACACCGTGTGATCTTTACATCTTTCATCTGCTTAGCAAAATATTTCTAGGATAAAATCCCTATATGTCTTCCATTGACTCCCAGCCTGCTCCTATGTGATCTTTTTATTTATTTTGATACTTTAGCAATCAAGTAACACTGACATCAACACATCATTTCCAGAAAATCCACATACAGCAGCCTAACTGCTACCACGTACACATTTTAAATGAGGTTGCAGGAGCCGGTGTGAAGAAAGTCTGATGTCTCTCCAGTCTGAGCTGGTAATGAGGTCTGGATGCTATCTGTAATGATAAATGCTTGGTTATGCTTGAAAGAAGTTGTTCAGTTAACCAGTTATATGATACCGAGATATTCAGCAGAGGAGATGAGGACATACTGTGCATTTTAATTCCATTAATCAGATTGGCAGAGAATCAATAATCACAGAATAATTTATCAATGATGTCTTCTCTAGCGTCACGCATAAAAAACAGTCTTAAGTGACTTTCATTGTAGATTAATTAGAAGCATTTGCATTGACATAGTCAGATGTCTATCTAGGCAAAATCCAGAAGTCTTTTACATACCAAAAAAAGTACAAATATGTAAAAAAAAAAAAAAACAGTTATCAGAACCTTATAGTCCTATGTATAGTCCACTTAGATCTGGATGGTTGACCAGTTGAGAATGTATAGCAAGAAAATCACCTGATTTTGCAATGTCTGATGGATCAGGGTAATCCAAACACTAGAGCATATAATGGAAACATTATACACTCACATTTGAGGACAAAGGTATGGAAACCCTAAAATGCATCACCTAGCAATAGACCCACAAGCAGGTGCATCCTCCATCTTGAAGGGGTAATCAAAGCTATCCGAGTAACAGATTGTAGCAGTGCCGGATTAAACTCTGTCGAGGCCCCTAGGTGATCGAAACCTTGGGGCCCCCCTCCCAGGTTTTTGCTTAGGGTTTCCAATTAAAATTCATAACAGATACTGTATTTATCGGCGTATAACACTCACAGGCGTATAACACGCACCCTAACTTTAAGAGAGAAGTTTCAGGTAAAAAACTTTCCACAGCCCCTGCGTATAACACGCAGGCACAGTTTACCCTCTATTTTCAGGGTAAAAAAGTGAGTGTTATACGCCAATAAATACAGTAAGTGTTATTGTATTATTTTTGGGGGGACCCAAATGTCACTACTGCCAAAGTGACATTTTAAATGAAAAAAACAACAACATTTGACCGTAATTTGCATTTCACCGCTGGCTTCTTTTTTTTTTCTTTTAGCAAAGCACAGCATACAAGACCCTTAACCAAGCTGGCAAGGAAATTTAATTTACCTGCAATTTAAATAGTATTTATTTTGAATTGTATATGTCACTATGCATCGTACAAGTTCGCAACTTCACGGGCAGGTTTAGGGCATCCCCCAAGCATGTTATTTTAGGAAATTACAATTTTCAATGTTTCACTGTAAGCATTTTTAAAATTGCTGGTCCCTGCCAAATGCTATTTGTTTTATTTTTTTCCATTACTACATGTCTCCCAGGGCAGTGCTCAGCCCCCCATGCAATTTTTTGATAATAATGTGCCTGTTAGCTATGAAAACATCCAGAACTGATTCTAAAGATTCAGCTCCATATAAATAAACAGGGTTTTGGATTAACATACAGAACCTTAGCACAGTTTGTCTGACCTCCCACAAATCAAACCCAGGTGTGTGTTCGGCTCATCCCTACTTATTGGCAGAAATGCATTCATCTCCTATGAGCTTATTTACAAATTGTCACAATATTCTGAGTGAGGTTAGCACCAGTGAAACAAGGAAATCTCCTATGTAAAAGTGGTCAGGGCCGTTTGAAGGAATTTGGGGGCCCCAAGCAAAATGGACTTGGAGCCCCCCCCCCCCCCACAAAGCCTACAGGAACCACAGCATAGCGATACAGTTTATCCTGGCAGGAGAGGACACACAAACACATCCTAGCAGGGCAGGGAGGGTTAATGCTGGGACTGGAAATCATGTGACCCCCCCAAAAGTGAGGAACTACAGGTCCCAGCATGAACCCCTCAGAGCTGACTACTGCTACACAGGGTGGTCACTGGGCAGGACTGGAGCAGGAGTCAGCTCTGAGGGGTTAATGCATTGCTGGGACCTGTAGTTCTTCATTTTTGGGGGGGTCACATGATTTTAAGTCCCAGCATGAACCCTCCCTGCTCTGCTAGGATGTGTTTGTGTGTCCTGAGGGGTTCAGCTGGGACCTGTAGTTCTTCACTTTTGGGGGGGGGGTCACATGATTTCAAGTCCCACAATGAACCCTCCCTGCCCTGCTAGGATGTGTTTGTGTGTCCTATCCTGGCAGGGCAGGGAGGGTTCATGCTGGGACTGGAAATCATGTGACCCCCCCCAAAAGTGAAGAACTACAGGTCCCAGCATGAACCCCTCAGAGCTGACTACTGCTCCTGTCCTGCCCAGTGCAGTGCCCACCCCTTATGATGTATTGGTCAGTGCTGTGCTGACAATGGTGAGTGAGCAATGCTTACTTGCCTGCTTTCTACAGCTGGCTGAAATCTGTCTCACTCTGTCACGTCTTTCTGTGTTCTTCAGACTTCAGCACAGCAGCATGCCGCTGCCTGAGTGGCTGGACAGTGTGCCTCGAGGACAGAGCGGGAGGAGGAGGAGGAGGAGGGTGGACTCGGAGGCGGAGCTAGCTAGAAGATCTTTCCTCCGCTGCCTGTGATAGGCACAACTCTGCCTCTCTCCTGCTCTGCTAGTGACGTCACTGGTTGCTACAAGCCAAGCAGGCTTCACGTAGCAACCAGCAGAGACAGTGCTAGCTAGCTAGGCTAGGGGGGTCCACAGCCACTGTCAGATCGATCCTGCATTTGATTTAGATCGACCCAGGGCGGCATTGGAAATCCAGGACAGTGACAGGCAGCAGGCAGGCATCCTAGGCTGGGGCCCCAGGCCAGCTGGGGCCCCAGGCAATTGCTTGTTTTGCCTGTCCTGTTCCAACGGCCCTGAAAGTGGTGATCCTAACCAAAGGGGTTCTGCTTTAGGCCTACAGGCATAGCTCCTAACTGTCCCTGATTTTGAGGGACTGTCCCTGATTTGGAACAAAGTCCCTCTATCCATCTCTCCTCCTAATTTGTCCCTCATTTTGGTCTGATCTATATAGTTGTATATAAAATGCACTATTTATCTTTTAAAAAGTGTTTCCAAATGCTAAACCTTTCATCCAGTTTCTAAATGTCTGCATTTGTACATTTCAATAGCCTATATAAAGGTAGTAGTAAATTAAAAAAAGCACTGGGTTTAACTTGTGTCCTATGCCTGGCTACATACTTTTGCTAATAGGTGTCCCTCGTTCCACTCTCAAAAGTTGGGAAGGTATCCACAGGCTCCAGGGATGGAAATCCAGCCATTGGTCAGGGGCATGTCTTGTTATTTTTTTATTGGACGTCTGCACCTCTGACCATCTCCTGTATCATGTCTGCAGTCTCTGACCATCTCTTGTACAGGCAGTCCCCAACTTACGAACACCCGACTTACGAACGACTCCTACTTACGAACGGCCTCAGTGCCAGCTGCTTCTGCTCCACGCTGGTCCTGGATACCTCAGAGCAGCTATCTTTCCACATTCCACACTGCAGTACTTCATGTACTGCATGGCCAGAAGAGCCCCAGAAGCGCCCGGAACATCCCAGATCCCTGCACTGGCGGAAGTTACACTTACAAGCAGTGTTCCGACTTACGAACAATTTCCACTTACGAACAAACCTACAGTCCTTAATGTGTTCGTAACTCGGGGACTGCAGTCTTTTCTGCGGTAATTTCTATCGATTGAATAATTTTTTCTGGTGAGTGAATGGGGCCTCGTGTCTAAGGTTTGCCTAAGGCCTCACAAAGCCTAGAGCCGCTTCTGGCTCATTGTTAGTAAAGAAATGTATTGGTGGCCCTATTTTAAACTATTGTGTTGTCCAACTAAGCTGATAAATCTCCCTAGCTGTTTCCATAAAGCTTTAATGGTTGGTTTTGTTTTTATTTTGGCATAGTGCTGACATTTCCTGCATCACTTTAGTACCACCAGTTATACTATATAAATTCATATCAGAATGACAGGGCTGTAGCGCAGTAATATGTATTTACTTAAAGTACACCCAAGCCCTAACTGAATAACATTTAGCTGGCTAAAAGGCTGTGAATCATAAACAATTGCTATTTTTTTTTTTGTTTTGTTTTTTACATGTTAGTGCAGTTCATTTTTTTCAGCCACTTTCTGTCTACATGGACCCATTCCAGCATTAGGTGCACATAATAAACCACTTTAGCTCTCGTACCTTTAAATATGTTATGGACTAGAGCAATTTTTTAATTTCTACTATGGGCTTGTTCATTTAGCAAAATCTTTGTGAATACTTAAATGAGAAGTATGGGTATTTTTTTTTTTTAGATTCATACTTACCTAGGTGGATGCAGCATCTATCTGACACTGATGACACTGAGAACCGAGCGATCGAACACCACTGATCACTTGGTTCTCACAGCTCCGTGAGCAGAGAGCTGCTGACTGTCAGTCACAGCTCTCTGCTCATCTCCCTCCTCGCACACGGGGCTGGGCTGGGCTGGCCTGGGGAGGGGGCAGGAGCGGCCGGCTCAGCCTCTCACCGGGTGCCGGTCCAGGGATCTGGGCAGATCCTGACTCTATGATCGTGATGACGCCTGAGCCTGGACCGACTCTGTGACGTCAGCAGATAGTGGACTTCAGTCCGCTCTCTGCTGCAATTGGGTCAGTGAAAACATGCGGTTCAAAATGAATAAAAAATAAACAAAAAAAGAAATTTTTATGGTAAAAACAGTAGAAAATCAACAGTAAAATGAAAGCTAAGGGGAGGAAGGAGTTAACTAGGGCTGAGTAGGGTTAACAATGAGGTTGATAAGGGATTAAATAGGAATACATTTTATAAAAAAGATAAAAATTCTGGCTGCCATTTTATTAGCCAATACTAGCCGTGGGCAACAAGGGCAGAGTAGCTGCACATTAGAGATACACCCCAGAAACCTTGTTGATGTTGTATAGATTGTATTTCATACACTGAAAATCCTCACCTGGTTGAGCTGGATCAGTTTACTGATAGTGATAAAGGTGGTATGTCTGTTCAGCTGCTTGGAGTCTTCACCAGGGGTAGATGTGATTACAAGGGATGTTTAAATTCCTTGTAATAGGATTAAAAGTGATAAAAAAATTATTAAGGGACAGTGTAAAAATAAAAAGTAAAAGAAAAAAAAAATATATTTTTTTAAAGCGCCCCCATCCCTCTGTGCTGGCGTGCAGAAGCTAACGCATACGTAAGTCACGTTCCCATATGTAAACAGTGTTCAAACCACACATGTGAGGTATCACCATGATCATTGGAGAGAGAGAGCAATAATTCTAGTGCAAGACCTCCTCTGTAACTCTAAACAGGTAACCTGTAAATATTTTTAAAGTGTCGCCTTTGGAGATTTTTAAGTACTGTAGTTTGACATCATTCCATGAATGTGTGCAATTTTAAAGCATGACATGTTAGGTATCTATTTACTCAGCGTAACATCATCTTTCACATTAAACAACAAATGTGGGTAAATATTCAATTTTTTTTTTTTTTATTCATTAAAGTGTATTTTTACCAAAAATACAGTGTAAAAAAAAAAATAAATACAATTGCAACGATTGCCATTTTATTCCCTAGGGTCTCTGCTAAATATATATATATATAATGTTTGGGGGTTCTAAGTAATTTTCTAGCAAAAACACAGATTTTTTCATATATGAGAGAATTGTCAAATTGAGTTTGAAAGACCGCTGCGCAAATACAGTGTGACATAACATATTGCAATGATCGCCATTTTTTTCTATAGGGCTCTGCTAAAAAATATATATATATATATATATATATATATATATATATATATATATATAATGTTTGGGGTTCTAAGTAATTTTCTAACAAAAAATACAAATTTAAACTTGTAAACAAAAGTTCCAAAAAAGATCTGGTCAGCAAGTGGTTAAAGTAAATATGCACTAAACTTTGTTAAAGTATACAGTGGCCAGGGGTCAAATGCAGGAAGCTATAGGGGCCGTCAGTTATCCTCTAAAATAAATTTGGGAACTCCAGAGCCCAAGACCCTGTATTCGTGCAGGTTCAAATTTAGCTCAGTGGTTAGCACTTTAGCCCAACTCTTCCTGACTTTTGTTCCTCACTATTGTTCCGTTATTGAGATAAACAGAATCAAGAATCAAAAATGTAATATCGTTCAATAAAAATCACAAAATGAAATAGAGATGTGGTCCCATCTTCCAGCACATATTAACCACTTAACGACCGCTCACTGTATATATACGTCGGCAGAATGGCACGGACAGGCACAATCACGTACCTGTACGTGACTGCCTTCGTATAGTTGGGGGGTCCCATCGGACCCCCCTTCTATACAGTGAGCGGTCGGCATCGTTCCAGGAGCGATCCGTGATGAGGGGACGGCCATTCGTTTCCGGCCACCCCCTCGCGATCGCTCCCGGCGAATGAAAAGCTTCCTCTGCCTGTGTAATGTTTACACAGGCAGGAGGAAGTGATGTCATCTCTCCTGCGGCGCTCACATATACCGAGCGCCGTGGAGAGAAGACACACAGGTTAGTGCACTAAACAGCACACTGACACCAGCACACACAGGCACACGATCGCCCCCCCAGGCCCCCCCAGACACCCCCAGATCACCCCCCAGCCCCCAGTCACAGTGTCACTGATTGCAGTGACCATTTATTTACTGATCACTGCAATCAGTGACATTTGTGACTGTAAAAGTGTCAGGGCAGTTAGTTTTAGGTCCAGTGTAGCCCCCTAACCCCCCTAATAAAGGTTTAACCCCTTGATCGCCCCCCAGGTAACCCTTTCACCCCCTAGCACCACTGTCACTAAGCGATCGTTTTTCTGATCGCTGTCTTAGTGTCGGTGGTGCCGATAGGTAGCCAGTTATTTTTTTTAGGTTCGCCGCAGGTTTTTATAGCGTCAGGTACCCCCATATATTACCTAATAAAGGTTTAACCCCTTGATCGCCCCCCCAGGTAACCCTTTCACCCCCTTTTGCCAGTGTCACTAAGCGATCATTTTTCTGATCGCTGTCTTAGTGTCGGTGGTGCCGATAGGTAGCCAGTTATTTTTTTTAGGTTCGCCGCAGGTTTTTACAGCGTCAGGTACCCCCATATATTACCTAATAAAGGTTTAACCCCTTAATCGCCCACCAGGTAACCCTTTCACCCCCTTTTGCCAGTGTCACTAAGCGATCGTTTTTGTGATCGCTGTCTTAGTGTCGGTGGTGCCGATAGGTAGCCAGTTATTTTTTTTAGGTTCACCGCCGGTTTTTATAGCATCAGGTACCCCCAAATATTACCTAATAAAGGTTTAACCCCTTGATCGCCCCCCAGGTAACCCTTTCACCCCCTTTTGCCAGTGTCACTAAGCAATCGTTTTTCTGATCGCTGTATTAGTGTCGGTGGTGCCGATAGGTAGCCAGTTATTTTTTTTTAGGTTTGCCACAGGTTTTTAAAGCGTCAGGTACCCCCATATATTATCTAATAAAGGTTTAACACCTTAATCGCCCCCCAGGTAACCCTTTCACCCCCTTTTGCCAGTGTCACTAAGCGATCGTTTTTCTGATCGCTGTATTAGTTATGCTGGTGCCGCTAGGTAGTCAGTTATTTTTTTTAGGTTCGCCGCAGGTTTTTATAGCGCCAGGTACCCCCATATATTATCTAATAACCCCCTAATTGCCCCTAGTTAACCCTTTCACCAGTGATCACGTATAAGTGTTACTGGTGACGCTGGTTAGCCAGTTAGTTATTTTGTTATTTAGGTTCCCCGTCAGGTTTTTATATAGCGTCAGGTACCCCCATATATTACCTAATAAAGGTTTAACCCCCTGATTGCCCCTAGTTAACCCTCTTCACCAGTGATCACCATATAAGTGTTACGGGTGACGCTGGTTAGTTAGTTTGCTTTTTATAGTGTCAGGGCACCCGCCGTATATAACCCAATAAAGGTTTAACCCCCTGATCGCCTGGCGGGTGATATCAATTAGGTTTTAGCGTCAGAGAGGGTCTGCGTCGCTCCAGGCAGCGTCAGGTTAGTGCCAGTAACGCTAACACCCATGCGTGAAGCATACACCTCCCTTAGTGGTATAGTATCTGAACAGATCAATATCTGATCTGATCAGATCTATACTAGCGTCCCCAGCAGTTTAGGGTTCCCAAAAACGCAGTGTTAGCGGGATCAGCCCAGATACCTGCTAGCACCTGCGTTTTGCCCCTCCGTCCAGCCCAGGCCACCCAAGTGCAGTATCGATCGATCACTGTCACTTAAAAAACACAACACACATAACTGCAGCGTTCGCAGAGACAGGCCTGATCCCTGCGACTCCAGTGCTGTAGGAGGTGATTTCACCACCACAGTTAAAAAAAAAAGCATATATGTCGAAGCATGGGGGCAGCAGGGGCGGAGGAGCAATTTTGCTCCTAATGCCGTGTATATACGGTCAAAATTCCGACGGAGGCTTGCCCGTGGAAAAGTCCGACCATGTGTACGCGGCATAACTTTTGCGGGAGGATGCCCCCATGCTTCGGCATATATAAATGGTGCATGTATGCCCATCATTAGAAGTGGGTGGATGAAGGGAGGTATTCTAATGGTGGGCATACCCACCGATCAATCTCTTTTTTTCGTTCAGCCAACAGGCTGCATGAAAAAAAAGATTACAATACATGTCCAACAAGGACCAGCAACGTACTAGGTATCATCGTGGTATCATTCTTTTCAGCCAGCGGCCAGCTTTCATGTAAAAGCAATCCTAGTGGGGGCGTGGCCTGGATAGCAATGGGATAGGTCGCATGTGATGTGAGCTCCGTCTGCCCATACTCCTAACCTACCATCCTGTCTGTATCCTGCTCGGTTCCTGCCATCCCCTACATCCGAGGACATGTCCTGCTCTCCCTGTGGTTCCTGAAGCCTGTTAGCCCGCTGGTTTGCCGCCACTGCCGTTGCGGCGCTTCCCGGTCCTCTGCTTCAGGAAAGGCCCCGGCTTCGGCCTAGTCCCTGGTTCGGCGGCCATCTTGGCCCTCCCGACGGCGGCCCTGGACACTTCTCCTTGCCTCCCTGGGCGCACTGGGCTCCATCCTCTCCTACATCGGCCCCCGGATTACCTGCTGCAGCTGCTGGGGTGCCTTTGCACTCTGCACCTGCTGTGAGAGCGGACCGCGGTCTCGGCCTGACTCCCGGAACGGCGGCCATCTTGCTCCACCCGGAGACATCCTTGGCAAGTATTACAGGCCTCCCTGACTCCCCTGAGCTCAGATTCCCCTGCATGCAGCCTGTTGCCAACACAGCTGCTTGAGAGTGACCTGCTGCTTGCGTTGGGCCACCCCTGGGCAGCGGTGGGGGGGGGTTGTGAAGGACCCGGCCTCCTTAACAGCGGCCATATTGGTGCACCCAGGGATCTTCCCTGCCGCCCTACAGCATGTCTCCGTCTAAAAATAATTCTGAAGCCATCGATAAACTGGCCAGATACCGCCGGCTTGAGGAGGGGGACCGGCAGGTCAGAGACGGCGCTGCTGCTTTCCTGGATGCGGATCACTCTGTGGTGGCTACTAACAAATTACTGGATGCCATCGCCCTGTGCCAGAGCACGCTTACCACCAAGATCGAGGAGGTAAAAATTGATGTGTCCCTTATCCGGCAGGATCTTTCTACCCTCAGGGACCGCGTGACGGAGACGGAGACCCGTATTAGCAGAGCAGAGGATATCTTGCACCCTTTACAACATACCACTGATGAGGTGCGCCGCCAGTTACAACAGATTAGCGCAAAACAGGATGACATGGAAAATCGCCTTCGGAGATGTAACCTCCGCTTCATCGGCCTTCCTGAATCTGCTGAGGGCACCGACCCGGAGAGCTTCCTTGAAAACCTCCTAACCTCAACCTTCGGCAGAGACGCATTTTCGGTAATGTTTGCAGTGGAGAGAGCTCATCGAATCCCTGGCCGTCCTCCTCCCCAAGGAGCTCCACCGCGTACCCTGATAGTGAAGTTCCTTAATTTCAGGGATCGCGACAAGATCCTCCGCCTAACCAGAGAGAAGGGGAATATCCCCCATACCAACGCACATGTTGCCGTCTTCCCGGACTTCTCCAATGAGGTGCAACGGCAGCGGTCCAGGTTCCAGGATGTTAAGAAGCGCCTCCGCACTCTACACCTCAAATACGCCATGCTGTACCCTGCAAAGCTTTGTGTGGAATGCGACGGTCGGACCCACTTTTTCGAGGACCCAGAGTCGGCATCCACTTGGATTGACCGGAGAAATCGGCGAGATTGAGCATACCGCGCTGTCTGGGAGCTGTGAGTACTTTTCTTTTCTCTCCCCTGCTGCCCCCTGTGCCGGTGGCACTCCCTGTTCGTGCCCGGGTGATTCGCCTCACGGTTGCTCTGTTGCTAGTGGGTGCCCTCCGCCGGGACGGGGGAGACAGACCTAAAAGCCTTTTCCGCCCCTCCTCGGATCTCACAGCATGCTCGCCACCTTCGGGTGACCTAACTGTTAATTCCCCGTTCTCCCCACACATGGGAGATACTTGTAGAGGGCAGCTTACCGAACGTTGCTGGAACTTCCTATCCTACTTTACGTACCACCCTGATGGCAGGCGGGGCTCCCTTCTGCACGGCTGCAATGGTGTTGTGCTTTTGTGGCCCCTACACCCCATGCACTTCTCAGAGAAGAAGTCGCCCCCCTAGGTTCTCTATGGACTTTTTTCACTCCCCCCGTTTACCTGACTGTTTTTTCCTCCTTTTTTGCTTTCTGTTCATCACAGGTATCTATGTCCCTTTGAAATTAAGTCCCTCGCCTCCAATGCTTTTTTCACGTTGGATGTCCCCGGTTGATACCTGGTTTTGGGATACTATGTTCATGCCGAGTTGGGGTGGCACTGGACTGGGAGGGAAGGGAAATGTTTTGGCTGTTTTTTATTTGCCACTATGTTCACAATTGTTTATTTCTGCTAAAGGTACTATGTCATTGTCATACATGCACTATCAATATTGGTTGCTGATGTGTTCTGTACTGTCTGATGTGTCCTTATCTGCTCTGCTGGTTCTGGTCTGGCTGCGGTCTATTATACACACCATATACCCACCATGAGTTCCCTGAAGTTCCTCACGTGGAATGTTAGAGGCTTGCGCAATAAGATCAAACGCACAGCGGTCCTGACATTTCTCAAATCTCAGAGAGCTGACATTATCACACTGGTCGAGACCCATGTCACGGGCCACTTGCAATCCTCCCTTAAAAAACCTTGGGTGGGGTGGGCTTACCATGCCACTCACACCTCATATTCCAGAGGAGTATCGGTCCTGGTTGCCAAACGGGTACCTTTTGAGCTAATACTGCTCCGCATGGATCAGCAGGGCAGATATGTGTTCATGCACGCCACCATTAATGGGTCTCCTATCCTGCTACTTGCCTGCTATATTCCCCCCCCCGTACAACTCAGCTGTAATTCAGGAAGGCCTTGCCTTTATGACACAATACCCCTCCGTACCGGCAGTGTGGATGGGGGACTTCAATATGACCCTGATCCCCGCTCTGGACCGTCTGGGCACACTGGATCCCCCCCTTAACCCACCGACCCATACCAGACTGCACCGCATAATGACCGACTTTGCTCTTGTCGACACTTGGCGCCACAAACACCCGCACACTAAAGTCTTCTCATGCTTTTCAGCCAGTCATAACACAATGTCACGAATTGATTTTGTTTTTATCTCAATGTCCCTGCTGCCTAAGCTAGGAGATGTGGGCTTTGCTCCAAGAGTACTCTCGGATCACGCCCCCTACTGGGTCACGATCCAGCTCCTGAAGGCTTCCCCTGCTCCTTCTTGGCGGCTAAACCCGTTCTGGCTGACTGCCCTGTGGGACCAGGATGACATCCCCACAGAATTGCAATACTATTTTACGGCCAACAGGGACACTGCCACGCATGATGTGGTGTGGGAAATGTTTAAACTTCAAGCTCGTTCCCTACTTTCCACACGTATTAACAGGCTTAAACGGTCATCAACACTTATTGTCCAGCAGGCTGCGGAGCACCTGCAGGTGCTGGAGGAGGCGTTCCACCGGGACCCCTCGCCCAGCGCGGCCAACAATCTAAAGATTCAGGCGCGCCAGGTCTCCCAATTGCACATAGAGAAGGCTAAACAACGTATCTTCTTCTGTAGACAGAGGGTGTTTGAGTATGGAGAGAGATCGGGTAAACTGCTCGCATATCTCGCCCACTTGGATATGCGTCCCCCTGTGGTGGTGTCCTTGACCGACCCACAGGGGAACGACATCACCGATCCGCAACTGGTGGCGGAGGAATTTGGGAGATTCTACCGTGCACTCTACACTTCCAGGGTCACCCACACTCCCCAAGACACCAGGGACTACCTAGCGGGAGTTCAATTCCCTAGACTGACAGACGACCAGCTTGAAATTCTGGAAGCCCCTATTACTGAGGAGGACATTTCCGAGGCCATTTCCTGTCTGGCCTCATCCAAGGCCCCAGGATTGGATGGCCTACCTCTTGAATTCTATGCCACCTACTCTGAAATCCTAATCCCTGAACTTAAGTACCTGTATAAATCCATATTTGACTCAGGAGTTCTACCCCCATCTATGGGAGAAGCCCAAATAGTCGTAATTCCCAAACCCGGAAAGGACCCTAAATACCCGGAGTCGTATAGGCCCATTTCCTTGTTACAGGTAGACATTAAAATATTAGCTAAGATTCTAGCCTCCCGCCTTAACCAGGTTATTCTGTCATTGATACACCCTGACCAAACTGGCTTTATGCCAGGGAAGAACACGGCCATGAATATTCGCCGCCTATTTATGAATATTCAGGGGTCCCATGATGAAATTGGCTCGAGGGTCGTGGTGGCGCTGGATGCCGCCAAGGCCTTCGACTCCGTGGAGTGGAACTACCTGTGGGAGTGCCTCTCAAGATTTGGATTTGGCCCCAGCTTTATTCGCTGGGTCCAACTCCTCTATCAGTCCCCAAGGGCCAGAGTATTTGTGAATGGTTGGCTTTCTGACCAGTTCCCGCTGGAGAGAGGGACCCGGCAGGGCTGCCCCCTTTCCCCCATGCTTTACGCATTGGCTGTGGAGCCGTTGGCCATAATGGTCCGTGCGGACACTTGCATCCGAGGCCTCAGGATGGGGAACCTGGAAGAAAAGATTGGGATGTATGCCGATGATACACTTTTGTATCTGGCGGACTCCGGTCCTTCTCTTATAGCAGCCCTCCAGTCCATAGAACGTATGGGTGGCCATTCGGGTCTGAGTATTAATTGGTCTAAGTCCCAGATCCTTCCGATTGACCATTTCCCCCCCTCGTTCGCGTCCCCTCCTCTGGCTCTTCCAAGGGTCTCCCAGATTAAATACCTTGGCGTACAGGTCACCAGATCGCTCTCAGATTATAAACTACTGAACATTGAACCCCTGTTTGCTCTGATCAAGAACAAGACGCAGACTTGGGCCAGACTACCCCTGGGTGTTATGGGTCGCATCAGCTTAGTTAAGATGATACTCCTTCCCAAGATACTCTATTTGGTCTGGCATGCTCCCCTCTATATACCACAAAAAATTTTCAGGACAATTGAATCCATCCTGAATTCATTTATTTGGGGTCATGGCAGACACAAATTATCTTGGAGAATTCTGAAGAACCCTGTGACGTTGGGAGGAGCTGCTCTCCCTGACTTTCAGGATTATTATTTTGCCTCCCAACTGTCCCACTTCTATTATTTTGATAAACATGAACTAACGAGATACCAGACACTACTCTGTGAGCACCCGGATGACTCGGCCCACACCCCACTTCAATCGGTCCTAAGAGCCCCATTGACAAGACGCCCCCCCCAGCGCACAGCAGACATGTTGACTCACCACCGGAGGGTATGGCGGACGGCACTGCAAAGAACTGGGACCCCAAAGGTACACTCTCATACCCCTCTCTGGTACAATACATGCTTGCCAGAATTATTGTCCATTCCGGATCCCGCGGCGTGGATACGCCATGGGATCTTATGCATACACCAGATCATGACCGCTTCAGGCCTTAAACCATTCCAAATGCTGAAGGACGAATTTTCCCTCCCCAATTGCCTTTTCTTCAGGTATTTGCAACTCCGTCACGCCATACAGGCCCAGTTTTCTGGCTCTTACCCGTCCCTGGCAGTTCCCTTCATAGTGGACACAGTCACGGGTAATGTGCCTGCTAAGCTCATCTCCACTTTGTACTCCGCCATTCGTCTCCCTAGCACCACAGCATTGGCCTATACTGCTAAGACTAGATGGGAGGCGGATGTTGGACTTATAGAGGATGAGGACTGGGGCGAGATTTTGGAGGACGTGAAAAAGGTTTCCCCCAAGCTGTCGGACCGCCTCACACAGCTGTACATCATACATAGAACATATCTGACCCCTCAGAGAGTAGCACGTTTCAGGCCCACGTACAATCCAGGATGCCGCCTCTGTGACCATACCCCGGGCTACTTCTACCACCTCATATGGTTCTGCCCTACCATTCAGGCATACTGGACACAGGTGATACGCTTCCTACACGATCAGATGGGCTCCCCTGCTACCCTTGACCCAAAGATGTGCCTGCTTGGCCTGTTGCCAGACTTGGATGCCGACAAACCCCTCCGTACCTTTTTACATGAGACGCTATTCTTGGCAAGAAAAGTAGTGGCCCGTAATTGGATGCAGGCCCTGCCCCCTACAATTCAGTGCTGGAAAAAGGCGGTTAACGATGCTCTCCCATATAAAATACTGATTTATGTACATAGAGGGTGTCCGCTAAAGTATGAGAAGGTCTGGGACAGATGGATGGCGGATGGTGAAACGTGTACTTGACATGTCGATTTTTTATTTTTGTTGTGTACCCGCTCTACTTTCACTGCTGTTATTATCTTTATGTCACACAGATGCTTCACTGTGTTCATGTATGTACTATTATATTGGCCATACTGGCTTATGTTGATTTATGTACCATGCATACTTTTCAATAAAGTTGGTTTCCAATTAAAAAAAAAAAAAAAGCAATCCTAGTGGCTAATTAGCCTCTGGACTGCTTTTACAAGCAGTGGGAGGGAATGCCCCCCCCCCCAGATAAAAAAAGCGCCATTGGGAAATTGGGAAAGCATTTTATCACACCGATCTTGGTGTGGTCAGATGCTTTCAGGGCAGAGGAAAGATCTAGGGTCTAATAGACCCAATTTTTTTCCAAAAAAAGAGTACCTGTCACTACCTAATGCTGTCATAGGGGATATTTACATTCCCTGAGATAACAATAAAAATGATTAAAAAAAAATATGGAAGGAACAGTTTAAAAATAAAATAAAAAAGCTAAATTAATAATAATAAAAAAAAGCACCCCTGTCCCGCCCTACTCTTGCGCAATGGCGAACGCAAGCGTCGGTCTGGCATTATATGTAAACAGCAATTGCATCATGCATGTGAGGTATCACCGCAAAGGTCAGATCGAGGGCAGTCATTTTAGCAGTAGACCTCCTCTGTAAATCGAATGTGGTAACCTGTAAAGGCTTTTAAAGTCTTTTAAAAATGTATGTAGTTTGTCGCCACTGCGCGTTTGTGCGAAATTTTAAAGCATGTCGTGTTTGGTATCTATTTACTTGGCCTAAGATCATCTTTTTTATTTCATCAAACATTTGGGCAATATAGTGTGTTTTAGTGCATTAAAATTTAAAAAAGTGTATTTTTTCCCCAAAAAATGCGTTTGAAAAATCGCTGCGCAAATACTGTGTGAAAAAAAATGCAACACCCATCATTTTAATCTGTAGGGCCTTTGCTTAAAAAAATATATATAATGTTTGGGGGTTCAACAGTGGTTAGAAGAGTGTATGTAAGCTTCCTAATGTTGTGTATAAAATGCCAGGACAGTTCAAACCCCCCCCAAATGACCCCATTTTGGAAAGTAGACACCCCAAGCTATATACTGAGAGGCAATGTCGAGTCCATTGAATATTTTATATGTTAACACAAGTTGCGGAAAAAGACAATTTATTTTTATTTTTTATTTTTTTTGCACAAAGTTGTCACTAAATGATATATTGCTCAAACATGCCATAGGCATATGTGGAATTACACCCCAAAATACATTCTGTTGCTTCTCCTGAGTACAGGGATACCACATGTGTGAGACTTTTTGGGAGCCTAGCCGCGTACGGGACCCCAAAAACCAAGCACCGCCTTCAGGCTTTCTAAGGGTGTAAATTTTTGATTTCACTCCTCACTGCCTATCACAGTTTCGGAGGCCATGAAATGCCCAGATGGCACAAAACCACCCCCAAATGACCCCATTTTGGAAAGTAGACACCCCAAGCTATTTGCTGAGAGGTATGGTGCGCATTTTGCAGATCTTGCTTTTTGTCACAAAGTTTTGAAAATTGAAAAAAAATAAAAAAAATTCTTTCTTCATTTTCAAAAACAAATGAGAGCTGTAAAATACTCACCATGCCTCTCAGCAAATAGCTTGGGGTATCTACTTTCCAAAATGGGGTCATTTGGGGGTGGTTTGTGCTATTTTGGCATTTTATGGCCTTCGAAACTGTGATAGGTAGTGAGGAGTGAACTCAAAAATTTGTGCCCTTAGAAATCCTGAAGGCGGTGCTTGGTTTTCGGGGGCCCGTACGCGGCTAGGCTCCTAAAAAGTCCCACACATGTGGTATCCCCGTACTCAGGAGAAGCAGCAAAATTTATTTTGGGGTGCAATTCCACATATAACCATGGCATGTGTGAGCAATATATCATTTAGTGACAACTTTTTGTATTTATTTTTTATTTTTTTGTCATTATTCAATCACTTGGGACAAAAAAAAAAAATATTCAATGGGCTCAACATGCCTCTCAGCAATTTCCTTGGGGTGTCTACTTTCCAAAATTGGGTCATTTGGGGGGGGGGGGTTTGTACTGCCCTGCCATTTTAGCACCTCAAGAAATGAGATAGGCAGTCATAAATTAAAAGCTGTGTAAATTCCAGAAAATGTACCCTAGATTGTAGACGCTATAACTTTTGCGCAAACCAAGAAATATACGCTTATTGACATTTTTTTTACTAAAGACATGTGGCTGAATACATTTTGGCCTAAATGTATGACTAAAATTGAGTTTATTCGATTTTTCTTATAACAAAAAGTAGAAAATATCATTTTTTTTCAAAACTTTCAGTATTTTTCCGTTTATATATCGCAAAAAATAAAAATCGCAGAGGCAATCAAATACCATTAAAAGAAAGCTCTATTTGTGGGAAGAAAAGGACGCAAATTTCGTTTGGGTACAACATTGCATGTCCGCTCAATTTACAGTTAAAGCAGCGCAGTGCCAAATTGTGAAATCACCTGTGGTCTTTATGCTGCGTATTGGTCCGGGGCTTAAGTGGTTAAACATCCAATGTTACACATAAAAAGAAATATAGTCACACAAAGCATATACACACAATAAAAATACACCTCCCGTAGGTCAATGTCATCTTGGTGCCCTCCCTAGAATTAAAAAGCCTATTTAGAAACCTGGTGGTACGGGAAGAATTACTCCTAAACTTCCTGAAAGATGGTAACAATTTAAACAAAACATTACTCAGGTGGCAACTGTCCCACACATTATTACAGGCTCTTGGTAGACATCTCCTTTGCCCACTTCCTCAATACTAGGCAGACCAAAAGTAAGGGAGGTGCTAGGAGAACGGGAAAGCCAAAGTGCAAACTGAGTCAACATTTGCAAAATTTTTAGTTTTGGCCTTGTGGGGCTCCCAAAATGCTCAGAGCAGGCACCTAAATGTATTTACCATCACCTTTACATACCTGAATTTGACTACAGATCGCAGTTTGTTTTGTTAAAGTGGAAGTTCACCCATAACAACTTAATTACAAAAATGTTCTTTAGCAAGGAACATACATTTCGCATTAATAATTATGCTACCAAAAATAGGGTGTGCTGTAAATTGTCTCAAGCATTGTTACTGTTTTTTTGCTGGAGGATGCCATTTTGCTAAAGCCCAGAGCCCCTGAACAGCAGTAAATCTTTAAACTGTCAGCAGATCAGCCTCTACAAATTTGGCACAGTGCCTAAAAATAGAGAGCAACTGAGCATGTGCAGAGCAGGGTGAAACAGTGTATTACTGGATTTTAAACAGAATATATAGTCTATATATAATGAAAACAAAATAAAATATGAAATAAAACAAAACTAGAACAAATGTCCCGGAAATAGAATACCTACTGACTCATAACAGGTATCCTCATATAATAAGTTCCAAAGGAGGGTGATAATCAAACTTAGCGAAGACAGGGGGTAGGTATGGACAGATGGTCGGAATATAGATTGATATAATCCTTAGGTCCATAATATGTCAATGGCTATACAGTCTTCCGATACATAGGCTAAGCTGTACATAGACAGAGTGCTGTAGTGCAATCCAAACCATGTAGTCCCATTAAGAAAATCTAGGTAGAAAGAGCAAAAGACAAAAAATGTTGTAAACCCTCCATATTGTAAGGAGATCAGAGACCTAGTGGATGAACGCCAAAAGAAGAGCTGTACTTACTATCAATAAGGAGATGTCTCGGGGTAACCCCCTGGGAGAAAGCCGTATGCTATTCACGTGGCTGTTGAATAAATGGAGCCTATTTATAGCCCCTTCAACGCCAAGGAGATCACGCCAAAACAAACAAGCCGGCCTGCCGATGATGATGTCACGCGGCTGCGTGAGAGCCGAACGACATGGTATGTCAAATATCCCGTCGCTACCAAAATGAGGGTGTGCTGTAAATTGCCTCCAGCATTGTTACTGTTTCTTCTTGCTGTTGGATGCCATTTTGCTAAAGCCCAGAGCCCCTGAACAGCAGTAAATCTTTAAACTGTCAGCAGATCAGCCTCTCCAAATTGGGCACAGTGCCTAAAAATAGAGAGCAACTGAGCACGTGCAGAGCAGGGTGAAACAGTGTATTGCTGGATTTTAAACAGAATACGCACTTATTTTTTAACAATTTACATAGCTATACTTGCAAAAGGGGCCAGCCTGAAGTGATCTAGCGGGACTTTTTTTCTGACTAAAGTTCCACTTTAAGCTTCAGTACAGAAACATTCTAATTTCTATCTCTAGATAAAACATGTTTTCTAGTTTTGGGTAAAGTACGGAAGAGTTGCAAGTTCTGTCAAATTTCTTTCTTGTTCATACATCACGGGACACAGAGCGGCATAGTCATTACTATGTGGGTTATATAGAATTACCTTCAGGTGCTGGCACTGGCAACTTCCAAAACAAGAAGTACCCTCCCCTATATAAGCCCCTCCCATCCGGGAGTACCTCAGTTTTTTGCCAGTGTCTAAGGTGTTGGCCAAGGTTAACATGTATTCATCTGGGCTTGTGTACAAGTTCTCTGGGCCTTAGCAAGCTATTCCGGATCCGACCAAAAAAGCTTCATAGCTAAACGGTCGGTACCCGGGCCTTGCAGAGAAGAGCAGGGTTTTGCCTGTAATGCCTCTCTTAGGAGGGCTGGACCCTGGGATCCAGAGCTCTGGTCATACCCAAAACCAAGAGGCTATCTGTGCAGGGTGCTATACAGGTCCAGGGGAGTGGAATCCCTGGGAACCCGGTCCCTGAAGGTCTAGTACAATGCCTGCCGTGAGAGGTGAAGTTTGGGCTTCTGTGGACCAAACAAAGTCCTGCGGCGGGGAAAAGGTAAGTGGGGGCCCCTCAGGAACTTGGTTCTATTGAGGGGACCCCCAAGCCTAATATGTCTTTCTGCCTGTTACCTAAAGGTATTCCCGCTAATAGCTGTATATGCCTAAGAAATCCTAGAAATGTCTCTTCATAAAGGAAGTTTTAAAAACTGTAAACCTAGAAATGTTTTTCATAAAGGAGGTTTTAAAAAAAAAAAAAAAAAGACAAAAGTGCGGTACCTGTGTTTGTCCACTAGAGGCCGCTGTGGAACGTCTTTTTTTCTTGGGACTATTCCTTCCATGGTGAAAGTCCAGGCAGATGAGTGAGCTCTCTATCAGGGAAGCTGCATTCCTCTGTCATGCTGCCAAGTAGTTTCCTTCCATCCCGAGTCCTGGTGAAACAGGGACCCTGGCTCCTCTCCCTACATGGCGCCAAGAGCGTGCACGCGCGCGCGCGCGCACACACGCTTTCTTTTTATAAGATTTAGCTTCAAAAAAGGGGGCGGAGCCTGGCGGATGACGCGCTCTGTGCGCCCAGCGCTTCTGCGCATGTGCGGGCGTCCCAGCAAGATAAAAGGACTCAGTCCACGCTGCTTGCTATGGACACAGAGCATGAAAAGGAGCTGGTAGCATGGTATAGGGGCTTACAGCGGGCGGTTGATACAGGCATCCACAGAAAGACGCATTAGTAGACACCCACTGATGTACATAGCAGCAAATTGCATTAGACTATTTCAGTAAAGGGGTGTATTGCGGCTGGAATACCTCAGCTTTGAACTAAGGAATATGCCGCCTAAAAAACTCCGAGATATACCTCTCAGGAAGTGTAGGGGGTCTCCATCGGGCTCTGAGGATCTGGAGCAGTCATCTGCACCTTCCTCCCCTGAGAAATCAGAGGTTAATACCCATAAGGAACCCCCGGGAGTGCCAGGTACTGCGGCTGTCCTCAGTCCACCTGCTCCTGCATATATAACAGAGGAGGTTTTTGCCTCAACTCTGGAGGGATTGGAGCAGAGATTGGCAGCATTTATTCGCTTCTTCTCTACAGGAAAGAAAGCACGCCAGATCTCCATCCCCTCCATTAGAGTGCCTGTTGGCAGAGCAACAGTCCCAGGAAGGGACTGACCTTCCTGAAGGGGATCAGGAGGAGGTTAACTCTGTTTTTGAGGAATCGACAGTAGATGAACCATTTTCAGCATCACAGACTGAAAGATTGTGGGTCCAGACCCTAACTGACATGGTTCGATCTGCATTTAAAATGCCTCTTGTTGAACCATCAACTACTGCTGTCTCCTCGTTGGGGTCGCTAAAAGCTCCCCAGATTAATTGCTCCTTTCCAATTCATCCATTATTGGAAGGACTTATATACCAGGACTGGGAACATCCTGATAAACTATTTGTTCCACCTAAGAAATTTCAGGTGATCTATCCCATGGAGGAAAAATTCACCCAGAGATGGAATGTTCCTACGGTGGACGCAGCCATTTCTTCTGTGAACAAATCACTGACATGTCCAGTAGATAATGTTCAAATGTTCAAAGATCCAGTAGATAAAAAATTGGAATCTTTATTAAAATCTGCTTTTTCCACAGCAGGGGCTGTTACACAGCCAGCAGTGGCAGCTATTGGGGTCTGCCAAGCTTTAAAGGATCAAATGAAAATGGTCCTGAGGGATTTGCCAGACCAGCAGGCCCAGGCTCTGGCTGATCTGCCTAGAGCATTATGCTTTGCGGTTGACGCCATCAAGGATTCTATCCATCAGGCCTCCCGCCTCACGCTGTCTTTGGTACATATGCGTAGGCTTCTGTGGCTCAAGAACTGGTCTGCTGAGGCTCCCTGTAAGAAGCTCTTAGTTAGCTTCCCATTTCATGGAGAACGCCTTTTTGGCGAAGACCTGGATAAATATATCCAGAAGATTTCCAGTGGTAAATGTACTCTCTTACCAATTAAAAAGAGGTCTAGGGGTCCGTCTTTTAAGAGGACTACCTCTCCTATCCCTGGGACGTCTGCTACTAAGCAGTTCCGACGGCCTCCTCGGTCAAACTCAGGAGGTAAAAATCAGGGACAGTCACAGGGTAATAAAAAGCCCTGGATCCGAAGAGGTACTAAACCAGCCTCCAAGTCAAGCCTATGAAGGGCTGCCCCCACTCAAACGGGTGGGGGGAAGACTTCAGTTGTTCACAGAGACCTGGCGGGAGACGATCAAAGACAGATGGGTGCTCTCCGCAGTAACTCGGGGATACAAGTTGGAGTTAAAAGAGTCTCCTCCTTCCCATTTTATGTGGTCAGGCATGCCAAAAGACCCTCTGAAAAGAAGGTGTCTCCTAGTGGCGTTAGAACAACTATTGCTCCAAGGAGTAATTATGGAGGTTCCTATGGAAAAGTGGGGGTTGAGTTTCTACTCAAACCTTTTCACAGTCCCGAAACCAAACGGGGACATAAGACCCATATTGGACCTAAAGAGTCTAAACAAATTTCTAAACGTCCGGTCCTTCCGGATGGAGTCGATCCGATCGGTCACCGCTGCCCTACAGGGGGAGGAATGGTTAGCCTCGATCGACATCAAAGATGCTTACTTGCATGTTCCCATCTTTCCAGGTCATCAAAAATTTCTACGCTTTGCAGTAGAAGGGCGCCATTTTCAGTTCAGAGCCTTACCAATCGGTCTGGCCACAGCACCACGAGTGTTCACAAAAATTCTGGCCCCACTGTTGGCCGATCTAAGAACACGAGGTGTAACGATAATGGCATACCTACACGACCTGTTGTTGATGGACCACTCAGTTGCCAAGCTAGAAGTGGTAATTGTCGATACAATCAAGTATCTAGAATCTCACGGTTGGGTCATCAACCTGGACAAGTCAGCCCTACAGCCAGTGAAAAACCTGGTATATCTAGGGCTACGGCTGGATTCAGACCAGAGGAAGATTTTCTTACCTCTAGACAAGGTATCCTCTTTGAGGGGCTTGGTCCGTCTGCTTTGTGCAAAAAGACAGCCGTCCATACGCCTGTGCATGAGGCTGCTAGGAAAGATGGTAGCATCATTCGAAGCTGTGCCATACGCCCAATTCCACTCAAGGAATTTACAGAGGGCCATATTGTCAGCCTGGAACGGAAAAATTCAGGCTCTAGACTTCCCGATGGCTTTGTCCCCTTCCGTTCGGAAGAGTCTCTGCTGGTGGTTGATCCCCCAGAATCTCCAGAAGGGAAAACCCTTCAGTCCGATATCCTGGAAGGTGGTCACTACAGATGCCAGCCTTATAGGCTGAGGGCATTACTGGAGCAATGGTCTCTCCAGGGCAGATGGTCAAATGTAGTAAAAACCCTGCCCATCAATCTCTTAGAGATACGAGCAGCCCGGTATGCCCTAGTAGCCTGGGCATCCAGACTCCAAGGGTCCCCTGTCAGAATTCAATCAGACAATGCCACAGCAGTGGCATATATCAATCATCAGGGAGGCACCAGGAGTCGTGCAGTCCAGAGGGAAGTAAGTCACATCCTGGAATGGGCAGAAAAGCATGTCCCATGTATGTCAGCTGTCTTCATTCCAGGGGTGGAGAATTGGAAGGCGGACTTTCTAAGTCGCCAACAGTTATGCCCAGGGGAATGGTCCCTTCATCCCGAGGTCTTCCGAGCAATATGTCAGCGGTGGGGAACACCGGATGTAGATCTGCTAGCATCCAGATTCAACGCAAAGGTGGACAGATTTGTCTCCCGGACAAGGGATCCCCTCGCTTGCGGCTCGGATGCTCTGGTGTTCCCTTGGAATCAGTTCAGACTGATATATGCATTCCCTCCGCTACAATTGTTGCCTCGACTCCTTCGCAGAGTCAGGTTGGAAAAGAAGCCGGTGATCTTGGTGGCTCCAGCGTGGCCCCGAAGGGCCTGGTACGCGGAGATCATCAAAATGTCTGTGGGGAGTCCTTGGACCCTTCCACGTCGTCCGGACCTGCTTTCGCAAGGGCCGATATACCACCCTTCCTTACTAACTCTAAGTTTAACGGCCTGGCTATTGAATCCCACATCCTAAAGAAGAGAGGTCTCTCTAACTCTGTGGTATCAACTATAATCAATGCCAGGAAGCCTGTATCCAGGCAGATCTACTATAGAGTTTGGAAGGCGTACATCACTTGGTGCGAGGCCAGAAAGTGGCATCCACGTAAGTACGTTATAGGCAGAATTCTGGACTTCCTACAGTGGGCTGTAGACAGGAAGTTTGCCTTAAGTACTATCAGGGGTCAGGTTTCGGCCTTATCAATACTATTTCAAAGGCCCCTGGCTATGCATTCACTTGTCAAATCCTTTATGCAAGGGGTGACTCGTATTATTCCACCGATTAAAGCTCCCATATGTCCATGGGATCTAAATTTGGTTCTGTCGGTTCTGCAGAAGCAGCCATTTGAACCTTTGCGGCACATTTCCTTGGTTCTACTCACCAGAAAATTGATATTTTTAGTAGCCATATGCTCGGCTAGAAGAGTGTCGGAAGTAGCCGCCATGTCCTGTAAAGAGCCATATCTGGTTATTCATGAGGACAGAGTAGTATTACGTCCTCACCCAGCCTTTCTTCCTAAGGTGGTATCGAGGTTTCACTTGAACCAGGATGTGGTTCTTCCTTCTTTTCCCCAAACCGAGCTCGGTAGAGGAAAAGTTATTGCATTCTTTGAATGTAGTAAGAGCAGTTAAAGCTTATCTAAAAGCCACTGCTCAGATTCGTAGAACGGATTCTTTGTTTGTTCTGCCGGAAGGCCCCAGAAAGGGTCAGGCAGCATCAAAATCTACTTTAGCCAAGTGGATTCGACAGGTCATAATACAAGCCTATGGCTTGAGAAGTAGACCGCCTCCTTTCAAAGTTAGGGCGCACTCCACGAGAGCAGTTGGAACTTCATGGGCAGTGCATCACCAGGCCTCCCTGGCTCAAATTTGTAAGGCCGCAACATGGTCTTCAGTACACACGTTTACTAGGTTCTACCAGGTGGACGTTAGAAGTCAGGAGGATGTCGCCTTTGGGCGCAGTGTGTTGCAGGCCGCAAAAGATCCTCATGCCTGATGGCGCCCAGCTTATGTATGGTATACCCCCCCCCTCATTTGGCATTGCTTTGGGACGTCCCACATAGTAATGACTATGCCGCTCTGTGTCCCGTGATGTATGAACAAGAAAGTAGGATTTTTAAAACAGCTTACCTGTAAAATCCTTTTCTTGGAGTACATCACGGGACACAGAGCTCCCACCCCTCTTTTGGGGACACGTATTGCTTTGCTACAAAACTGAGGTGCTCCCGGATGGGAGGGGCTTATATAGGGGAGGGTACTTCCTGTTTTGGAAGTTGCCAGTGCCAGCACCTGAAGGTAATTCTATATAACCCACATAGTAATGACTATGCCGCTCTGTGTCCCGTGATGTACTCCAAGAAAAGGATTTTACAGGTAAGCTGTTTTAAAAATCCTACTATTGCTGCTACTGCAATAGAAGGTCAAGGGAAATCTTCCAAGACAAGACAACAGTCTAAGTGGATTTTTCCTCAGTTTGAAGAGATTTTCTCTCATTTGCTGTTGTGTAGACATGTGCAATTTGTTTTGTTACGAATTTGTTCTTTGAAGAAATTTGACAAATTCATTAATTCGGAATTATTAGAATTACCGAAAATCCAAAAATGAAAATTCTTAAATTTGTAAATTTGAAAATTCATGAATTCGAAAATTCGGAAATCCGAAAATTAGAGAATTCCATGTCATCACATGCATTAAAGGACATTAACCCTGTATTGTATGCTGAAGTGGCTGGAATGCGACCAGAGCTGGTCATAGCATACAGAGGCATGAGTAAGGTAAGTACCGGTATTTACTGTACCACCTTTCTGTGCATCCCAAGGCATAACTAGCATTTAACCTTTGTAGTGCAGGAGGACCACTGCAAGGGTAACTATTTAGAAATTCATAGATTTCAGCTATAATGAGTAAAACTATGTTGCGCACCTTACAACTTTGTTCCAAATGCTTGTTCTGACCCAGTAAAATCTCATCATCACCAATTTAATCTCTCCACTACCATCCACTACTAAATATGCAGATCAGGAGTGAGGGAGAATCAGCATCATTTTAGCTGGTGAAAAAAGTGACACCTTACTAGTCCAGCCAGTGAAGATGTGATACCATAGATAGAAACAAGTGAGTGGTTTATTTGCCCACTCCAGAGATCCTGTCATTGTTGAGGTGCCACCAGCGACAGAATCGCTGTCATAGACCAAACACCCACCCAAGGGCTCCACTTGCGGGTAAGTGCAGCGCACCCCTGAAGGTGGTACAGGGAATGAGAAAGAAGCAAGGTTTGGCAGTTACTGTGGTCTGACAAGCTGATCACCGGAAGGTAGCTGGAACAAGCAGGATGCACTGTAGAGCAGGTGTGCTTGTGTGGCACCAGGCATACTTGGCAGCAGAGCAGACCGAATCAGAACCAGGAGCCAGGCCAGGGGTCATACACGGTTAGATCGGTCAGTAGCAGATTCAGGTATCAGAACTGGAATAAGCCGGGGTCATACACAGTTAGACGGGTAGTAGTAGAGTCGTTGAGCCAAGCCAAGATCAAATGCAATGCAGCAGGCAGGAGCAGAGTCAGAAGTACAAGCCAGAGGTCAAAACAGGAGATCTGAATAAGCAGTTCAAGGCAAGCCGGGTCCGTAAAGGGAGGTCCAGGATACACAGAAGCACTGGGAACAGAGGGGAGCTGACGATAATCTAGTGCTCACAGCAGCAGGTTAAAATAGGCCAGTGGGCGCCAGCATCTGTCACTCCATGCATGCGCCATTGCGCACGCACGTTCACCTGTTCACGCATCTGCGTACGCTGGTTCGCGCTGCATGCACCATTGCGCACGGAAGTTCAACAGATGCGACCATGATGGATATTGGCAATATTGCCAGTTCTTCTATGGCCATTTCCCTGACACCAAGTAAGAGCACCCAACTTAGTAATGCACTACTGAACGTGATTTATCACAATCAATTTCATCCTTGCAACCGCATAAAAGATTTAATTTAAATATTTTCCTCAATAGCCACAAAAAGGTTTGGGAGGTCCACATGCTTTTGCAAGCCCATTACCTTGTAAAATTAGCAGGAACATCATCACTATGCTGTACATAGACTGTGCAGAGAGTAGAGCTGTGGGGGGGGGGGTCAGTGGGCCCACCTAGTACAGGTTGCCTGTAGAAAACTACAGGAAGGGGCGGAGACAAGACCAGTCACCCTGCACAAGTACAGAGAACAGCAGTGACCGGTCTTTATTACAGGAAGCTCCTGAGGAAAAAAAAAAAGCACTTGAAGATTAGAAGTAAGAATACACATCACACTTGTATTCATACAATATTTGTTAATCCCAGAATTCAGCTTTAACCTTATCAGTTTACCACTGTTCTGAAATACCTCTTGCAGTCAATGTTAATTATTAGGCACAAGAGCGCTGTTTAACGTTAATAGAAAGCAATTATTCTGCATCTCTTCTAAAACAAATAGCAATTTGATATAATGCCTGCTAGTTTACCAGCGACAGTGCTTGAAAGTACAATAATAATTTTTCACCCAGAAACTGTGTGCACATAACTGAAATTACTCGCCCAAAAATGTGCACACAAGGCAGTCATTTTTCAACCATAAATCATGTACAGACTTCTGTAATTCCTTGGCACGGAATCCCGTGGTCGTGTATTTTAATGATGTGTATTGTGTTTCGAAATCTGCACACATTACTCAAATTGTCGTGTCTTACTACCTTTTTTTTTCTTACATTCAACAGACTTTATCAATCACAGTCACAACAGTGTTAAAGGGAAACTCAGAGATGGCAAGGTAGAAGTTTTATTCCTCCCATTCCTTTGATTGACATTGAGGGTATGACATTGACAATAGGAGAGAGATCCTGCCTTATGTGCACTGTCTGCACTGGCATAGTCTGTCCATCAGAACCCAACTGACTACAAGTGCATCTTTTCTTGCTAACTGACAGGCAGGTGAGCAATTGCACTATTGTCCAGTTTAACTGCAGAAAAAT
Source organism: Rana muscosa (assembly GCA_029206835.1). Lineage (NCBI taxonomy): Eukaryota > Metazoa > Chordata > Amphibia > Anura > Ranidae > Rana > Rana muscosa. The sequence continues at coordinate 998,746,968 of CM055117.1, read as the reverse complement.
TAAGGTTGTTGTCACTGGGTCCCCAGATCATCCAGCAGGCCACAGGCTCCTGCTTAGGTTGTTGTGGGAGTTTTCTGGCTATGGCTATCACCTAAAGTGGTTGTAAACCCTTACTCATACTCACTGAAGTGACTAGACTTCGGCAGTAGCAGCTGGTGTTTTTTTTGGGGGGGGGGGGTCGGCAAACAATCCACCTGCCGCCACTGGTCAGGTCACGGACAGCACCCACCCACCACCCGGTTGGTCGGCTGGTCGGTTCACGGGTGGCACCACCCTGGCCCCCGGTTGGTCTGTCAGTTGAGGCCCCGCACGTACCCCATCTTGTGGACAGCACGGCCGGCGGCAGCTTCTCTCCGGGCTGCGGACAGCTGTTTTCTCGGTTCCCCTGCATCTCCTTCCTCACCCAATCAGGTCCTTTTGGCCAATCGGGTGACAGTCTCATGACCTGCTTCCTGATTGACCGAATGGAGAATCAGTGTTACACAACTGGATGGGCTTCGGGCGCAGTGCTCTGCACCCCGAGGCCACACTTTTTTGACTCCTATTATAGCCTCTGGCTCTAATCACGGGCTTAAAAAAAAACAAAAAAAAACAGATTGGAATCAATGCGTCTGGCGCCCTGCATGTAGATCAGGGGGCCGAGCATATGGATAGGAGGGGCGGCGCCCGTGCGCCCCTAATGGATGGGTCGCCACTGGACTTAGGTGATACACAGAGATTAAACAAATCCTCCGACATAAGTTGTACCCGTTTATCTGCATTTTTCCCTCTTCTCTACATCCCCTCAAAGTCTGGAATTTACACAGCAGTCCTGAGCTTCAGAAGGTAGGGGGCGGGATCTGATGTCACATACTGCACAGCATAAAACAGAGAACTGAGTGTAATATGAGATCCGAGTGGAGGAAATGGACACCGCCTCCCCTACACAGCCTCATAGGGAAACATGCACAGCTGAGGCTGTAAGTCACTTGCTGTGTGTTGAATGGAGGGTGAGGACCATCTCCCAGGATTGTCTGGTGTTGGCATAGATTGTCAGAAGTGACTCATGCTGATAACAGAGGAATGAGAAAGGAGACAGAAATCACACTGGGTGCTTTGGATTGAGGCCTGCACACAACATAGATGAATATGCTTTGTTCATTTTTAATTTCAGTGGTTTACAACCACTTTAAATTCACACTTCTCATGAGGTCATAATTATATGCAACTTTTTATTCACTTATTACAAGGTCGGTGACATTAACTGAAGGTGGTACATATCAGCATTACTGAATCACATTTTTATTCAGTGTAAAAAGGTATAATTTTATTGCAACAAATATAAAACTGATGTGTAACGTGATCTGTCTACCAATCATTAGTGCAGAAAGTCTAATATTTTGTATCAGCAGTAAGATAAGATAATAATGACTGGCCCAAATAATGCTGCTACAATAAAAAAAAAAAAAAAAGTTTATTTCCCGATGACTCTTAATAAATAACATAATACATATCTTTGGTGGTCATGATACTGGGTAGACCATGTTAACAGAACTAGCCTAACATTATTATTAGTATTATTATACAGGATTTATATAGCACCAACAGTTTGCGCAGTGCTTTACAACATCAGGGAAGACAGTACAGTTACAATACAATACAATACAGGAGGAATCAGAGGACCCTGCTCATTAGAGCTTACAATCTAGAAGGGAGGGTCAAGTAGAACAAAGGGTAGTAGCTGTGGGGGATAATCAGATGGACAAAATGAAAATTGTTAGGTGTGGGTAGGATAGGCTTCTCTGAAGAGGAGGGTTTTCAGGGATCGTCTAATAGCTAATAGAGTAGGAGATAGACAGACAGATTGGGGTAAGGAGTTCCATAGGCTTGGAGAGGCTCTGGAAAAGTCCTGGAGATGAGCATGGGAGGAGGTGATGAGAGAGCTAAAGAGCAGGAGGTCTTTAGAAGAACGAAGAGAACGATTAGGTTGGTATTTTGAGACTAGCTCAGTGATGTAGCTGGGGGCAGAGTTGTGGATGGCTTTGTAGGTAGTTGTTAGTATTTTGAATTTAATTCGTTGGGTGAGCAGAAGCCAGTGGAGTGATTGACAGAGAGGAGTAGCAGAGACAGAGCGGTTGGTAAGGTGGATGAGTCTGGCAGAAGCATTAATGATGGACTGAAGGGGGGATAGAGTATGCAGAGGTAAGCCAATGAGGAGGGAGTTGCAGTAATCGAGGCGAGAGATGACCAGGGAGTGAATTAAGAGCTTTGTTGTGTCATTGGTTATAAAAGGGCGTATTTTGGAGATGATAACATAAAGTCATGTGGCTGCATAAAGCATTTAGACATGGTCAGGAGTCTCAGTTGTTGTTTTGGCCAAGCATTAGAATGAAGCCTCGTACACACGACCGAGATTCTCGGCAAAAACCAGCAAGAAACTTGCTGGCAGAGATTTCTTGCCGAGAAATTCGTTCGTGTGTATGGTTTCTCGTCAAGAAAAGCGACAAGAATCTCGACGAGAAAATAGAGAACCTGCTCTCTATTTTCTCGTCGAGATTCTCGTCAGGCTGTTTCTCGAGGAGAAAAGTGTGTGTGTGTACACTTACCTGTTCGCCGGGAAGCCCGCGCATGCTCGAAATGACTTCGACGCATGCGCGGTAGCTTCCTAGGCATAGGTAGGGTGAACCAAGATGGCGTCGACGGCATCGAATGTGACGAGCTGGCATGCTCGTCGTATTCGATGACGTCACCACGTACGCTCCATTCAAAGAACCGCGGGTTCTTTGAAAAGAGCGTGTGTACACTCGGCCGGGACAAGTTTCTTGTCCAAGGATCTCGTCGAAAAAAAACGACGTGTTTTTTACGACGAGATTCTCGGCCGTGTGTACGAGGCTTGAGGGGAAAAAATTGTCTACACCTGTGGTGATAAGCCAGTGGTACATGTATCCCAGAAATGATAATGTACATCTTCTTCTTATAGTAAATTCATCATAAGGGTTTGGCATTTTACTACATAAACATAAAAAAAAAGAAAATATCATCCAACACTTTAGTTATCTAAAAACAAAGGATACACACTTACATGATTAGAAGGCCAATTTGCCCATTTCGAGGAGCACTTGACATAACCACCCCCAGGGGGTACTCTACAAGTACTGACTGACTAAAAAGGGGTACATTATTCTAGGTCACTTTGAATGATAGTTGGTTGCATAAATTGTGATCACAGCATTCCAGAAACTGCTCGCCTCTGGAATTTTTATACACTGCAGTATCTGTAATTTGTTGAGAAAGATCTGGAGAACAAAACTAGTGAATTTTAGTTCTGTCATATCTTGATAAAAAGCGAGATCTGAAAATGGTCACACCTTTTGGAGCTTACCGAAATTTGCAACTACTCAAACACTCCTTACAACAGTTGTGTCCACTAGGACATCTCTGAGAACACACAATACAATAAACCATGCAGAAAACTGGCTACAGCGGCAGAAGACCAAGCCATGTTCCCCTCCGGTCAGCTGAGAACATGGGGATAACACAAAGAGGTCATCAAAACTGGATGATTGAAGATTAGAAAAATGTTGCGTGATCTATTGAATTTCTGCCTTGACACGCAGATAGTAGGGCCAGAATATGGTAAGCAATATGAAACGTTGAACCCACCATGTCTTTTGTCAATGGTTAAGCTGGTGGTGTAATGAACCTAATTTCCTAAGGAGGCTTCCAGCACCTTGATGAATCTCTGTGCAAAGAATGCAGCATGAAGGCCATACCTAGTAAACTAATGCATAATAAAGTGACCTCATAGTGTAATATGAAGAGTACCTGTGATTGTTGCTGTCAGCAGGCTTTTGAAAAGCTCATTTCTGATTGGTTGCTTAGGGTCTGCACAGCGCTCTTCTTTTTAGTTTGCTATAAATGTACCCTGCATGTTGGATCATGTGGATGAAATGTGTTGCATCAGAAGATGTTCGGCGTAGCTTCACTCTTAATAGCATCTGTCTCATAGCTTTTGCATGTCTCTTTCCTAGTGTGACTGTCTGTCTTTTGATGGATGACTTGTAATTTCCCCCAATCAGCTAGGAGCTGATACTGTTCCCGCCTGCAGGTGTGACTGAGGAAATTGAGGCCATGCATCAAATGCAGTCCACACACAAATAACTTAGCTCCGAGGTTACAGAGGCCTGGGAGTGTATGTGTGTGTGTGTGTATGTGTGTGTGCGTGTGTGTGTACAAACATGGCTGTGCACTCGGGGCCTGCGACAAGCAGCTTGGTCTAAAACTAGGATTTATCAGCTTTAAACTAATTGTGTCCTTTCAGTATGGCTCACGTTTCCTCTGATAGAAGCTAGCTGGGTAATGGCAATGAATGTACAAGCACTAACAGCTTTCTCGATTTTCTGATTTTAACCCTTTATATTCCATGCACAGACTACCTATGTTTTGTTATCAATGGATCCAAGTATCAAGAAACACTTCTGTTTTTCTGATGATTTATATGTTTTTATTAAGATTGACCAAATATCCAGTAACATTTCTGTAAAAGGTGCAAATGATGGGAATTATTTACGTATATTGTTAAGGCTTGCCACAAATGGGACTCAGAACCTACTGCAATGTATTCCCATCCGTGGTACTATTGGTTGATACGATTTTGACTTTCACTCTTCGAGAGGAGTGCTGCAGGCCAGGATTCTTTCAAACATTTCCTCACATGATAGAAACATTCTATCGTGACTGTGATTGAATATTGACCAATCAAAGTCTTGGTGGCAATGACCACTTAGAATGCCCAGCTAGTGATTTCAAAACACATTGCTTTACTACTGAAAGCCAAGTAGTGTTTGACCATTTTTACGATCGTTATCCCTTCGGTCCGTTTCTTTTCGGTCCTGTTGATTCGTAATCATTCGTAATTTTGCTAGACGGGATTTTTCGTGTTCGGATTAATTCGTATTTTCGCAAGCGACATTTTTCGTTGAATTTTTAGTTGATTTATAATTCGTACTTTCGGTAGGGTACATTGTTTTTCGTTGATTCTGGACACAACTCCTACTTTCGTAACTTTTTTTGGGTTTGTTGATTCGTAATTTTCTGTGTCTCTCTCACAACGACGCTGCCTATTATGCCTAATGTGCTTCGAATGGATTTGTACTTTTCTAAATACATAGCGGTTATTTGTAACGATTCGAAATCTCGTATTTTACTTTCGTTTTTTACATGCGGCTATAGCCTCCGCCCCTGTACATCATTTTGAGAGGGAGTTCAGCACGGTGAGGGAGAAGCAGAGAGCAGAGCAGAGTGTTATTGTGCTTCGAATGGATTAGAAATCTCGTATTTTACTTTTGTTTTTTACATGCGGCTATAGCCTCCGCCCCTGTACACCATTTTGAGAGGGAGTTCAGCATGGTGAGGGAGAAGCAGAGAGCAGAGTGAGTGTTATTGTGCTTCGAATGGATTAGAAATCTCGTATTTTACTTTCGTTTTTTACATGCGGCTATAGCCTCCGCCCCTGTACACCATTTTGAGAGGGAGTTCAGCACGGTGAGGGAGAACCAGAGAGCAGAGCAGAGTGAGTGTTATTGTGCTTCGTATGGATTCGTACATTCGTAACTTTTTTCATAACAAATTATGCCGAAGACATTCGGGCATTCGCTATTTGCGGTATAATTTATTTCGGATTCGGTTTTATTCGGAATTGCTTTGTTCGGAAATTCAAATGCTTCTGAATGTCCGAAAGTTGCTAAATTCGGACGAATTTCGATTCATTACGAAACGAATTGCACAAGCCTAATCCTTATGTGTATATACTGATATATTCAGACATTGAATTTTTCAGAATCGTGCCAGGACAGAAAGAGGTGTAGCGCTAACCCCTTAGGCGCCACTGGTAATAATTGGTTCTTCCCAAGTAGTATAGAAGCTGCCCATCCCCACAAGCACCAGTCCATGCACAGTGGCTCTAATAACTCAATCTAGGGCAGCCTTTTTCAACCAGGGTGCCTTCTGGGTTCTTCAGGAGTGCCTTAGCAAAATGCCCAAATATTGCCCAAAAAATTGTGTACAAGCCAGCGGGTGGATAAACAACCCTTCTTTGTTACACAAAGCCACAGGTTTTTTTCTGTTCCAATAGTTTTTATTATTTTTCCAAAATAGCATACAGTACATTATTCTAAAGCCCTGTACACACGATCGGATAACCTATGGATTTTCGTCCGATGGATTTGACCATTGGAAATCCGATGAAACTGTTTTTCATCAGTCTTGGCCACACACCATCAGTCAAAAAACCGACCGTTCCAAACGTGGTGACGTAAAACACTCCGATGAGCCGAGAAAAATGAAATGTAATGCTTCTGAGCATGCGTCGACTTGATTCTGAGCATGCGTGGGTTTTTTAACCGATGGACTTGCCCATAGACGATCGCAAATTACCATCGGTTCTTGATCCATCGGAAAATTTTAAAACAAGTTCTATTTTTTCCATCCGATGGAAAAAAGACCGATGGGTACCATACACGATCGGTTTGTCTGATGAAAACCATCCATCGGACAGTTTTCATCAGTTAAACCGATCGTGTGTACGGGGCTTTAAACATTCATCAGAAGATTGTTGAAACGGGGAGGCAATATACATCGTGCTCCGTGGCTCTTATCACATACGTAATAACAAAACCTATTAAGAAAGGTTATATTGTGAAAGCCACAGGTTTTTATTGTGCAACAGTACAACCTTGGGCACTGTGCAGGTCAGCCCCCAGCACCCCAACAACCGCCGATGTCATTGGTTGATAAGGAGGACATTGGGCACCTGCACAGAATCCTTGTTGGACCTCCCTGCCTCTCTCTGTCAGCAATGGGGTCACATTAGCTGCATGGGGGAAAGAAATTGAGTAAGAAGAAATGCTGGAATACTAGTTATGAGCAGTGTTTAAAGGGGAGTTCCAGCCTTTTTTATGTTTATTAAAAGTCGGCAGTAGGGATGGGCCCGGTGCTCGATTCGAACCCATGTTCGAATCGAGCATCGGGCGTTCGCTCGCTCGTCGAGCCCAGAACTATTTGGGCCGTTCGCATCACATTCGTGTGATGCGAGCGGCCCCGCAATGCATTGCGGCCGGCGCGGCCGGCGCAGTGCATTGCTGGCTGATGATTGGCCAAGCATGCACTGTGACCCCGCATGCTTGGCCAATCACAGCGCCCGAAACTCGGAGAGCAATAATTGGCTACAGGCAGGACGCCTGTAGCCAATTACAGCTCAGGGGCTTTAGTACACGCCCCACCATTTAAAAGGCCGCCACGCCATCGGCCCCGGTCACATGAGTTCCGGCTTTAGGAGAGATTAGTCTGCTGATTCTGTCTTTGCTTGATACTGAAAGATTTGCTCTTCTTTGCTAAACCATTGGCTATTTCTTTGCTAAACCATTGCTACCTAAGTCATTGATCGTTCATTGCTGCTGATTGCACAGTTAGTGTGTTATTAGCTGCTGCTGGGGATTAGTCTGGTGCGTGCTTACTGTTAGTACAGTATTGCAGTAGTACCAACCGCAGTGCTGTTAGCACAGCATTGGACCCCAACAGCACCCATAGGACTTCTAGTGTGTTAGTGGCAGCAAACAGAGCTCCTATATTTTCTTCTCAGCAGCACCCATAGGACTTCTAGTGTGTTAGTGGCATCACACAGAGCTCCTATATTTTCTTCTCAGCAGCACCCATAGGACTTCTAGTGTGTTAGTGGCAGCAAACAGAGCTCCTATATTTTCTTCTCAGCAGCACCCATAGGACTTCTAGTGTGTTAGTGGCAGCAAACAGAGCTCCTATATTTTCTTCTCAGCAGCACCCATAGGACTTCTAGTGTGTTAGTGGCAGCAAACAGAGCTCCTATATTTTCTTCTCAGCAGCACCCATAGGACTTCTAGTGTGTTAGTGGCAGCAAACAGAGCTCCTATATTTTCTTCTCAGCAGCACCCATAGGACTTCTAGTGTGTTAGTGGCATCACACAGAGCTCCTATATTTTCTTCTCAGCAGCACCCATAGGACTTCTAGTGTGTTAGTGGCAGCAAACAGAGCTCCTATATTTTCTTCTCAGCAGCACCCATAGGACTTCTAGTGTGTTAGTGGCAGCAAACAGAGCTCCTATATTTTCTTCTCAGCAGCACCCATAGGACTTCTAGTGTGTTAGTGGCAGCAAACAGAGCTCCTATATTTTCTTCTCAGCAGCACCCATAGGACTTCTAGTGTGTTAGTGGCATCACACAGAGCTCCTATATTTTCTTCTCAGCAGCACCCATAGGACTTCTAGTGTGTTAGTGGCAGCAAACAGAGCTCCTATATTTTCTTCTCAGCAGCACCCATAGGACTTCTAGTGTGTTAGTGGCATCACACAGAGCTCCTATATTTTCTTCTCAGCAGCACCCATAGGACTTCTAGTGTGTTAGTGGCAGCAAACAGAGCTCCTATATTTTCTTCTCAGCAGCACCCATAGGACTTCTAGTGTGTTAGTGGCAGCAAACAGAGCTCCTATATTTTCTTCTCAGCAGCACCCATAGGACTTCTAGTGTGTTAGTGGCATCACACAGAGCTCCTATATTTTCTTCTCAGCAGCACCCATAGGACTTCTAGTGTGTTAGTGGCAGCAAACAGAGCTCCTATATTTTCTTCTCAGCAGCACCCATAGGACTTCTAGTGTGTTAGTGGCAGCAAACAGAGCTCCTATATTTTCTTCTCAGCAGCACCCATAGGACTTCTAGTGTGTTAGTGGCATCACACAGAGCTCCTATATTTTCTTCTCAGCAGCACCCATAGGACTTCTAGTGTGTTAGTGGCAGCAAACAGAGCTCCTATATTTTCTTCTCAGCAGCACCCATAGGACTTCTAGTGTGTTAGTGGCAGCAAACAGAGCTCCTATATTTTCTTCTCAGCAGCACCCATAGGACTTCTAGTGTGTTAGTGGCAGCAAACTGAGCTCCTATATTTTCTTCTCAGCAGCACCCATAGGACTTCTAGTGTGTTAGTGGCATCACACAGAGCTCCTATATTTTCTTCTCAGCAGCACCCATAGGACTTCTAGTGTGTTAGTGGCAGCAAACAGAGCTCCTATATTTTCTGCTCAGCAGCACCCATAGGACTTCTAGTGTGTTAGTGGCATCACACAGAGCTCCTATATTTTCTTCTCAGCAGCACCCATAGGACTTCTAGTGTGTTAGTGGCAGCAAACAGAGCTCCTATATTTTCTTCTCAGCAGCACCCATAGGACTTCTAGTGTGTTAGTGGCAGCAAACAGAGCTCCTATATTTTCTTGTCAGCAGCACACATAGTACCTATAGTGTGTTAGTGTCAGCACCCATAGGACCTACAGTGTGTTGTGAGCACACATAGGAGTTCTATTTTTTATACTATATACACTACCGACTACAATGGCTGGAAGACCGCCAAGGAGAGGCAGAGCGTGCCGAGGCAAGAACACAGGGCAGGCAGGCTCTGTTTCTAGAGACAACAGTGCTGGCCGTGGACGTGGTCGTGCATCGTCATCAGCACGTGGCCATGGGACACGCTTGTCTTTGTTTTCGGCAGCTGGACATGTGGAGCCGCATCATGCCGAAGGCTTGGTAGAATGGATGACCAAGCCCTCCTCATCCTCCTCATCCTCTCTCACCCAGGCTCAGGGTACTGGCAGAGCAGCTGCCAACGCGTACTCAATGGCATCATCAGCCACCCCTTCCCTAGACCCACCATGTCCTCCTGAGGAGTCCCCCGAACTGTTTGAGCACAGTGTTGGGTACATGCTCCAGGAGGATGCCCAACGATTCGAAGGCTCGGATGATGATACCCAGCTTGAGGAAGTCAGTAGTGTGCGCGCAGAGAAAGGGGATGCTGAAGGACAGCAATCTGGCAGTAGTGTTCCACCAGCTGCAGCTTACTGCCAGGTTTGCTCTAGTGGTGAAGAGGGAGGGAATGATGAGGTCACTGACTCCACGTGGGTGCCTGAAGGGAGAGAGGAGGAGGAGGAGGAGGATGCAGCGTCACATGTCCAACGAGGCAGGATGCCCCCTGGAGGCCAGCTAGAGGCCAGCACAGCAACTGTACCACACCGCAGAGCTCCGCCTGTGCAGGGCGCTGCCTCTGCACGTTATCACAAAAGTTCTTTGGTGTGGGCCTTTTTTGAGACGAGTGCATCAGATCGCACCACTGCTATTTGCAATATTTGTCTCAAGCGTATCTCGCGTGGCCAAAACATCAGCCGCTTGGGCACCACAAGCATGAGCAGACATATGTCGACCTGCCATGCAGCTCGTTGGCAAGCACACATAAAAGACCCACACCAAAGAACAAAGCGGACCTCTCCTTGCTCCTCATCAGCTGGGATCTCCATCCCCACTATATCTTCAGTCCTCTCTGAAAGCTGCTCTGAGAGGACTGAAGGTGTAGAATTAGGTGTGTCACAACCAAGTACTTGGAGTACACCGACGTCCGATTGTAGCAGGCAAATTTCCCTGCCCCAGCTGCTGGACCGTCGAAAGAAGTATACTCCCAGCCATCCACATGCCCAGCGGTTGAATGCTAGCTTGGCTAAATTGCTAGCACTTCAACTGCTGCCTTTTCAGTTGATAGACTCGGCCCCCTTCCGTGAGTTTGTTCAATGTGCGGTTCCTCAGTGTCAGGTTCCCAAACGCCACTTTTTCTCACGGAAGGCAATTCCGTCTCTCTACTGGCATGTGGAAGGCAATGTCCATGCCTCGCTGGACAGGGCGGTCAGCGGTAAGGTGCATATTACCGCTGACTCATGGTCCAGCAGGCATGGACAGGGACGTTATCTTTCTTTCACGGCCCATTGGGTCACTCTATTGGTAGCTGGGAGGGATGCAGGACAAGGTGCAGTAGTGTTGGAGGTTGTTCCGCCACCACGCCTCCAAAATGCTACTACTGGTTGTGACACACCTCTCTCCTCCACCCCCTCCTCTTCTTCTTCCTCCATGTCCTCTTCGAGTGCTCTGTCCTCGGAACCAGCGGTGCTCCGTAGGCGTACAAGGGGCTACGCGAGTACGCAGGCAAAAAGATGCCATGCCGTGCTTGCGCTGGTGTGTTTGGGGGACAGGAGCCACACTGGGCCAGAGGTTCTGGCAGCTCTGCAGGGGCAGGCCGAGAGGTGGTTGACGCCACGCCAGCTTAAGCCAGGAATGGTCGTTTCTGATAATGGCACCAACCTCCTCTCCGCCCTGCGACAGGGGCAGCTCACCCATGTGCCCTGTATGGCTCACGTCCTCAACCTGGTGGTGCAGCGGTTCTTGGGCAGGTTCCCAGGCTTACAGGATGTCCTGAGGCAGGCCAGGAAAGTCTGTGTGCATTTCCGCCGATCTTATAATGCCAGTGCTCGGCTGACTGAGCTGCAAAAGGAGCTGAACCTGCCCAAGAACCGCCTAATATGTGACATGCCCACCAGGTGGAACTCAACGTTGGCCATGCTGCAGCGACTGCACACGCAGCAGAGGGCCATCAATGAGTACCTTTGCGACTACGGCACCAGGACAGGGTCAGGGGAGCTTGGCTTTTTTTCCCCACGCCAGTGGAGCATGATCAGGGATGCATGCACTGTCCTCTCACCATTTGAGGAGGCCACGAGGATGGTGAGCAGTGACAGTGCATGCATCAGTGACACTGTACCTCTTGTCCACCTGTTGGAGCATACGCTGCGTGGGATAATGGACAGGGCACTTGAGGCAGAACAGAGGCAGGAAGAGGAGGACTTCCTTGTCTCTCAAGGCCCCCTTTATCCAGACAATGTTCCTTCTGTCCCACCCATCACACAGGAAGAGGAGGAGGAGGAGGAGGAGGAGGAGGATTGTGTGAGCATGGAGGTGGAGCCTGGCACTCAGCATCAGCAGCAGCAGTCTTTTAGGGATGATGTACAGTCCCAACAAACCAGTGGACTTGTACGTGGCTGGGAGGAGGTGGCTGGCGATCATGTCATCCTCAGTGACCCAGAAGACTCCGGACCGAATGCCTCAGCTAACCTACGCTGCATGGCCTCCCTGATCCTGCAAAGCCTGCGGAAGGATCCTCGTGTTCTTCGGATCAAGGAGAGTGACCATTACTGGCTGGCCACTCTCCTTGATCCACGGTACAAGGGTAAGGTTGCGGACCTTATCTTGCCGTCGCAGAGGGAGCAGAGGATGAGACATCTCAGGGAGGCCTTGCAGAAAGGTCTGTGCAACGCGTTCCCAGAAACTGGGAGGTTACAAACTCCTGGTCCTGGACGACGAGTTGCTGAGGCTTCGGTCAGTAGCAGAAGGAGCGGTGGGGAAGGTGGACGTCTGACCGATGCGTTCAGACAATTTTTTAGTCCGCAGCCCCAAGGTATGATCGGTTCCAGCAACCATCGCCAGCGTCTGATATACATGGTGCAGGAATACCTAGGGGCAAGGTCAGACTTGGACACCTTTCCCACCGAAAATCCTCTGGCTTACTGGGTCCTGAGGATGGATCACTGGCCAGAGCTTGCACAGTATGCAATTGAGCTACTGGCCTGTCCTGCATCCAGCGTTCTTTCCGAACGCACATTCAGTGCTGCTGGAGGATTTGTCACCGATCATAGGGTGCGCCTGTCCACCGACTCGGTTGATCGACTGACCTTCATAAAAATGAATCAGTCTTGGATCACCACCAGCTACCAGACACCTGAAGCGGATATAACGGAATAATTTATAATGTCACATCCCTTCAAGACTGCCTATGCTGATGCTGAGTGACTGTCCTGTTATGTTCACTGACTATCCTCTTCCTCCTCCTCAATGATCCATGCCACCACACCAGTGCCTAAGGCACAATTTTTCAGCCCCTGTATAACAGGGGCGTGTAATTACAATTTTTTAAAAAGATGCTTCGCAACAGGTGTGACTGCTGTGCTCAGAGTACAGTATCTGTGAGGGGTTGCAGTGTTGTGGCACCAGCACCAGTGCCTAAGGCACAATTTTTCAGCCCCTGTTGGGGCGTGTAATTACAATTTTTAGGCAATGCTTTGCAACAGGTCTCATTGCTGTGCTCAGAGTACAGTATCTGTGAGGGGTTGCTGTGTTGTGGCACCAGCACCAGTGCCTAAGGCACAATTTTTCAGCCCCTGTATAACAGGGGCGTGTAATTACAATTTTTTAAAAAGATGCTTCGCAACAGGTGTGACTGCTGTGCTCCAAGTACAGTATCTGTGAGGGGTTGCAGTGTTGTGGCACCAGCACCAATGCCTAAGGCACAATTTTTCAGCCCCTGTTTAACAGGGGCGTGTAATTACAAATCCTGATCTAATAGTTCACAGCAGGGCCCATTCCTGCGCCCACCAAGAGTAACTATGAGGGCCTACAGTCTTGTGGCAACACCGTCCACCACCACCACCAAAGGCCCAATTTTTCTGCCCTGTTCAACAGGTGCATGCAATTACAAATCTTGATCTAATAACTCACAGCAGGGCCCATTCCTGCACCCACCAAGAGTAACTGTGAGGGCTTACAGTCTTGTGGCAACACCGTCCACCACCACCACCACCACCACCAAAGGCCCAATTTTTCTGCCCGGTTCAACAGGTGCATGCAAGTACAAATCTTGATCTATTAACTCACAGCAGGGCCCATTCCTGTGCCCACCAGTCTTGTGGCTACACCAACATCTAATAGGGCAAATTTCTGCAGAGTATATACGGCAGGCCCCTACTTTCAAACATCCAACTTACAAACGACTCCTACTTGCAAACGGCAAGAGAAAACAGGAAGTGAGAGGAAATCTACCCCTAGGAAGGAAAATTCTATCCTGTTAGATTTAATTTGGGAAAAATGTATCTCCTCTCTACTGATGCTTTATCACCAATCCTTGTTTCAATTAAAACCCCACTTTTCCAAAAACATTTGTCATTGGGACGGAAAGTGAGGTGACATGTTCTGAACAGATGTGCAAAGACAGCAAATGTTACAGGGGTGATAACCCCTCCCTATGTTCTCCAAAAAGCTTAAAAATTGATTTTTTTGGGATGTAGCTACACTTCATAATGTACCTGTTCAGATTCTACTTAAGAACAAACCTACAGTCCATGTCTTGTTTGCACCACCTATATACTGCTGTTCAGAGTATATAGGGTTGTAGGTATAGGGTTTTATTTTGGGTGCGGGGTCCCCCTTAGTATCCATACAAGACCCAAAGGGGCTGGGGTGGGGGGGGGGTGATGGGGTAGCCATGCCATTTTTCTCAAGGATTTTCAGCCATATGGCGGCCAGGACAAGACATGACATTAAAGCCGCAAGTGGTTTTAAATGGCTTCTTTTTTTTCTTTACAAATGTCATTTTGTGCAAGGACAGTTCTAAACACGGGAAACACATGCCACTTCACAGGCATACTTTAGACACCCCCCAGGTACCGTATTTAAAGGAAAATTTCACTTTTTTTTTTTTCACTTTATGCATCATTAAAATGACTGCTCCCGAAAAAACTTTAGTTTTTAAAATTTCTTTTTGCATTGATATATGTCCCCTGGGGCAGGACCCGGGTCCCCAAACCTGTTTTATAACATTAACATGCATATTGGCCGTTGTAATTAGCAATTTTGATTTCGAACGTTCGCGTCCATTATAACGAATAGGGTTCGAAAATTCGCGCGAACTTTCGGTCCGTTCGAAGGTTCTGGTGCGAACCGAACCCGGGGGTGTTCGGCTCATCCCTAGTCGGCAGCTATAAAAAGTGTAGCTGCTGGCTTTTAATAAACAGACACTTACCTGTTCCACTGTCCAGCGACGCGGCCGAACAGAGCTTCGCTCCTCTCCCCCCCTCTCTGCTGGCGCTTCCATTTTAGCTGTGGGCACCCGCTGTGACAGCTTTCGGCTTCACGGACGGGCACTCACTGAGCATGCACTGCGCAATCTGAGTGGACAGGCGATCGCCTGGGACCTGTCATGTGTCCCAGGTGATCGCCTACAGGGAGGGGCCGCCTTAGGCGATATGACGAGTCGCCTAAGCGGTCCCTGGGGGGAAGGAGGAAGTGGGACAGGAAGTCTCACTCCTACTGAAGCCCCCAGTCCCCCCCCCAAAAAAAATTACATGCCAAATGTGGAATGTAAGGGGGCGAGGAGTGGTTTAAGTGGAAGTTCCACTTTTGGGTGGAACTCTGCTTTAAAAGTGTATTTGCTTTGAAACAATAAATCACCTCTAATGTTGGGTGTCTTATGTGTGAGAATGCTGCTGTGATAAAAAACAAATAATTCAGATTTCTACATTTTAAAATGGGGTGCCTAGGGTGCAGAATTTTAAAGGGTGCCTTGACTCTGAAAAGGTTGAGAGACACTGGTCTAGGGGATGACTTGTTGATATCTTTTGCTTGAAGAACTTTAAACAGGAAGGGGGTGTCGGGGAATGGGATACTCCAAAACACTGCACAGTAAATGGAGGACATTTTTTCCAGACTCTCACTCAAAGATACTGATGCTGACACAGTGGAATGGCCAGTAACCTGAGACCCTATGAGAGCTGTCTCAGTACATAGCTTCCAATGGCACGTATATCCCACAACAGGGTAGGTGCAAGGATTTTTGTCTGCTTAGGGGGAAAAGTGAATTTTGCCACCCCTACCACCGCCTCAACTCCACAACGGCAGTGTGTAATGAGCTTACCCTCACTGGCTACGGGCAGCTGGCAGGTGAGACAAACTTAATATTCCGTGCTGCACCTGGTAGGAGAGAAGGCACAGTGTTAGGGATTGGAAGACAGGCATTTTAACCACTGTCCAAAGGCAATTTTTTAAATTTTTTAACATGTTTTAGAAATCATTATAGGCCTGAAGATTACTTAAAAACCACAAAAACATCATATAATCTCTGAAAGCCGACACCATGGAGAATAAAATGGTAGTTCCAATTTTTTATATTACACAATATTAGTGCAACAGTTTCTGAAACTCAAAATTTCAGTAGAAAATACACTCATGGTAATATTTGGGCACATAAATGCAATATATTACCCAATGTTATGGTAACATATAAAAGATGATGCTGTGCCAAGTAAATAGATACCCAGCATGTCAAACCATGAAACGGCAAAAAAAGTCCGATATTTTTTTAAAGGCAACGCTTTAAAAGTCCCTACAGGTCATCAGTTTAGAGGTATGCAGGAGCTTTGGTGCTAAAATTCCCTCACTCTAACGTGTGTGGTGATATAAAATATGTGTAGGGCAGGCGTCGTTTTCCTACATAGGTGACCTAACACGTGTTTTTGTATGTGTGTGTGTGAGCGATGGGGGGGTCTCTAATTTTATTTTATTTTTTATGTGTCTATTTAAATGTTTAAAACTTTTATAAATCTTTTTATTTATTTATTTATTTTACATTACTTTATTACTATCACATAGGGTACCAATAGCCCCCTATGTGATAGCATATAGGTGACAGGTTCTCCTTAGGAGATATCCTAGGTCATTTAAACCCTGGTTGTCTCCTCTGTACACCACTGCAGCTAATAAGACACTATCTGTGTTCTATCAGCTGCTTCACCTGGCACTAATCCCAGTGATTGACAGCTCAGGGCCAGGACGTGACGTCATACACATCACTTCCTGGCCTGTGCACAGAAAGGAGGCTCAGTGGACAGAGGTCTGTTGAGCTAATGAGGCCCAGGATTCACATTTTACTGCCCCACCCATCCTGGCACCCTAAGCCACCTTATGGTTGTGCCAGCCCTGTCCTGAAAGCACATATTCACCAGGGATCACAACTCAGGGTCAGTACTCACAAGTCCCCAGGACAGCTGCACATCTTCCAGCTTCCTCTGGACACACCCTAGTTATGAAAGACAATAGTTCTCCAGACCAGATCCCTTAAAATTAAGTCCCAAAGCCACCTCCTCAGAAATATTGATTCAGGTTCTCAGCCCTGAGACCTTAGAGAACAGCTATGAAGTCCACAGGGTGCCTCAGGCTTTGGAACCCTCCCTGGTGAGGAAAGAACCCCTAAGGCTCCATACTAATTATCACCTTCTCAGCCACTTAATCATAAGCGCCATTTTGCTGTTAAGCTGTTATTTATGTTCAACCTCAGCCAAGAGTTACATGTATGTAATGTGCAGTTTGTCTTTGTGTTTGTTTGAGCCCCTGTCCTCAATAGTCCTAAATAGGGATGAACCAAATGTACTGACTGAACTCACAAGTCACAACTACGTCAAGTCACAGCTTACAAATTCTAAATGTTAATTCAAAGTTCATTAAAGTCCTTGTCAGATAAGAACAAGGAGATCAGGTTACAACAGTCAAGGGGTCAACAGAACTGGACAATTAAAGATTAGAAAAATGTTGCGTAATCTATTGAATATAAAATTCTGCCTTGACATGCAGATGGTGGATCTTCGGTTCGCTGGACATTTGCTTAGTAGCTAACAAGTTCTGAATGTCCGCTGAACAGCACACAAGTTCTGAATGTTAATTTGAACCCCATTAAAGTCAATGAGAGAGGAACCTTTAAAATCTGTTCTTACCATTTTCAAGGCTATCAGTCAAGGGAATGTCGAACAAATGTCATGGGGTCGGGCACTGCCAGGGGGGACTTATACAAATGCAAAAAAAATGTTAAAAAGTACAGTTTTGCGGGGAGCAAAGATTTTAATAATGTTTAATATGAAATATTAAAAATGTCCAGTTCTTCGAATTACATGCACAGGGGGTGCCTTAAACCTGGACCTAAAGTAGAGCACTTGTACGATGTATAACATTTACTACAGTTAACATTTACAGAGAATAAAATATCAGTTTCAATTTCCCAGAAATGACATTTCCTTGCCAGCTGGGTTACTTTGCAAAAAATAACATGGGGACAACCACAACATACATACCAGACATGGGACCAGGGTCCCATGCCGCCTTTTTTCAACAAAAAAAAAAAAAAATGCAGGGAAATGTAAAATATCAGCAACTGTTTTTTTTTTCTAAACTGTGCATCCTACAGCATGAATGATCAACAAAGCAATACAAATTGTGGGGTACCAGAACCCTTATCGTTGATAAAGGATGGTTATGGAAAACCCTAAGCAACAAAAACGGCATGGGGCCTACCTGAAATTCATACCAGACTTGGGATTACCCCCAAAAATTCATACCAAGCACGCAACCACCTCCTGAGCTGGAAGCTCCTTTTAAAAATAAGGGGACTCAGATATCACCCCTTCCCCTATTCCGAGTAAAGGGTGCCACTATTCATTCACAAAAAAATGTTAACAGTAAATAAACACACCACACACCTGATAAGTAAAAAAAATGTAAAAAATATAAATCCATCGTCAATCACATTGTCCAGTGTTTCATGACGTCTGCCAAAAAAAAAAGAACACTCCGACTATCCTGTCCCAAAGAAGACTCACTCCAAATGACAGATCCCAGGCTGACAGCTGAATTCTAAAGGGGTGGGGATAGTGGCTGATGTACTGACCAAATATGGCCATAGCCATTAAAGGAGAAGTCCAGCCTGAGCTTTTAGGGCTGGGCTTCTCCTATGGGTCACAGGAGTGCAATTCGTTTTGCACTCCTGTGACCCGTTTTCAGCGGAGAGCTGTCTGAAGTCCACTCTCCGCTGATGTCACTGCCATCAGTCGGGGCAGCGCATCATCATGACTTCCAAGTCTGGATCCGCCAGCTGCCCTGATTGATGGCAGTCTCAGCATCTCAGCGAGCTGCTGAGATGCTGAGACAGCCTCTCCCCGCCCCTCCACTGCTCAGCGCTCCAATGAGTGCTGACAAGTAGAGCAGAAGCTATGCTGACTGACAGTCAGCATCGCTCTGCTCAGGGAGGAGTGAGAACCGAGCCATCAGCGGTGTTCGGTGGCTCGGTTCTCAGTGCACAGACGCCGGGAGACAGCTGCAGCATCGGTCTGATGCTGCATTCACCGAGGTAAGTATGGATAGGAAATTAAAAAAAAACATATTTCTCTTTTAACTAACTATGGCATCAGCTATATGTCGTCAGTGATGTCGTTTACCATCTCTGCCTCTTTGTTTACATTTAGCTTTCAACCATAAATCACCAACTGACAGCTGAATAACTGGGTGGTCATACCTCACTGGTTGCTAGGAACCAGTGACCACCGGCTCATTATCAAGCAGTCTGAGCAGGAAGCTGCCATATTTAACAGGAGTAGCTTAGGCGTGCCTACAGGCATGGGCGTCCGCTCCATAGGGCAAGGGGGGTCAATTGCCCCCCCCTGGAAGTCAGAGTGAAGACACACACTTGCCTACTGTGTTGCAATGGCCGCCGCGGTCGCCTCCGCTGCAGCCGTGGACTTTTTTTTCTAAGTCTGCAGACTGCTGCTGGCCTGGGGGCTGGGGCTGCTCTCAGTCTTTTCCGACTATCCATCCCTCCCTCCTCACCCCCGGCCTGAGCATTGGATTGGCTCCGCCTCTGCTTTACATCACCGTGACCCTGACCCGGCTGTTCCGTGATTGGCTGCTGCCTCAGCCTGCGTAAATGTGCCTATGCCCACCCGACCGGCGCGGCGCCGGCTCCTCCCACAGGTGCGTGGTGTGCAGTGGCCTAGACAAGAGACTGAATACGCTGCCAGGGCCTGCCCTATCGCTGAAGAACTACAGGTAACAGCAGTGCCTGTGCCACGACACCACTATGTACATCTTTTTGTATTGCAATGTATTGCCCCTCCCCCCCTGAAAAAAGTTCAGCGGACACCCATGCCTACAGGGTGTGTCGGGTGTGTCTGGGCACACCCTAATCACCCTGTATGGAGCCGATTTCCCCTGCTTTCTGGCCCTCCCTGTTTCCCCCCTGCAGTGCTTCCAGCTTCCTTCCTCTCCTCTCCCACAAGCTGCTGCCGGAGATTTTTCAGGATTGAGAGCAGGGGAAGGGGCCAGTAAATATTTCAATTACCAAGCCCTTCCTTTCCTAAATCCTGTACAGATCGCTCCAGTTTTCATTCTTAACTGAGCATAGTAAACTATGTTTACTATGCTTCAGTTTGTGAATGAACAGAAAGCTGCTCAGCACAGATAACTTCCTATTTGTTCACTGTCCAGTGCAGCTGAGGCTGCAAAAAAAGGGACTGAGGAATCACTGTCCTCAGTTTGTTTCTCCGTCTCAAAAGGGAGACAACAAGTATCTGTTTAGACTCTTGACATTTCACCAAAGCCCTACAATGGGGCTCCTTAAAAAAGTATAAAAGAATAATAAAACATATTGTAAATAATATAAAAAAAATAAAGTTGTAAAAAATAGTAAAATAAAAAACGAATGACGCCATCCACTGCCCTACTGACACCAATCTCTGCTCTACTGACACCGTCCACTGCTCTGCTAATATACATGCACGTGTGTTTGTTCTCTGGGGAGCACATCCTAATGCAATAGGCTGCACACACCAATGAGGAGTAGTAATACCACTGCTAAACGTTTCACTTCCTGCTGCAGCCAGAGGCTCAGTTCCATGGACGGGCAAATTCAGTTCAGGCAAAGTTTGGACTGAATTCAACTCTGGTCCAAACCTCATCCCTTGCATTCTGTTATTGGTACCCAATGTCGTACTAACTTTGCCACATAGTTCTACAACCTGAAGCAAAGAGGAATTTAGCAAAATATGAACATTTATCTATATAAACCAGATTGCTTGCTGCGTTTAAAAGATAAAACCTGGCTTGTACGGTACTCTGCAAAATTCTGCATAATGAATTTATGTTGTACCAACACTAGTAGTCAATAAACACATTTCTACTTAACCTTCTATAATAAATAACTCAGGGGTTATGTATAGTGTAAGGACCCACCTGATTGCATTTAAATTGAGTGAATTGTCTAGGAAGGCTCCAGCACATTTAGCAACAGATGTATTAAAAAATTGTGAACATTTTTCCCATTTCCATGTTGCTTTTCCATTTAGATCTCCTCTCAAATTTTCTCAAGATGTAAAACATAATTTCAGTATCAATAATTTGTCTTCATGGCATTCATTAATAAGAGAATTATATTTTGTAATTGTTATAAATAAACTTGTTAAAATGTGTGTCCACTGAATTGAGCTGATAAGTGTTCATTTAATCCCTTATTCGATTAGGATAAAGCCAGAGGTACTAAGGTTTTATTAGAAATACAGGCAGCTGGCATGTTACACATAAGTTTCTTCTTTTCAAAGAGTATCTGCAACTTAAAGTGATTGTAAAGTCTTGTTTTTTTTTTTTTTTTTAAACAAACATGTTATACTTACCTGCTCTGTGCAAAGGATTTGCACAGAGCATCCCGGATCCTCGTCTTCTCGGGTCCCTCTTCGTTGCTCCTGGCCCCACAGCAGGCAGCTTGCTATGGGGGCACCCGAGCCGAGTCACAGCTCTGTGTGTCCATTCAGACACGGAGCTTCAGTTTGGCCTCACCCCCCCTCTCTCCTGATTGGCTAACTGACTTTGATTAACAGCAGCAGGAGCCAATGTTGCCACTGCTGTGTTTTAGCAAATCAGGAGGGAGAATCCTGGATGGCTGAGGGACTCGTGGACATCACCGGATAAAGATGGGGCTCAGGTAAGTATTAGCAGGGCTGCTGCACACAGGAGGTTTTTTATCTTGATGCATAGAATGCATTAAGATAAAAAAAAAAACTTCTGCCTTTACAATCACTTTAAAGAGGAGCTCCAGTCATTTTTGTAAAAATGAAAAGTCAGTTTTTGTAGCTTCTTACTTTTATGCCTCATACACACGGACATTATAACAGCGGCGTTTTTGAGCTTTTTTTGCAGCTTAAAAACGCGACTCCATGTTACTCAATGGCCTCATACACACCATGGCGTTTTTGAGCTGTAACATGCATTGGCATTTATAAGCTCCAAAAAAAAAAAACAGCTCCAGTGCCTTCTGTAAAAACTCCAGACGCTGGTAAAAGGTGTTAAACGCGGTTTAACAAGGCTTACCGCTGTATACACAGCGGTAAGCCTCGTCCGGCGTTTCTCTGCCTCTATTCAAAATCAATGGTTCTCTATGGGAGCCCATTGATTTGAATAGAAGTGTCGCACCAGAAGTTGGATCACTTCTGGTGCGACTTGTGTGCTGAGAATTATAAAGAGGAACACCGCCAAAATGCAAAAAAAAAAAATTGGGTGAGGTTCCCCCCAAGACGATACCAGACCCTTAGGTCTGGTATGGATCTTAAGGGGAAACCCCCGCCCAAAAAATGGAGTGGGGGTTCCCCAAGATCTATACCAGACCCTTATCCGAGCACGCAGCCCGGCAGAACAGGAACAAGCGAGCGCCCCCCTCCTGGACCATACCAAGCCACATGCCCTCAACATGGGGGGTGGGTGCTTTGGGGCAGGGGTGGCCCTTTCCGACAACTCTTGATCCGAATTCTGGTGCGACTTCTATTCAAATCAATGGGCTCCCTCAGGGAACCATTGATTTTAAATAGAGGCAGAGAAAAGCTGCTGAAAGGTAGTGCAGCTAAACGTGCATTGACGCCAATGCAAAACGCAGATAAAATAGAGTTTTTAACGCTGTTTTTTTCCTGGCTTTGGTACTAGCTTTACAGCCCATTTTTTAAGACGTCCGTGTGTATGAGGCCTTTATAAACAGACACTTTCCTGTCCTATAATCCAGCACTGTGCTCACCCCAGCATTTTTCTCCCCATGTCTTCAGTCTACAGTGGCGGAATCTTAACTGTGGGAACCTGTGTGCACACTGCGCATGCGGGAGCCATGCTGTGCATTGTGAATGGTCCCACAGTCTTCTGGGACCTGTGATGAGAGGGAGAGGAGAACTTCTGATCAAAACCAGGTACCCCCACCAAAAAAGGGCTTAAAGCAGAACGTCCCCTTTTGGGACCCGGTGCTGCTTACCAGTTCACTATAAATCAGTGATAAAGAGGTTCTTCAGTCACCTGTGTAAAAATTAAAAGTCCTCACCTAACTGATCTCTTCAGCAGTCTTTGCACATCGGTGCCGGCATCTTAATGGCCCATAAACACAATCGGAATATCGGACGAAAACTGTTCCGAGGAAGAATCGTACGATTTTCGGATCGTGTGTACACTACTTTCGAGAGCCAATCACGACAGTTCATTCGATATTATTCAAATGGACAAGCACGAAAATGTTCCCCGTACGATACCAGATCGTACGATTTTCGTTTAGTCAGTATAGTTGTCGTCCAAAAATACAATACAAATACATTAAAACACATGACATCACTTCCGATTTTTTTTTTCTGTCGTATGAGAATTTTCGTGACTTTAGTAACCTATTCAATTTCTACTTGCGACTATTAAGCAAAAAAAGTCGTATGATCTGTCGTACGATATTCGGATCGTGTGTACGGGCCATAACTGTGGGCTGCCGGCTTTGACTGCTTGCATCTTCACAGCCGGCTGCTCAATGCACAAGCCACGCTGTGCAATCTGAATGGTCTTGCAGATTTCTGGGACCTGTAATGTCCCGGAAGGAGGGGGGAGGGGCAAACTTCCGCTCAGATCAATGCCGCGAGCCGACTGGAAGTGGAAGCGAGAATCCACAAAAAAGTGCCAAATGTGAAAGAGGAGCGGGGAGGGTAATTTCCCCCTTTGGGGAAGTTCTGCTATAAGGTTGTTTTTACACTTCTTGACTTTCTCTTTCATCCTAATTTGAAACTTTGGCTGTTATGATTTATCATCTGATATATATAGTCCATGCTTCTTCTAAGTGCATTCATGTTTTTATCCTGTGTTGAGGAGTATTTCTTTTTGTATCACTTTTCCACAAACTGGTATATGTTTAAAGAGATATTAAACCCAAAAATGAAACCGTAATATATTTCAGCTTACCAATACTTCATGTGGCTGTGAGAGGGTATTTAACCACTTGACCACTGGGCACTTAAACCCCCTTAATAACCAGACCAATTTTCAGCTTTCGGTGCTCTCACATTTTGAATGACAATTACTCAGTCATACAACACTGTACCCATATGAATTTTTTGTCCTTTTTTTCACACAAATAGAGCTTTCTTTTGGTGGTATTTAATCACTGTTGGGTTTTTTATTTTTTGCGCTATAAGAGAAAAAAGACTGAAAATTTTGTAAAATTTTTTTTTTTTTTTCGTTTCTGTTATAACATTTTGCAAATTACTATTTTTTCTTCATAAATTTTGGCCAAAATTTATACTGCTACATATCTTTGGTAAAAATAAGTACAAATTGGTGGATATTATTTGGTCTTTGTGAAAGTTATAGAGTCCACAAGCTATGGTGCCAATATCTGAAAATTGATCACACCTGAAGTACTGACGGCCGATCTCATTTCCTGAGACCCTAACATGCCAGAAAAGTACAAATACCCCCCAAATGACCCCTTTTTGGAAAGAAGACATTCCAAGGTATTCAGAAAGAGGCATTGTGAGTTTTTTGAAGTTGTCATTTTTTCCCACAATTCTTTGCAAAATCAAGATTTTTTTTTCTCTTTTTTTTTTTCACAAAATTGTCATATTAGCAGGTTATTTCTCACACACAGCATATGCATTCCACAAATTACACCCCAAAACACATTCTGCTATTCCTCCCGAGTATGGCGATACCACATGTGTGAGACTTTTACACAGCGTGGCCACATAGAGAGGCCCAACATGCAGGGAGCCCCTTCAGGCGTTCTGGAGCACCCAGGCCAATATTGACATTTCTCTCCTACATGTAAAAATCATCATTTATTTGCTAGAAAATTACATAGAACCCCAAAACATTATATATGTTTTTTTAGCAAAGACCTTAGAGCATATAATGGTGGTTGTTGCAACTTTTTATCTCGCACGATATTTGCGCAGCAATTTTTTTAACGCGTTTTTTACGGAAAAAAAATGTTTTGTGCTTAAAAAAATAAAATAAACAGTAAAGTTAGCCCAATGTTTTTGCATAATGTGAAAGATGAAGTTACGCCGAGTAAATAGATACCTAACATGTCACCCTTAAAAATTGCACACACTCGTGGAATGGCGCCAAACTTCGCTACTTAAAAAAATCCCCATAGGCGACGCTTTAAATATTTTTACTGGTTACATAATTTTAGTTACAGAGGAGGTCTAGGGCCAAAATGATTGCTCTCGCTCTAACGTTCGCAGAGATACCTCACATGTGTGGTTTGAAAACCGTTTTCATATGTGGGCGGGACTTACGTATGCGTTCGCTTCTGTATGCGAGCTCACGGGGACAGGGGCGCTTTAAAAAAAATATTATTTTTTTTATTGTTCATTTTACTTTATTTATTTTAGTTTGACATGTTTTTCCGCCCCAAAAAATTTTTTGATCACTTTTATACCTATTACAAGGAACGTAAACATCCCTTGTAATAGGAATATGGCATGACAGGTCCTCTTTACAGTGAGATATGGGGTCAATAAGACCCCACATCTCACCTCTAGGCTGGGAAGCCTGAAAAAAAAACAAAAAAAAAACAATCCTGGCTTTGATCGTAGCGGTGAGTCGGTAGAAGCACCGGAGGGCAGCGGGAGGGGGGGACATCCCCTCTCGCCTCCCGTAAGAATGATCAAGCAGCGGAACAGCCGCTATGATTGTTCTTATGGTGTAGGGAATCGCCGGCTGAAAAAGCTGATATCTGAATGATGCCTGTAGCTGCACCCATCATTCAGATATCCCCGTACAAAGTCAAGGACGTCATATGACGGCCGGCGGGCGGGAAGTGGGCATTGCGGAGTATTGCCAGGCATTGCAGGGCATTGCGGAGTATTGCGGACTATGGCAGGGTATTGCGGAGTATGGCAGGGTATTGCACGGGGTATTGCACAGGGTATTGCAGGGTATTGCAGAGTATTGTGCAGGGTATTGCAGAGTATTGTGCAGGGTATTGCGCAGGGTATTGCAGAGTATTGCGCAGGGTATTGCAGAGTATTGCGCTGGGTATTGCAGAGTATTGCGCAGGGTATTGCAGAGTATTGCGCAGGGTATTGCAGAGTATTGTGCAGGGTATTGCAGAGTATTTTGCAGAGTATTGCGCAGGGTATTGCAGAGTATTGCGCAGGGTATTGCAGAGTATTTTGCAGAGTATTGCGCAGGGTATTGCAGAGTATTGCGCAGGGTATTGCAGGGTATTGCGCAGGGTATTGCAGAGTATTGTGCAGGGTATTGCAGAGTATTTTGCAGAGTATTGCGCAGGGTATTGCAGAGTATTGCACCAGGGTATTGCAGAGTATTGTGCAGGGTATTGCAGAGTATTGCGCAGGGTATTGCAGAGTATTGCGCAGGGTATTGCGCAGGGTATTGCAGAGTATTGCGCAGGGTATTGCAGAGTATTGCGCAGGGTATTGCAGAGTATTGCGCCAGGGTATTAGAGAGTATTGCGCAGGGTATTGCAGAGTATTGCGCCAGGGTATTGCAGAGTATTGCACCAGGGTATTGCGCAGGGTATTTTGCAGAGTATTGGCAGGGTGTATTGCAGAGTATTGGCAGGGTATTGCACCAGGGATGGCTGAGCAGGGATGGATGGATGGCTGGATCTGTGACTGCAATTGTCACAGATCCAGCCCACAGAGCTGCTGCTGCCATCCGCTCCCTCCCCTCTCCTCTCACACTGTACCGATCGGTACAGAGAGGGGAGGGAGGAACCGGCATCATCAAATGACGCCGGTCTGTTTACAAGTGATTGCTCCGTCATTTGACGGAGCGATCACGTTGTAAACGGCCGCTATCGGCGGCGATTTACCGCGATTCGTGATCCGGAGTTTCCCGTGTGCGTGCCCCAGGGGGCGCGCGGGAGCGCGATTCTGGGAGGACGTTATATAACGTCCTCCCAGAGTTAAGCAACCACCTTGTCGACGTTATTTGTCGGCAGGTGGTTGTTAAGTGGTTAAGATAAGATGAAATAACTGTCTTGTGGTACGTATGTTGACATACAATGTTTTAAATATGTACCGGTATTTTGTAATGGAGAAAATAATAAACAATATTTAAATTAAAAAAAAGTATACAGATGGCAATATACTCTTATTGAGATTTTTTTTTTACCAAAAATATGTAGCAAAATACATATCGGCCTAAACTGATAAATACCGTATTTATCGGCGTATAACATGCGCCGGCGTATAATACGCACCCCAAGTTTAGCAGGGAATTTTAGGGAAAAAAACTTTTAGGAGGGAAGTTTAAGAAAAAAAAAAATTACATTTAAATGCAGCCTTACCAGTGTCATTTGCAGCCTTGTTACAGTGCAGCCTTGCCAGTGTCCATTGCAGCCTTGCCAGTGTCCAGTGCAGCCTTGCCAGTGTCCAGTGCAGCCTTGCCAGTGTCCAGTGCAGCCTTGCCAGTGTCCAGTGCAGCCTTGCCAGTGTCCATTGCAGCATTGCCCAGTGTCCAGTGCAGCCTTGCCAGTGTCCAGTGCAGCCTTGCCAGTGTTCAGTGCAGCCTTGTCACATTGCAGCCTTGCCCCCCCCCCCCAGTGTTTATTGCAGCCTTGAATTTTAAATATGGCGCCGCCGAGATCGCCGCTGATACAGGGCGGAGCGGGGCGAACGCCGCTGAGAACGCAGGGACTGGGCGGAGCCGAGATACACATAGCCGAGTGTATTCGGGTGTACTCGGCTCTTCTCGGCTTCGCTCACAGTCACGCCGAGTCCCGCCCTATGATGGACATATCACAGGTCCAATGGCGGGACTGGGCGTGACTGTGAGCGGAGCCGAGAAAAGCCGAGGATAGCCGAATACACTCGGCTATGTGTATCTCGGCGGCGATCGCTCCGCTCCGCTCACAGTCAGCGGAGATCGCCGGGCATATGTGAGTATCGGCGTATAAGACGCACCCACGATTTTCCCCTGATTTGAAGGGGAAAAAAGTGCGTGTTATACGCCGATAAATACGGTAATTGTGTTTTTTTTTTAATTTTTGGGGGAAATGTTTTATAAATTGTCTGTCTTTTTTTGTTTATAGCGCAAAAAATAAAAACCGCAGAGGTGATCAAATACCACCAAAAGAAAGCTCTATTTGTGGGGAAAAAAGGACATCAATTATGTGTGGGTACAGCGTCGCACGACCGCGCAATTGTCATATCGCCTCACTGTCATATCGCAAAAAATGGCCTGGTCAGGAAGTGGGTAAAACCTCTAGGGGCTGAAGTGGTTAACCACTTAAGCCCCGGACCAATACGGGCCATTATCACCAGGCCTCTTTTTGCGGTTCGACACTGCGTCACTTTAACTGACAATTGCGCGGTTGTGCGATGTGGCTCCCGAACAAAGTTGGCGTCCTTTTTTTCCCACAAATAGAGCTTTCTTTTGGTGGTATTTGATCACCTCTGCGGTTTTTATTTTTTGCGCTATAAACAAAAATAGAGCGAAAATTTTGAAAAAAATGACATCTTTTTTACTTTTTTCTATAATAAATATCCCCCAAAAATATATAAAAAAAACTTTTTTTTCCTCAGTTTAGGCCGATACGTATTCTTCTACATATTTTTGGTAAAAAAAATCTCAATCGGCGTTTATTAATTGGTTTGCGCAAAAATTATAGCGTTTACAAAATAGGAGGTAGTTTTAAGGCATTTTTATACAAAAACATTTTTTTACTAGTAATGGAGGCGATCAGCGATTTTTTTCATGACTGCGACATTATGGCGGACACATCGGACACTTTTGACACATTTTTGGGACCATTGTCATTTTCACAGCGATCAGTGCAATAAGAATGCACTGATTACTGTGAAAATGACACTGGCAGTGAAGGGGTTACCCACTAGGGGCGCTGAAGGGGTTAAGTGTGCCTAAGGGAGTGATTACTACTGTGTGGGGGCGTGGCTACGACTGACACATCACCGATCTCCGCTCTGATTACACAGAGTGGAGATCGCTGACATTGTCAGTAGAGGAGCGGGGAGATGTTGTGTTTACACACACATCTCCCCGCTCCGAGCCTCCGTGAGACGATCGCGGGGATCCCCGCGGCGATCGAGTCCGCAGGACCCGCGGTCCCACTCACGGGGAAGGCAGGGGGGTCGCGAGCGCGCCGCTGGCGGCGCGCGCGTGACCCCGACGTCGGCAGTTAAGGGGCCACGTACAGGTACGTGATTGTGCCTGTACGAGCCATTCTGCCGAAGTATATATACCGTGAGCGGTCAGCAAGTGGTTAAAGACAGACTCTAGCTAACACATTTTAAGCAGCTGCAACAACAGTTTCTTTTTTTCCTTTTTTCCTTTTTCCTTTTGGGATAAAGATATAACATAAATGAACAAAAGCACTCTGGTTGATGTTGAATGATTTGTCTTAACCCCCTAACTACCACTTTAGCTGAGCAGCTTTACAAAATGACAGATTTAGGCCACATGCACACTGGGAGTTTGCCCGGCTCTTTGGAGAGCATTTGCCCCTGGCAGGAGCTTAAAAATGCGCTTAAAGCCACGTTTTTCAAACATGTTTAGGCACATCAAGGGTTTGGATGTTCAATCATTCCATTGGCCAGAATAATATTTTTTTTCTGACCAATGAAATGAATAAGCGTTAAAAACACCTAGCGGTTAGGTATGTATACATGTCGTTATGTGCGTCTCGCTTTTGTTTGTTTCCTGAATACGCAAGTGATGTGTTTTTTTTTTCCAATATACAGTGCCTTGCGAAAGTATTCGGCCCCCTTGAACTTTTCATTCTTTTGCCACATTTCAGGCTTCAAAACATAAAGATATAAAATTTAAATTTTTTGTGAAGAATCACCAAGAAGTGGGACACAATTGTGAAGTGGAACGAAATCTATTGGATATTTTAAACTTTTTTAGCAAATAAAAAAACTGAAAAGTGGTGCGTGCAAAATTATTCGGCCACTTTACTTTCAGTGCAGCAAACTCACTCCAGAAGTTCAGCGAGGATCTCTTAATGATCCAATGTTGTCCTAAATGACTGATGGTGATAAATAGAATCCACCTGTGTGTAATCAAGTCTCTGTATAAATGCACCTGCTCTGTGATAGTCTCAGGGTTCTGTTGAAAGCGCAGAGAGCATCATGAAGACCAAGGAACACACCAGGCAGGTCCGTAATACTGTTGTGGAGAAGTTTAAAGCCGGATTTGGATACAAAAAGATTTCCCAAGCTTTAAACATCCCAAGGAGCACTGTGCAAGCGATCATTTCGAAATGGAAGGAGTATCAGACCACTGCAAATCTACCAAGACCTGGCTGTCCCTCTAAACGTTCAGCTCAGACAAGGAGAAGACTGATCAGAGATGCAGCCAAGAGGCCCATGATCACTCTGGATGAACTGCAGAGAACTACAGCTGAGGTGGGAGAGTCTGTCCACAGGACAACAATCAGTCGTACACTGCACAAATCTGGCCTTTATGGAAGAGTGGCAAGAAGAAAGCCATTTCTCAAAGATATCCATAAAAAGTCTCGTCTAAAGTTTGCCACAAGCCACCTGGGAGACACACCAAACATGTGGAAGAAGGTGCTCTGGTCCGATGAAACCAAAATCTAACTTTTTGGCCACAATGCAAAACTATATGTTTGGCGTAAAAGCAACACAGCTCATCACCCTCAACACACCATCCCCACTGTCAAACATGGTGGTGGCAGCATCATGGTTTGGGCCTGCTTTTCTTCAGCAGGGACAGGGAAGATGGTTAAAATTGAGGGGAAGATGGATGCAGCCAAATACAGGACCATTCTGGATGAAAACCTGTTGGAGTCTGCAAAAGACCTGAGACTGGGACGGAGATTTATCTTCCAATAAGACAATGATCCCAAACATACAGCAAAATCTACAAAGGAATGGTTCACAAATAAACGTATCCAGGTGTTAGAATGGCCAAGTCAAAGTCCAGACCTGAATCCAATCGAGAATCTGTGGAAAGAGCTGAAAACTGCTGTTCACAAACGCTCTCCATCCAACCTCACTGAGCTTGAGCTGTTTTGCAAGGAAGAATGGGCAAGAATTTCAGTCTCTCGATGTGCAAAACTGATAGAGACATACCCCAAGCGACTTGCAGCTGTAATCGCAGCAAAAGGTGGCTCTACAAAGTATCAACGCAAGGGGGCCGAATAATTTTGCACGCCCCACTTTTCAT
Source organism: Rana muscosa (assembly GCA_029206835.1). Lineage (NCBI taxonomy): Eukaryota > Metazoa > Chordata > Amphibia > Anura > Ranidae > Rana > Rana muscosa. The sequence continues at coordinate 998,715,978 of CM055117.1, read as the reverse complement.
TTTTTTCTTAGTTAAAAAAGTTTCAAATATCCAATAGATTTCGTTCCACTTCACAATTGTGTCCCACTTGTTGGTGATTCTTCACAAAAAATTAAAATTTTATATCTTTATGTTTGAAGCCTGAAATGTGGCAAAAGGATGAAAAGTTCAAGGGGGCCGAATACTTTCGCAAGGCACTGTACACTCCTGCCTGTAAACACCTGTGTCTGCGTGAACACATAGGCTAACATAGAGAGGCGTACAGAGACAGAAAAAAAAAGCTAAATGCCTTAAAAACGTTTCTGATACCCAATGTCCATGAGGTCTTACTGGACGGATCACCAGGAAAAAATAAAGGAAAAAAAAAAACAATAAGGCCTCATGCCCACGGACGTTTTTACAGCTGCGTTTTTGAGCGTTTTTTACAGCTTAAAAACGCCTGTCCATGTTAGTCTATAGCTTCATGCCCACCTAGACGGTTTTGAGCTGCAAATAGCCTAGACGTTTTTAAGCTGTAAAAAAAAACAGGACCAGTGCGTTCCTCGGCGTCAGAATTAGGCAGAAAAAAACGCAAATGCACACAGGGCGTTTTTACAGCCGCGTTTTTTACAGCTTAAAAACGCCTGTCCATGTTTTGTAAAAAAAATTGGACCTTTTTAAAAAAAAAATCAAAATCCCGGAGCTCAAAAACGCAAATCTCAGCGTTTTCGCAGCGTTTTTTTGCGCGTTTATGCGCGTTTATGCTCGTTTAATAGCGTTGGGCGTTTTTGCAGCTCAAACCTGGAGCTCCAGAACGCACTGGAATTGGGTTTTTTTTGCAGCTGGAAAACGCCTATGCCACTTGGAGCTCATAAAAGCTCTATGTGTGCATGACACAATAGAATAACATGGATGGGCGTTTTGCAGCTGTAAAAAAAAAACGTCTAACGCTGCTGTTAGCAGCTGCAAAAACGCCCTGTGTGCATGGGGCCTTAATGTTAAATATAATTACAACCTCTGCAACAAATATATCTCCACTGTTCAACTTCTGTCACAACCTTTGTTATGAATCTAGCTTTTGCAGCTGTAATTCCTCCTCTATATGCAAACATGCTGATATGAATGGAAATGCTAATTAGACATTTTTCACAGCTTGGTTTCTTAGTGTTTTATAGCATTTTTACAGCATTACTTTTTATGCACATTTTATTTTTGATGCTATTTTATATATTTTCATAATTTTTATATTTACTTTTTACATTCATTTGCAGTTGTATTACATATATTATCTTGGTTCTTCTACACATATACATCCTCTACTTTTATAAAAATAATTTCATTATCATTAAGTTATATTGATTTATAATTTGTGGGGTATACCAATTTGCATGCATATTTGGACAGAAGTTAAAACGGAGTTCCAGTCCCCCAAACACTTTTTTATTTTTTTAAACCGCTCTGCATTTGTCCAAACATGTACATTAACAATTGCAACATGTCATATGTGCTGTAATTTTACTTTCTTTAAAAATAGTTTTGTACCTACTGATCTCGGAAGCAGGCAGGTTCCATTTAAGCTGTGGGCACCTGTCTTCGTTTCCCGGATCTCCTCCCGATTTTGCGCATGCGCAGTAATGCCACTGTGCGGCTCTCCGTCTTCCTGACAGGTTGCCATAGCAATGTCGGCATCGGCGTAAGTTCCAGCCCCATTGCTATAGCAACCTGTCAATCAGACAAGTTTGCGTCATTTACTGTCTGTAAATAACGCGAGATTTCGTAAGTAGGCGATTCGCAAGGACTCCTGGGATACATGACGCCGCTATCCCAGGAGCCCTTGTGAATCACCTAGTGATGTAATCGCCTAGGCGGGGAAATGCCAGAAGTGCTGGTGAAACCCTAAATTAAAGGTATTTCTTTCTCGTACATCACGGGACACAGAGCGACATAGTCATTACTAATGGGTTATATAGATACCTTCAGGTGCTGGCACTGGCAACTTCCAAAACCGGAAGTACCCTCCCCTATATAAGCCCCTCCCATCCGGGAGCACCTCAGTTTTTTGCCAGTGTCTAAGGTGTTGGCCAAGAAGTAACATGTGTTTTTCACTGAGCTTGCGTACAGGTTCTTTTGGGCCTCAGTAAGCTATTCCGGATCCGACCAAAAAAGCTTCATAGCTAAACGGTCGGTACCCGGGCCTTGCAAGAGAAGAGCAAGGTTTTGCCTGTAATGCCTCTCTTAGGAGGGCTGGACCCTGGGATCCAGAGCTCTGGTCATACCCACGACCAAGATGTTTTCTGTGCAGGGTGCTATACAGGTCCAGGGGAGTGGAATCCTTGGGAACCCGGTCCCTGAAGGTTTAATTACAATGCCTGCCGTGATAGGTGAAGTTTGGGCTTCTGTGGACCAAACAGAGTCCTGCGGCGAGGAAAAGGTAAGTGGGGGCCCTCGGGAACTTGGTTCTATTGAGGGACCCCCAAGCCTATTTTGTCTTTCTGCCTGTTACCTAAGGTATTCCCGCTAATATTCTGTGTATGCCTGTTACTACTGAGAAAATGTAAAAATTTTAATAGTAGGCAAGAAAAAAAAAAAAATGTAAGACCGCGGTACCTGTGTTAGACACTAGAGGCCGCTATGGTTCTTTTTCTTGTAATGTGGATTTTTTTCTTCCAAAATCAAATCCAGGCAGTTGGTAAGTTCTCTGCTGGGAAGCTGTCTCCTCTGCCCTGTTGCTGCGCTCATCCATCCCCGCGGCAGGGACCCTGGCTCCCATCTAGCTCCTTATTTTTTTCAAAAAAGGGCGCCGAAGGCGCACGTGCCCGCGCCTCTATATATAGAGGCGATCTGGAAAAAGGGGCGGAGCGGGTGGATGACGCTCGGTGTGCGCCGCGGCGCTACTGCGCATGTGCGGGCGTCCAGCGTGTTTTAAAGCACAATCATAGCTGGCTATTGAAGTGCACAGACAGAGCTAGCAACAGTATAAAGGCACACAGAGGCGGTTGATGCAGGCATCCCCTAGAAAGGCACTTTAGTAGACACCAACTGTTATATAGCAGCAATTGTGCTAGACTATTCTCAGTAAAAGTGGTGTATTACGGCTGGAATACCTCAGCTTTAGGCTTAGGAATATGCCGTCCAGAAGCTCCGGAACTGAATCTTCCAGGAAGCGAAGGGGGTCTCATCGGGCTCTGAGGATCTTGGGCATGCTTCTGCTGCACCAGTCTCCCCTGAAGTTCAGAGGTAAGTGACCATAGAGACCCCGCAGGGGTACTTGGTACTGTGGCTGTCCTCAGTTCACCTGCTCCTGTGTATGTAACAGAGGAGGTTTTTTCCTCAACTCTGGGAGGATTAGAGAGAGATTGTCAATATTGATCGCTGCCTCCCTGTCAGGGAAAGCACGCCCGATCTCCGTCTCCTCCTTCAGAGTGCCTGTTAGCAGAGCAACAGTCCCATACAGGGATCGACCTGCCTGAAGGGGATCAGGATGAGGTTGATTCTGTTATAGAGGAATCAACAGTGGAGGAACCTTTTCTCAGCATCTCAAGCTGAAAGATTATGGGTTCAGTCTCTGACTAACATGGTCCGATCAGCATTTAAAAATGCACCTTGCGGAACCATCAACCACTACTGTATCCTCGTTGGGGTCGCTAGAAGCCCCCAGACTGTCTGTTCTTTTCCACTTCACCCTTTACTGAAAGGGCTCATTTACCAGGATTGGGAACATCCTGAGAAAATATTTATTCCCCCCAAGAGATTTCCGGTGGTCTATCCCATGGAGGATAAGTTCATCAAAAAATGGAAGGTCCCTACAGTGGACGCAGCCATCTCTTGTGTGTATAAATCACTGACATGTCCAGTGGATAATGTCCAAATGTTCAAGAACCCAATAGATAAAAGATTGGAGTCCTTATGAAAATCGGCTTCTTTCTACAGCAAGCTTGGTGACACAACCAGCAGTGGGGTCTGCTAAGCAGTGAAGGATCAGTTGAAACAGGTCTTGAGGGACTTGACAGATCAGCAGGCCCTTGCCCTAGCTGATCTACCTAGAGCCTTAGGCTTTGCGGTTGACGCCATAAAGGATTCAATCCATCAGGCCTCCCGCCTTACGCTGTCTGTAGTACATATGCGTAGGCTTCTATGGCTCAAAAACTGGTCTGCTGAAGCTCCCTGTAAAGAATGGCTGGTTAGCGTCCCATTTCATGGTGAACGCTTATTCAGGGAAGACCTGGACAAATATATCCAGAAAATTTCCAGCGGTAAAAATACACTCTTGCCGGTTAAAAACAGAGTTAGAGGTCCCTCTTTAAGAGGCCTGCTTCTCCAGTCCCTGGGGCATCGGCTGTGTAACAGTTCCGACGGCCTCCTCGGTTAATTCCCGGGGGTAAAAAACAGGGACAATCGCAGGGTAATGAGAAACCCTGGGTCAGGGGAGAAAACCTCCCCCAAAGTTAAATTCATTGAAGGGTTGCCCCCACTCAGTCGGGTGGGGGGAGGACTCCAGTTGTTCGCAAGAGACCTGGCGGGACACGATCAAAACAGATAGGTGCTCTCCGCAGTATGTTTGGGATACAGATTGGAGTTAAAAGACTCTCCTCCTTCCCATTTTTGAGGTCAAACGTGCCAAGGGATCCCCGGAAGAGAGAGTCCCTCCTGTTGGCACTAGAACAACTATTGCTCCAAGGAGTAATTATGGAGGTTCCCCTGGAAGAATGGGGGTTCGGGTTTTACTCAAACCTCTTTACAGTCCCGAAGCAAACGGGGACGGGAGGCCCATATTAATTCTAAAAGGGCTAAACAAATTCCTGTATATCAGGACTTTCCGATGGAGTCGATCCGAACGGTGGCCACTGCCCTACAAGGGGAGGATTGGTTAGCCGCGATCGACATCAAAGATGCTTATTTGCACATTCCCATCTTTCCAGCCCACCAAAAATTTCTACGCTTTGCAGTAGAAGAGCGCCATTTTCAGTTCAGAGCCTTACCCTTCGGTCTGGCCACAGCACCACGAGTGTTTACAAAAATTCTGGCCCTTTATTGGCCAATCTAAGAACACAAGGTGTAATGATAATGGCATATCTAGATGACTTGTTGCTGATAGACCACTCAGTGAAAAAACTAGACGTGGTCGTTCACAAGACAATCAAGTATCTGGAATCTCACGGTTGGATTATCAACCGAGACAAGTCAGCCCTAAAAACCAGTCAAAAGTCTGGAATACTTGGGGCTAAGGTTGGATTCAGGCCAGAGAAAAATATTCTTGCCTCGAGGAAAGGTGTTGTCTTTGAAAGATTTGATCCACTTAGTGGGTACAAAAAAGACAGCCGTCCATACGCCTGTGCATGAGGCTGCTGGGAAAAATGGTGGCATCATTCGAAGCAGTACCCTACGGTCAATTCCATTCAAGGAATTTGCAAGGGGCCATACTGTCAGCCTGGAACAAAAAAGTTCAGGCCCTAGACTTACAATGTCCTTGTCCCCTTCCGTTCGCAAGAGCCTCCGTTGGTGGTTGGTTCCCCAGAATCTGGAAAAAGGGAAATCCTTCAGTCCGATTTCTTGGAAGGTGGTCACTACAGATGCCAGCCTTATAGGCTGGGGAGCAGTACTGGAGCAATGGTTTCTCCAGGGCAGATGGTCGGATGCAGAAAAGGCCCTGCCCATCAATCTCTTAGAGATACGAGCAGCCCGGTATGCCCTAGTAGCATGGACATCCAAACTCCAAGGGTCCCCTGTCAGAATTCAATCAGACAATGCCACAGCAGTGGCATATATCAATCATCAGGGGGGCACCAGGAGTCGTGCAGCCCAGAGGGAAGTAAATTACATCCTGAAATGGGCAGAAAGATATGTCCCAGCCATATCTGCGGTATTCATTCCAGAAGTGGAGAATTGGAAGGCGGACTTTCTAAGTCGCCAGCAATTATGCCCAGAGGAATGGTCCCTTCACCCCGAGGTTTTCTGGACAATATGTCAGCGGTGGGGAACACCGGATGTAGATCTTCTAGCATCCAGATTCAACGCAAAGGTGGACAGGTTTGTGTCTCGGACAAGGGATCCCCTAGCTTGCGGCTCGGATGCCCTAGTGTTCCCTTGGGATCAGTTCAAGCTGATATATGCATTCACACCGCCACAATGGTTACCTCGATTACTCCGCAGAATCAGGGTAGAAAAGAAACCAGTGATTCTGGTGGCTCCAGCGTGGCCCCGAAGAGCGTGGTACGCGGAGATTGTAAAATGTCAGTGGGGAGTCCTTGGACTCTCCCACGTCGTCCGGACCTGCTTTCGCAAGGACCGATATACCACCCTTCCTTACCAGCCCTAGGTTTGACGGCCTGGCTATTGAAGCCCACATTCTAAAAAAGAGAGGGCTCTCTAATCCTGTGGTATCTACCATGATCAATGCCAGGAAGCCGGTATCCAGGCAGATCTACTATAGAATCTGGAAGGCGTACATTGCGTGGTGTGAGGCCAAGAAATGGCATCCACATAAGTACGTAATAGGTAGGAGTCTGGACTTCCTACAGTGGGCTGTAGATAGGAAGCTTGTCTTGAGTACTATCAAAGGTCAGTTTTCGGCCTTGTCAATATTTTTCAAAGGCCCTTGGCTTCGCATTCACTAGTCAAAGCCTTTAGATAAGGAGTGATGCGTATTAGTCCTCCGGTTAATATTCCCATATGTCCATGGGATCTAAACCTGGTTCTGTCGGTTCTACAGAAACAACCATTTGAACCATTACAGCATAGTTCCTTGGTTCTTCTCACCAGGAAATTGTTTTTTCTAGTAGCCATTTGTTCGGCTAAAAGAGTGTCGGAATTAGCAGCTATGTCCTGTAAAGAGCCATATCTGGTTATCCATAAGGACAGAGTAGTGTTACGTCCTCATCCAGCCTTTCTTCCTAAGGTGGTATCAAGGTTTTCATTTGAACCAAGATGTGGTTCTTCCTTCTTTTTTCCCCAAACCTAGTTCGGTAGAGGAAAAGTTATTGCATTCTTTGGATGTAGTAAGAGCAGTTAAAGCTTATCTAAAAGCCACTGCTCAGATTCGCAGAACGGATACTTTGTTTATTCTGCCGGAAGGCCCCAGAAAGGGTCAGGCAGCGTCAAAATCTACTTTAGCCAAGTGGATTCGACAGGTCATAATGCAAGCCTATGGCTTGAGAAGGAGACCGCCTCCGTTCAAAGTTAGGGCGCACTCCACGAGAACAGTTGGAACTTCATGGGCAGTGCATCACCAGGCCTCCCTGGCTCAAATCTGTAAGGCCGCAACGTGGTCTTCAGTACACACGTTTTACTAGGTTCTACCAGGTGGACGTTAGAAGTCAGGAGGATGTCGCCTTTGGGCGCAGTGTGTTGCAGGCCGTAAAAGATCCTCATGTCTGATAGCGCTCAGCTTATGTATGGTGTATCCCCCCCCTCATTGGGCATTGCTTTAGGACATCCCATTAGTAATGACTATGTCGCTCTGTGTCCCGTGATGTACGAGAAATAAAATAGGATTTTTATAACAGCTTACCTGTAAAATCCTTTTCTTGGAGTACATCACGGGACACAGAGCTCCCACCCCTCTTTTGGGGACACTTATTGCTTTGCTACAAAACTGAGGTGCTCCCGGATGGGAGGGGCTTATATAGGGGAGGGTACTTCCGGTTTTGGAAGTTGCCAGTGCCAGCACCTGAAGGTATCTATATAACCCATTAGTAATGACTATGTCGCTCTGTGTCCCGTGATGTACTCCAAGAAAAGGATTTTACAGGTAAGCTGTTATAAAAATCCTATTTTACATGCCAGAAAAAAAACAACTATTTCCATTGTGTTTACACTAACATCTCCCCGCTCCATGCCTCCGTGAGACGATCGCGGGGCTCCCCGCGGTCCGACTCACGGGGAAGGCAGGGGGGTCGCGAGCGCGCTGCTGGTGGCGCGCGCGCAACCCCGACGTCGGCAGTTAAAGGGCCACGTACAGGTACGTGATTGTGCCTGTACGAGCCATTCTGCCGACGTATATATACCGTGAGGGGTCCTTAAGTGGTTAATACTGTATGGTGTGGGAGTCACCATTTTCCTTTCTGGAGCTTATGCAGAGACTTTGTGAGTGGCCAATGACTGCTCCCATTGTCAATGCTTACTTAGGGATCAGTGCTTGTAGCGGAGTATGTATATCTTGTTTAGCAAAATAAGTTCCCGTAAATGCTTAAAGTGTTACTAAACCTACAACAGTAAACTCAGTGTGTATATGCAGTAAAGCATGCGTGTTATACTCACTGTGGAACCTAAGGGGTTAATCCTCTGCATTGTGTAAAAAGGCTGTTTGATCCTGTCTTCTCTGTTCCTCCCCTTCCACAGTCCCCAATCCATCTCCTGATAGTACAGAGCTTTGGGGGCACTCTAGACATGCTCACTTTGGTGTGTATTGCTAGAGAGGTGTTTTTCTTTCTTGGGAGAGTGCATGTAATTAGCACAGGGCCAATCAGCACTGTCCAGAGGGTCAGGGATCCTGCAGCCTTATAAGAAAATCAGGGGAGAATGAAAACTCCTCCTACAAGCTTTAACCAGTTACACAACTGCTATAGACTGCTGATGAGAAAAGGTATTTAGCCGTTTATATTTACTAAAATTATTGCATTTCCATGATTGCATACCAGTTCTGTGTACTGTGGGAGACCAGATATAGTGAATGCAGGGTCCAGGGTTTAGTAACACTTTAACTGTCCATCAGGTGCATATTCAAATTTTTGTCCTGGTTCAGAGCTATGAGTGCCATTTTTATATGATGCTTTTGGGTTGGTCAGATGGTGTGCCCCCTGCCGGGCACTGCACTTCTTCCCACTCACTGCTACATTACCGCAGGACACTGGTGACATAACAGCGAGCAGGTGGAACAGAAAAAAAGATTTGCCACTCTACGGACAAAAGTATTCAAAGTCTTCTATTATAGATTGATTTGGGTTCACATTTTTTTAACGTGGCAACAGGGTAACTTTAAGGTCAGGGAGCTGCAATTACTTAGAAATAGGGATGAGCTTCGAGTTCGAGTCGAACTCATGTTCGACTCGAACATTGCCTGTTCGCCCGTTCGCCGAACAACGAACAAATTGGGGTGTTCGCGGCAAATTCGAAAACTCTATGGGAGAAATCTAATGTGCTAATTATAAAGGCTTATATGCAAGTTATTGTCCTAAAAAGTGTTTGGGGACCCGGGTCCTGCCCCAGGGGACATGTATCAATGCAAAAAGAAGTTTTAAAAACAGCCGTTTTTTCGGGAGCAGTGATTTTAATAATGCTTAAAATGAAAAAATAAAAGTGAAATATTCCTTTAAATTTCGTACCTGGGGGATGTGTATGATATGCATGTAAAGTGGCGCATGTTTCCCGTGCTTAGAACTGTCCCTGCAAAAAATTTCATTTTTGAAAGAAAAAAATGCATTTAAAACTGACTCGTGGCTATTAATGAATTGTCGGCTCCCGGCAATACATACAAAAGTCATTGATAAAAAAAAAAAAAAAGCGTGGGGGTTCCCCAGAATTCAATTACCAGGCCCTTCAGGTCTGGAATGGATATTAAGGGGAACCCCGCCGCAAATTTTAAAAAAAATTGACGTGGGGTTCCCCCAAATATCCATTCCAGGCCCTTCAGATCTGGCATGGATTTTAAGGGGAACTCCACCCCAAATTAAAAAAAAAAATGGCGTGGAGTCCCCCTAAAAATCCATACCAGACCCCTTATCCGAGCACGCAACCTGGCCGGCCGCAGGGGAAAAGGGGCGGACGAGAGAGCGGCCCCCCCTCCCTCCTGAACCGTACCAAGCCACATGCCCTCAACATGGGGAGGATGTCCCCATGTTGATGGGGACAAGGGCCTCATCCCCACAACCCTTGCCCGGTGGTTGTGGGGGTCTGCGGGCGGGGGGCTTATCGGAATCTGGAAGACCCCTTTAACAAAGGGGACCCCCAGATCCCGGCCCCCCCTATGTGAATTGGTAAGGGGTACATTGTACCCCTACCATTTCACGAAGAAAGCGTAAAAAAATGTTTAAAAAAACACACAAACACCTTGAAAAAGTCCTTTATTTAAAAAAAAAAAAAAAAAAACATTCCAGCGGTGAAATCCAGTGTCCCGCGGCGATCCCGATGTCCAGCGCTGTCCTTCATTGGTTGTGCCTGAGCGGACCTGATGGGGAACTCCCTCTCAGTATTTTAAATGTATAGACCCGCCCCTTCTAAAGTTCCCCATCAGGTCCGCTCAGCGGACCAGATGCGGAACATGAGAAGGGGCGGGTCTATACATGTATTACCAAAGTGAGAGCAGTTCCCCACCAGGTCCGCCCCCTCGGTATGTCGGACCCGCCTACGTCATTGGCTTGAGCGGAGAACTTCCTTCACTGTGTAATTTAAATTTACATAGTGAAGGAAGTTCCCCGCTCAAGCCAATGACGTAGGCGGGTCCGACATACCGAGGGGGCGGACCTGATGGGGAACTGCTCTCACTTTGGTAATACATGTATAGACCCGCCCCTTCTCATGTTCCGCATCTGGTCCGCTGAGCGGACCTGATGGGGAACTTTAGAAGGGGCGGGTCTATACATTTAAAATACTGAGAGGGAGTTCCCCATCAGGTCCGCTCAGGCACAACCAATGAAGGACAGCGCTGGACATCGGGATCGCCGCGGGACACTGGATTTCACCGCTGGAATGTTTTTTTTTTTTTTTAATAAAGGACTTTTTCAAGGTGTTTGTGTGTTTTTTTTAAACATTTTTTTACGCTTTCTTCGTGAAATGGTAGGGGTACAATGTACCCCTTACCAATTCACATAGGGGGGGGGCTGGGATCTGGGGGTCCCCTTTGTTAAAGGGGTCTTCCAGATTCCGATAAGCCCCCCGCCCGCAGACTCCCACAACCACCGGGCAAGGGTTGTGGGGATGAGGCCCTTGTCCCCATCAACATGGGGACATCCTCCCCATGTTGAGGGCATGTGGCTTGGTACGGTTCAGGAGGGAGGGGGGGCCGCTCTCTCGTCCCCCCCTTTTCCCCTGCGGCCGGCCAGGTTGCGTGCTCGGATAAGGGGTCTGGTATGGATTTTTAGGGGGACTCCACGCCATTTTTTTTTTAAATTTGGGGTGGAGTTCCCCTTAAAATCCATGCCAGATCTGAAGGGCCTGGAATGGATATTTGGGGGAACCCCACGTCAATTTTTTTTTTAATTTGCGGCGGGGTTCCCCTTAATATCCATTCCAGACCTGAAGGGCCTGGTAATTGAATTCTGGGGAACCCCCACGCTTTTTTTTTTTTTTTTTTTTATCAATGACTTTTGTATGTATTGCCGGGAGCCGACAATTCATTAATAGCCGCGAGTGAGTTTTAAATGCATTTTTTTCTTTCAAAAATGACATTTTTTGCAGGGACAGTTCTAAGCACGGGAAACATGCGCCACTTCACATGCATATCATACACACCCCCCAGGTACGAAATTTAAAGGAATATTTCACTTTTATTTTTTCATTTTAAGCATTATTAAAATCACTGCTCCCGAAAAAACGGCCGTTTTTAAAACGTATTTTTGCATTGATACATGTCCCCTGGGGCAGGACCCGGGTCCCCAAACACTTTTTAGGACAATAACTTGCATATTAGCCTTTATAATTAACACTTTAGATTTCAAACGTTCGAGTCCATTGTATTTAATAGGGTTCTAAAGTTTACACGAACATTTTGTCTGTTCGCAGGTTCTGGTGCGAACCGAACAGGGATGTGTTCGGCTCATCCCTGCTTAGAAAGTGTTTGCAGCTCCTCTGGGGTCCATTCCCCCTACACACTTATCATTTAGTGAAACGAAGTGGAGAGCAAGTGACCCGCTATCATCACTGTCCTATCTGCAGAACTGGACATTTCAGTGCCAGAAGTTTGGCACTTGTAGAACTCTTAGGGTTGAATGAATGTTAAAGTGGTTCTAAAGGCAGGGCATTTCCTAACCTTAAAGTGTCACTAAACCCACATCATAAAAACTATCAATAAATGCTGTATTATATGCTGTTCTTACTCACTCAGTCCCTATGAGATTAGTTTTCTGTATTTTGCAAAAACCCTGGTTGATCCTGCTGCTCTCTATCCCCACCTTCTGTTTATGTCCCCAAATCAGCTAGAGATTTTGCAGCTGTGGTGGCAACTCTGCACATGCTCAGTTTTCAGTGAGTTTCTATGCTGAGCATTTCCTCCCTATCACATCTGAGCAGCCCGTGTGACTATAGAGTCACACATGTGGGTGAAAGATAATGTTACACCGAGTAAATTAATACCCAACAGGTCATGCTTTAAAATTGCGCCCGCTCGTGGAATGGCGACAAACTTTAACAGTTAAAAATCTCCATAGGAAAAGTTTAAAAATGTCTACAGGTTACCAGTTTTGAGTTACAGAGGAGGTATTTTCATATGCGGGCGCGAATTACGTATGCGTTTGCTTCTGCACGTGAGCTCGGCGGGACAGGGCGCTTTAAAATAATTGTTTTTCTTATTTATTTGACCAGTTTTGAGTTACAGAGGAGGTCTTTTGCTAGAATTATTGCTCTCGTTCTAACGACTTTGGTCGATACCTCACATGTGTTGTTTGAAGACCGTTTACATATGCGGACTTACGTATGTATTTGCTTCTGCGCGCAAGCTCGGCGGGACGGGGCGCTTTAAAAAAAAAAACGTTTTCTTATTTATTTACTTTTCTTTTTACGCTGTCTCTTTAACAAAAATTTGTAAACATCTCTTTTAATATGAAAAAAAGCATGACTTGACCTCCTAAATGTGAGATCTGGGGTCAAAAAGACCTCAGATCTCATATTTACACTAAAATGCAATAAAAAAAAAAAAATAATCTTCCCTTAATAGAATAAGAAAAAAAATCCCTTTTAAGACCATTGGGCGGAAGTGTATGTATTTGCACGCATTTTCGTGCATATGCGTTTGTGCAAATTGGCGTGCACACGTTAAAAATGTATTCTCAAATTTTTGTTCTGCACAATATGCGAATGGGCAATTGTGCACATTTGTGAGCAATCGCGCGTATTTGCGGGCATGATGCGTAAATTACTGACCAAAAATGCAGATTTTTCTTCTTTTTTTTTTTTTTTTACTGAGGAATGCACGCCGCTTCTTTATGCGCCTGTGTGCATAGGCCCATTACAATTAATGGCCTGTATTTTAACTCAGTTAAAAAAAAAAAAATGCTGTACTGAGCTTTTCAAGCTGCAGTGTGTAGCGATATGGGTGCTTAGAGCCAAATTTTCATATTTTTTTCAGTATCAAAAGTGCCACTTTTTCTGTAGCTGGTGCCAAAAGCATAGTGCATACTGGGAAATGTCAGCGTCTAAGCAAGGCTATTAGACACAATTTCACGATTCTTCATTTAATTAATACTCCTGAATAATTATATTTACATAGATGTCATGCAGACAGAAAATGAATAAAAATGTATTCTGCAGCTGTAAGACACTGGTAATTTAAAGTGGAAAGTAGAGTGTATTAGTTTAAGTAATTCTAGTAGTTTGTATAGTACTGTATCTAATCCCCTTTGCTACTATGTGTAGACTCAAAAATTGCAATGACCAAAAACTTGTTATATAACGTGCTGCTTAACACCTATATGTGTTCCCACATAAACCCAACTGTAAATAGTAAACTTAGGGAAGCGCTACCCCTCTAGTGATAAAACAATCAGAATATAAGTGTGCACAGTACTAAGAACTACAGTACTAGACTCCAAATACATAATGTGAAAAATCAATGCAACATCGGTGATAACCCCCAATTCCAAAAGAAATCCACTCAATAAATCATATAAATTCCCGCTATGATAGCATAAACTTTTCCAACATGTGACAATGAGTAAAATTATGTAACAAACAAGAGTGATATATAACGCTTCCTAGTGGTAACACTCTGTGTGACAGATTCCCTAAATACAAATAAAAGATGTGAGCAAAGTCCTTAACGTAAACACGCTTCTGTGAATATTGTGTCCTCCATAGGCAAACGTGTGGCTCCCTTAACTGTCACATAGATACTCGCAGCAACTCAGCTCTGGGAGATACAATTACTTTCTACAATTGCGCAATGATGTCACGAAGCTCCGTCACAACGCGTTTCGTCGCTCGTCATGTGACTTCCTCAAGGAGTCGACTCCTTGATTTTAAGTGTTATTCTTAGTGGTACAATATGACATTTACATATTTACAAGCCTTTATTTTCTATATTTTTGTTTATGTATTAAATATAGAGATTTTCTGATTACAGTGACTAGAGAGAGCATGTAGGTGCATGTCTCTCACCAACTATTGTTATAAGAGATGGGGCAGATAGGTATTGTGTTGTATTGATGGAGTTAGCTGGTTCTTAGGGGTTGATTAACCTCTTTCTGCATATAAACGTCCCCCAGCATGATACCCCATGCCTATGGTATGCTTATAAGTATTCTCCACTTTGAGAGCCACCAGCCAACACTTAGTGCAGCTGGTAGCTCTCAATCCCAGCTGTCACGACAGCTCGGGTTCCCGCTGACGATTTGGAAATAATCAGCATGGCTCCCTATCAACTATGACATATCATATGTGTAGCGCCCTGCCCCTATTGGGTAGGCGCTAGTGTAAATTTAGTTGTCTGAGTTATAGTTCAGCTCAGAATAATTGTACCAAATTTTGGGTCTCTGTTCCAGTTCAGCTTAGTTGCACATTTTCCACCTTCCTCTAGGGGTCGTTGTCACCACAGGTCAAGGTTGGAACTGCAGCTGGCTGGATGTATTGGGTACCTCTTGCCCAGAAGCAGCTCAGTGGGATTGGTCACCCCGCTGTGCATTCTGGGAGAGGGTACTTAAGGGGTAGACACCGTTTTGGCGGGGTCTTCCGATCCTGACCTAACGGCCCTCCTGGCCTCAGGGATGTGTTAGCAGTTTTTCTGCCTCAGGGCCTGCAGCTCCCCGAGGCTCCGTTGCTGAGAGTGGGCCCAGGAGTTTCTGGAGCCTACTGATCCAGGGATGGTCCTGTGTCGCCTTGCCTGCGGGAAGGGACCGAGCAATTGAGGACTCAATTGAAGGACGCATCCGGATCAAAAATCTACCTCACAGTGCTGCCGGCCTGGCTGAAAGATCCTGGTACTGTGTGTTATGTGTTTCGGAACTTTACCAAGTGTGTGGGTACACAAGTCTGTGGCAGAGACTTTTTGAACAAGTTCGCACCGGCTGCTAGGTCAGTGAGAGAGGCCTATCCGGTGGCTGCTAGATCCAGTGTGGAAGCTGTTGGTCCTCTGGATTAAGGAAAGTACCCGTGATCTGCAAAACCTAAGGTACCTGAATCTCCCTAACCCTCCATCCCTCTGTTTGGAAATTCTTTAATAAAACCGTTGAGAAAAAGAGACTAAATGTTTAGTGCAGACATTTGTGAACAACTCTCCAAGGATGACCCCTAGGATGGACGTGGTGAACAATAAGGTAACTGCAGGCCCAAATCTTAAGCCAGCGGCCCCTGCGGGGGTATTGCTACATATGTCAAATTAGTCATAGAATTTTTGTCACGTTATCTGACACATACTGATGCTGCTAAATTTGCCCTGACCATCTAGGCATTAGTGACCTCTGGGCAAAGGCTAGAGAAGAAGCAAATATCCGCTTGGCTTAAAGGGGTTGTAAACCCTCCTGTTTTTTCACCTTAATGCACCTTAATGCAATAACGCCTGCAAAGCGCCTCAGTGTGAAAGGGGCCTTAATCAACTCCAATGTGTAGCACTGCAAATTGCTAAAACATTAACACAGTTATCAGATTATTGATATCAAGCTGATGTTGTGCGTGCGTTTACAAAAACATTCACTCTAATTATATTGCTGCATCAAACACATATGTAATGTGTTAATGTATGGCACATCTACTTGTGTGTAGACAATTTAAAACATAAGAACTCTCCCACTATGTAGTGGATTGCTTCTTTTTTTTTTTTTTTACTCTGATCTCATCTATGCCGTTTACCATCGCCTCATCATTTGTGTTATTTCCCAGTTGTATTCCTTTTTCCCCCAGTGTCTGATATTAATCACATACGGCAGGGGTGCGCAATGCCTGTCATTTCTGTTCTGCTGACAAGCCAGGTTTTTTTTTTTTTTTAGGGAAATACAGATCTAAGCATTTTGCTCAGTGATATAAAAAAGTTGAATTTGTTAATTACCTGTTGATTAAAGAAATCCCACACCAGCGGCCCACAAGGACTAAGCTGCGCCCCGTAGTTATAGTATCATCACAAAAGAA
The DNA here is from genome assembly GCA_029206835.1 of Rana muscosa. NCBI lineage: Eukaryota > Metazoa > Chordata > Amphibia > Anura > Ranidae > Rana > Rana muscosa. The sequence goes on along the minus strand of CM055117.1, from coordinate 998,699,754 downwards.
ATGTTGGAGAACCCCTATAGTTATACAATTAACACACAATATGGGGGAATCATCAAAGCATTCCTAGCAGTTTATTAGATATAAAGACATTGCGCTATTTACAAGCATCAGTAGGATTTTTCATGTTTGATTTTCACATTTGTAGCGCCCACCCCATTTAGGGGTGCTATATACCCAAATTTAGGGGCTGGTCTGAGATAGTAGTTAGGCTCAGACCGTTCTCAATTTATAGGTTGTGCTATTTTATTTCCAGGTGGTATACTGGTGTGCAGTTCCCTGTGGCCTGTAGGTGGCAATGCCATAATGGGTCAGGGTTGAACAACTGGTATTAGTGCTGTGCCTTGGGGTGTCCTCTCTCTCTGTAGCGGTACAGTGGGCGTGTTTGGCCTGCTGTGCATGCTGGGAGAGGATACATAAGGGGCAGACGCCGCCTGGGAGGGGTCTTCGGAGGAGGAGAGGAGTCGGAGTCCAAGTGCGTGGCGCATGGCCCTCCAGGCCATGGGGCCACATGTGCATCAGTCCCAGGCACCTTTAGTCCTGGGGCTGCATCTTCAACACTGGGCCCAGCACCTTTAGCTGGAGCCCACTTCTGGGAAGAGAAATCCCAGGGTGTCCCTCGCGAAGAAGAGGAGGCCGGGGGAGGACCTTTCTGACGGACCTGTGAGAGTTTACGGTGAAGGAAGGGGCCCGGTAACTTTCTGGAGGGATTCATCTATCCACCAAGGATCTAGTAATGTGCTGCTGCTGGCACCTGTCCTTATATACCAAAAGCTGAGAAGTTCGGGGTCTGAAAAATTCTGTGGCAGAGAGTCTCCCGATCGTATCTAGGAGAAGAACCTGATTAAATGTCCGAGCATCACTTCGGCTGCTAGGATCCACTTTACAGGAGACTATCCGGGTGAGCTAAACCTACTCTGGGATAGAGTAGCGATTTGCAATATCTACTTGTGCCTGGACTAACCTCCCAAAGCCTTGCTGTCCTGTCTCTCTTCCACCATTTCCTATCTGCTGAACATTGACAAAATAAACTCAACGTTGGAGTTTAGAGTGGTGTGGACATTGGAATTACTTGGGGGGAAAACAGAGACTTGTCCCTATATCCTAGAAGACGAGAACCAACTGATGGAAGAACCTAGCTGTGGGACCCAAATACATAACACCGCTTAACCTCCTCAACCAGGAGGGTACGGGCATATAGTACAGTGTGCCTTTTTCCTGCAAGTGAGCCAAAGGTAGGGAAAAGGGTCCGTGTGCTACACATTTATCATTGCTATTGGTACAAAACACGACCAAGTGAAGTCTAAAGCCTCATACACACGATCGGACTTCCATCGGACAAATCTGTGGATTTTTGTCCGAAGGGCGTTGTCCGTGAACTTGTTCTGCATACAGACGGCAGAACATTTTCAGCCAACATACACCAAACTACGTTGTTTTTTAACTCTTTAGCGTCACCGTTTGGGCAACGTCTGCTAATGTCGTCTGATGGTTAGCATTGGTTCGGAGCATGCGTGTTTGTACTTTGGATTTTAGTCTGACGAACTTGTGTACACACGATCGGATAATCCGACGGAACACATCTGTTGTCGGACAATTTGAGAGCATGACCATCCATCATTTGTTGTTGGAGATTCCGACAACAATTTTCCGATGGAGCATACAGACGGTCGGATTATCCGACAAAACACGTCCATCGGACAATTGTTGTCGGAATATCCGATCGTGTGTACGGGCCTTAAGAGGAAATAAACCCTTTAAATTGAAGTTAATTTATTTTGCATTTGAATTTTTCTGTTACAAATGAATTATTACAGTTATAACAGGATGAGACATAAAATATAGGTGAGCAATGCACAATGACAATATGAAATGTGTTGTAACCCAAAAAGGCCAAACCGATGTCTAATTTCCTAAAACCGAAATTAGCTTTGGGTTACTGTACTCTCCTCTTTGTTTTCAGCACTTCCGCACCAGTCATGATAGACTCCGCGCTCGTTTTGACCCTGCCCTGAGATTTTGGATATATTGGGACATTTGGCTTCAGATAACCCTGTCAGCCATTTTAAAAGTCACTTGTCATTAGAAAAACGCAGAGGCCGCGGCTGATGACCTCTCCTGATTAGAATACTAATTGCTTGGCTTTATGCTGATACGTTCTTAGTCACTAACCTGCAAATTAGAAATTCAGACTTGTATCATCTTTCATTTGTGATAGGCTTGTTCTAGGGCTGTGACTCAGAGTAACATGGCCTTTTAAGACAGAGGTCCTCAATGGTTGTAGTTCTTTCGTGACATGGTGCACTTTAACGAGTTCAAAACCAAAGCTCTGCCTAAGAGAAAGCAGCACAGTCTACCAGTTGTAATGTTTAGCAGCTTAAAAACGTTACTCTGCGTGCACCTCTGTCTTGACTTTCCAGACTTCTGTGCTAAGCGCCAACCTGCTGCCTTATCCTTGTCCAAGAAGAATGTCCTTACCCTATTACCACTGGCTCCCACCAGCACTTTAAGGGATTCTTTACTCTGGAGGCTGCTAGGCCAGCTCCTAATCATGTGATTACTGTGATTGGCTGTGACGGTGGTCATGTAATCAGGAGCCATTCCTGCCAGCTCCGGACCCAAAGCGGTTGTTGATGACTGCTTGATCATAGTGCTGGGGTGCCAAGTGAGCGCGCTCCCAGCACAAAACAGCAGCACTGGCTGTATGCATATATGTGGCTGCTTAGCATTAAAGCCCACCACTGTGTGCCATACACCAATCAGCCATAACATTATGACCACTGACAGGTAAAGGGAATATCTTATTACAATGACATCTGAAAATTGTTGGGATATATTAGGCAACAAGTGAACATGAAGTTGAATTGGGCGAAAGCAGAAAAAAAAATGGGCATCACAGTTTGTTGTGTGTGGGGCTGTGAAGCCCATGGTGATCCGAGTCCACAGCCAAAAGCTTCTACAAATGGTCACATGAACATCAGAAATGGACTACAAAGCAATGGAAGAAGGTGGCCTGGTCTGATGAATCATGTTTTCTTTTACATCATGTGGATGGCCGGGTGCATGTGCATCAGTTACCTGGGGAAAAGATGGCACCAGGATGCGGTATAAGAAGGAAAGTTGGCAGAGGCAGTGTGATGCTTTGGGCAATGTTCTGCTGGGAAACCTTGGGTCCTGCCATTCATGTGGATGTTACTTTGGTGTCCATGCCTCAATGGGTCAGGGCTGTTTTAGCAAAAGGGGGCCATACTCAATATTAGGTGGGTAATCATAATGTTATGGCTGATCGGTGTATATTTGTGTACAATCGGTACTAAACTGAGTTGCTGCCACTGGACAGAGAGATGGCTGCAGGATGAGACATAGGGGGTTGATTTACTATAATTGGAGAGTGCAAAATCTGGTGCAGCTGTGCATGGTAGCCAATTATCTTCTAACATAAGCTTGTTCAATAAAGCCTTGACGCTAAAACCTGGAAGCTGATTGCAGAGCTGCACCAGATTTTGCACTCTCCCGTTTCGGTAAATCAAGCCCATAGTGTAGAAGTAAAAAAACACAACTCTCTGGTACCAAAGTGAAAGCAACATCAGAAATGTAAGAACAGAGAGAGTTTCTCTATAATTAAGATAATTGAAGGCACTTTATGTCATCTTTATTGAAACAAGGCTTTAAAACTAGACTCTGGGCACAGATAAAAGACACAAATGGATGCAACTCCGTAATCATTAATACATGATTAAATGTATTTTTAAAACGCAACCAGTGTAAGTACCTGACTCTGACCTGGTACCAGCCTCCTGCAGACCCTGTACAGCAGAAGAAGCAGAGGCTGGGACAGGTCCAGGACAAAATGGGCTCAAATGAATTAGATTGACTGGTGTTACCCATCAGACTGAGAACATCTAGTGACAGAATAAATAATGTTAAAATTTCTGATGGGAAATATTGAAGCAAAAGCTGGTTTTGTTATTTTATCTTTTGATGTCCTATTCGTTTTTGTCTTATTTTTGGGCGGACTTCTGCTTTAAATGTTTCAAATGGCTGAAATGTTCTCTTGAATACCTTCTGCCCTGAGCATGGAAACACTCAATGGGTCTGAAGAACTGGCACCAAATGTCCTATTTTTTCCAACAGGTAAATTTGTATTGTAAAAGAACAAAAGTTCCTTACAGTTTTCTTCTTTTTTTGTTATAAAGCAAAAGAAATTCCCCCATGATTTCAGCAAAGTGTTCATAGAACATATTGTCCAGTTTTTAGCCTTTGCCATTCTCAAGTCTTGTCTCCTGGAGATGGAGCTTAATAAGTAGTTTTATTCTATTGATAAAGAACTCAATGATACCTTTCCAAGCGTAATGCAGATCTTAGAATATATTTAAGCACATGATGGTTACTAGTTGTTCAGGAGAGAAATCATTCAGCAAATTGTTACTGATAAAGAATGATCTGAAGACCACGATGACCCATGAAAGAATAAGTGCTCTGTGCCTTCTGTTGTTCTCAAGGTGATACAGTTTGAGGAGTCCAGATGCCAAGTGTAGAAAGAAAGTAGATATTGTAGTGTTATGCATATAACTGTAAGTTGGTAAAACTTTTTGGACTTATCTTAGACAAATGTAAACATTTTACTTTGAAAGGTATGGAGTTTAATGCTGTTACGTAAATTGTGTAGCCAACCATTGTTATCTATGGAAACATAGGATCATAACTATGTTCTACTTGGAGTTTTGCTGTATTTCCATGTATACAATTACTTATCGACATGTGCAATTCATTTTGGTCCGAATAAAAATTTGGTTGAATTTTTGGTTATTCGGAGATTCAGATACATGAAACAGTAACGAATTACATTAAAATTTGTTATTTTTTTTTTTGGAATATTAGTTTCTAACGAATTCCAAATATTTGGAACAACTCTAATTCGGATTAGTCGAAAAAGGATCGACCAATTAAAATTCTGTGTGAAGAATAGCTGGGTGTAAAGAACGGGTCCTTAACCACCGATGACTCATCAGCTGTCACCAGCATGAAAAATGCGGAAAAAATCAGCGTGGGGTCCCCCAATCCATACTGGGCCCTTTGGATTTGGTATGGATTTTAAGGGGAACCTTTTTTTTTTTTTAAACGGCGTGGGGTCCTTCCATCACTTCTGGTAAACAGCACCATTTTTTTTTGCACAATTTTAACCACTTCCCGCCGGCAGTACGTCTTTGAGTGGGGATATCTAAATGATGCCTGCAGCCGCTGGCATCATTCAGATATGTTATTTTTCCGCCTGCAATTCCCTGCCCTGTAAAAACAATCATAGCCACTGTTTAGCTGCTTAATAATTTTACAGGCGGTGGGACCAGACGTCCCCCCCTCCCACCGCCCTCGGGTGCTTCTACCGGCTCGGCGAGCCGGAGAATGAATCCACTGGCGGAAAGTTCACCATAGAGAATACCATGGTCCCAGATGGTCCCCAGAAGTCTCTATGACCTTCGGAGGTCGGGCGCCATGTCGTCATGATGTCATGTCCGGCCTCACCAGATGTAAACAATGCCGTATATTCGGCTGGAAAGGCTGAGATGGGTTTTTTTTTTTTATTCCCAGGCTTTCCAGCCTAGAGGAGAGATGCGGGGTCTTAGATATCTCTGTAAAGAGGACGTGTCATGCCCTATTCCTATTACAAGGGGTGTTTACATTCCTTGTAATAGGAATAAAAGTGATCAAAAAAGAATTCAAAGGGAAAGTGTAAAAAATAAACAATAAAAAAAAAGTTTAAAGCTCCCCTTTCCCCACGTGCTCACACGCAGAAGCAAAAGGATACGTACGTTGCGCCCACATATGTAAACGGCGTTCAAACCACACATGTGAGGTATTGCCACAAAGGTTAGAGCGGGAGCAATTCTATCACAATACCTCCTCTGTAAATCTAAACAGGTATTGTGTAAAAAAATGTAAAGCGTTGCTTTTGGAGATTTTTAAGTATCGAAATTTGGCGCCATTCTACGAGTGTGTGCAATTTTAAAGCATGACGTGTTGGGTATCCATTTGCTTGGCGTGATATCATCTTTTACATTATACAAAACAATTGGACTAACTTTAGAGTTTCGCTTTTTTTGTAGTTCATGAAACAGTTTTTTTCCCAAGAAGACCTGTTTGGAAAATTCAGTGCAAATACTGTGTGACATAAAAAGTTGCAATGACCGCCACCGCCATTCGGTCTCTGCTAAAAAAACATATATAATGTTTGGGGGTTCTGAGTTATTTTCTAGTAAAGCATGACATGCTTACTCGGGTGCTTCTACCGGCTCGCCCGTGCGATCGGCAAGCCGGAGAATGAATCCACTGGCGGAAAGTTCACCATAGAGAATACCATGGTCCCAGATGGTCCCCAGAAGTCTCTATGACCTTCGGAGGTCGAGCGCCATGTCGTCATGATGTCATGTCCGGCCTCACCAGATGTAAACAATGCCGTGTATTCGGCTGGAAAGGCTGAGATGGGTTTTTTTTTTTTATTCCCAGGCTTTCCAGCCTAGAGGAGAGATGCGGGGTCTTAGATATCTCTGTAAAGAGGACGTGTCATGCCCTATTCCTATTACAAGGGGTGTTTACATTCCTTGTAATAGGAATAAAAGTGATCAAAAAAGAATTCAAAGGGAAAGTGTAAAAAATAAACAATAAAAAAAAAGTTTAAAGCTCCCCTTTCCCCACGTGCTCACACGCAGAAGCAAAAGCATACGTACGTTGCGCCCACATATGTAAACGGCGTTCAAACCACACATGTGAGGTATTGCCACAAAGGTTAGAGCGGGAGCAATTCTATCACAATACCTCCTCTGTAAATCTAAACAGGTATTGTGTAAAAAAATGTAAAGCGTTGCTTTTGGAGATTTTTAAGTATCGAAATTTGGCGCCATTCTACGAGTGTGTGCAATTTTAAAGCATGACGTGTTGGGTATCCATTTGCTTGGCGTGATATCATCTTTTACATTATACAAAACAATTGGACTAACTTTAGAGTTTCGCTTTTTTTGTAGTTCATGAAACAGTTTTTTTCCCAAGAAGACCTGTTTGGAAAATTCAGTGCAAATACTGTGTGACATAAAAAGTTGCAATGACCGCCACCGCCATTGGGTCTCTGCTAAAAAAACATATATAATGTTTGGGGGTTCTGAGTTATTTTCTAGTAAAGCATGACATGCTTACTCGGTGTAACATCATCTTTTATATTTTACCAAAAAATGGCTTATGTATTGTGTTTTTTTGTAGTAAAATTCCAAAAACGTTGCTTTAGAAAAACCACTTTGCAAATACTGTGTGAGATTTAAAATAGCAAAACCCACCAATTTATTCTCTAGGGCAGGGGTCTCAAACTGGCAGCCCTCCAGCTGTTACGAATCTACAATTCCCATGAGGCATTGCATGGCTGACAGTTACAAGCATGACTCCCACAGGCAGAGGCACGATGTGGACTTGTAGTTTCGCAACAGCTGGAGGGCCACCAGTTTGAGACCCCTGCTCTAGTGCCTCTGTTTAAAAATATATAATGTTTGGGGGTTCTGAGAAATTTTCTAGCAAAAAATACTGATTTTTACATGTAAAAACAAATGCCAGATATACACCAATTATACGATCAAAGCCAATTTAAAACTTTTACAATATTATAGCAGGAGTTTGGAGTTCCTAATAGTAGGATTTTTAAAACAGCTTACCTGTAAAATCCTTTTCTTGGAGTACATCACGGGACACAGAGCAGCATAGTCATTACTATGTGGGTTATATAGAATTACCTTCAGGTGCTGGCACTGGCAACTTCCAAAACAGGAAGTACCCTCCCCTATATAAGCCCCTCCCATCCGGGAGTACCTCAGTTTTGTAGCAAAGCAATACGTGTCCCCAAAAGAGGGGTGGGAGCTCTGTGTCCCGTGATGTACTCCAAGAAAAGGATTTTACAGGTAAGCTGTTTTAAAAATCCTACTTTCTTGTTCATACATCACGGGACACAGAGCAGCATAGTCATTACTATGTGGGACGTCCCAAAGCAATGCCACATGAGGGGGGGGATACACCATACATAAGCTGGGCGCCATCAGGCATGAGGATCTTTTGCGGCCTGCAACACACTGCGCCCAAAGGCGACATCCTCCTGACTTCTAACGTCCACCTGGTAGAACCTAGTAAACGTGTGTACTGAAGACCATGTTGCGGCCTTACAAATTTGCGCCAGGGAGGCCTGGTGATGCACTGCCCATGAAGTTCCAACTGCTCTCGTGGAGTGCGCCCTAACTTTGAACGGAGGCGGTCTACTTCTCAAGCCATAGGCTTGTATTATGACCTGTCGAATCCACTTGGCTAAAGTAGATTTTGATGCTGCCTGACCCTTTCTGGGGCCTTCCGGCAGAACAAACAAAGAATCCGTTCTACGAATCTGAGCAGTGGCTTTTAGATAAGCTTTAACTGCTCTTACTACATCCAAAGAATGCAATAACTTTTCCTCTACCGAGCTTGGTTTGGGGAAAAAAGAAGGAAGAACCACATCCTGGTTCAAGTGAAACCTCGATACCACCTTAGGAAGAAAGGCTGGGTGAGGACGTAATACTACTCTGTCCTTATGGATAACCAGATATGGCTCTTTACAGGACATGGCGGCTAATTCCGACACTCTTCTAGCCGAGCATATGGCTACTAAAAATATCAATTTCCTGGTGAGTAGAACCAAGGAAATGTGCCGCAAAGGTTCAAATGGCTGCTTCTGCAGAACCGACAGAACCAAATTTAGATCCCATGGGCATATGGGAGCCTTAATCGGTGGAATAATACGAGTCACACCTTGCATAAAGGATTTGACAAGTGAATGCATAGCCAGGGGCCTTTGAAATAGTATTGACAAGGCCGAAACCTGGCCCTTGATAGTACTTAAGGCAAACTTCCTGTCTACAGCCCACTGCAGGAAGTCCAGAATTCTGCCTATAACGTACTTACGTGGATGCCATTTTCTGGCCTCGCACCAAGTGATGTACGCCTTCCAAACTCTATAGTAGATCTGCCTGGATACAGGCTTCCTGGCATTGATTATAGTTGATACCACAGAGTTAGAGAGACCTCTCTTCTTTAGGATGTGGGATTCAATAGCCAGGCCGTTAAACTTAGAGTTAGTAAGGAAGGGTGGTATATCGGTCCTTGCGAAAGCAGGTCCGGATGACGTGGAAGGGTCCAAGGACTCCCCACAGACATTTTGATGATCTCCGCGTACCAGGCCCTTCGGGGCCACGCTGGAGCCACCAGGATCACCGGCTTCTTCTCCAACCTGACTCTGCGAAGGAGTCGAGGCAACAATTGTAGCGGAGGGAATGCATATATCAGTCTGAACTGATCCCAAGGGAACACCAGAGCATCCGAGCCGCAAGCGAGGGGATCCCTTGTCCGGGAGACAAATCTGTCCACCTTTGCGTTGAATCTGGATGCTAGCAGATCTACATCCGGTGTTCCCCACCGCTGACATATTGCTCGGAAGACCTCGGGATGAAGGGACCATTCCCCTGGGCATAACTGTTGGCGACTCAGAAAGTCCGCCTTCCAATTCTCCACCCCTGGAATGAAGACAGCTGATATACATGGGACATGCTTTTCTGCCCATTCCAGGATGTGACTTACTTCCCTCTGGGCTGCACGACTCCTGGTGCCTCCCTGATGATTGATATATGCCACTGCTGTGGCATTGTCTGATTGAATTCTGACAGGGGACCCTTGGAGTCTGGATGTCCAGGCTACTAGGGCGTACCGGGCTGCTCGTATCTCTAAGAGATTGATGGGCAGGGTTTTTACTACATTTGACCATCTGCCCTGGAGAGACCATTGCTCCAGTACTGCCCCCCAGCCTGTAAGGCTGGCATCTGTAGTGACCACCTTCCAAGATATCGGGCTGAAGGGTTTTCCCTTCTGGAGATTCTGGGGGATCAACCACCAGCAGAGACTCTTCCGAACGGAAGGGGACAAAGCCATCGGGAAGTCTAGAGCCTGAACTTTTCCGTTTCAGGCTGACAATATGGCCCTTTGTAAATTCCTTGAGTGGAATTGGGCGTATGGCACAGCTTCGAATGATGCTACCATCTTTCCTAGCAGCCTCATGCACAGGCGTATGGACGGCTGTCTTTTTGCACAAAGCAGACGGACCAAGGCCCTCAAAGAGGATACCTTGTCTAGAGGTAAGAAAATCTTCCTCTGGTCTGAATCCAGCCGTAGCCCTAGATATACCAGGTTTTTCACTGGCTGTAGGGCTGACTTGTCCAGGTTGATGACCCAACCGTGAGACTCTAGATACTTGATTGTATCGACAATTACCACTTCTAGCTTGGCAACTGAGTGGTCCATCAACAACAGGTCGTCTAGGTATGCCATTATCGTTACACCCCGTGTTCTTAGATCGGCCAACAGTGGGGCCAGAATTTTTGTGAACACTCGTGGTGCTGTGGCCAGACCGAATGGTAAGGCTCTGAACTGAAAATGGCGCCCTTCTACTGCAAAGCGTAGGAATTTTTGATGACCTGGAAAGATGGGAACATGCAAGTAAGCTTTGATGTCGATCGAGGCTAACCATTCCTCCCCTTGTAGGGCAGCGGTGACCGATCGGATCGACTCCATCCGGAAAGACCGGACGTTTAGAAATTTGTTTAGACTCTTTAGGTCCAATATGGGTCTTATGTCCCCGTTTGGCTTCGGGACTGTGAAAAGGTTTGAGTAGAAACCCAACCCCCACTCTTCCATAGGAACCTCCATAATTACTCCTTGGAGCAATAGTTGTTCTAACGCCAATAGGAGAGACCCTCTTTTCAGAGGGTCTCTTGGCATGCCTGACCACATAAAATGGGACGGAGGAGACTCTTTTAACTCCAACTTGTATCCCAGAGTTACTGCGGAGAGCACCCATCTGTCTTTGATCGTCTCCCGCCAGGTCTCTGCGAACAACTGAAGTCTTCCCCCCACCCGTTTGAGTGGGGGCAGCCCTTCATAGGCTTGACTTGGAGGCTGGTTTAGTACCTCTTCGGATCCAGGGCTTTTTATTACCCTGTGGCTGTCCCTGATTTTTACCTCCTGAGTTTGACCGAGGAGGCCGTCGGAACTGCTTAGTAGCAGACGTCGCAGGGATAGGAGAGGTAGTCCTCTTAAAAGATGGACCCCTAGACCTCTTTTTACTCGGTAAGAGAGTACTTTTACCACTGGAAATCTTCTGGATATACTTATCCAGGTCTTCGCCAAAAAGGCGTTCCCCATGAAATGGGAAGCTAACTAAGAGCTTCTTACAGGGAGCTTCAGCAGACCAGTTTTTGAGCCACAGAAGCCTACGCATATGTACCAAAGACAGCGTGAGGCGGGAGGCCTGATGGATAGAATCCTTGATGGCGTCAACCGCAAAGCATAATGCTCTAGGCAGATCAGCCAGAGCCTGGGCCTGCTGGTCTGGCAAATCCCTCAGGACCATTTTCATTTGATCCTTTAAAGCTTGGCAGACCCCAATAGCTGCCACTGCTGGCTGTGTAACAGCCCCTGCTGTGGAAAAAGCAGATTTTAATAAAGATTCCAATTTTTTATCCACTGGATCTTTGAACATTTGAACATTATCTACTGGACATGTCAGTGATTTGTTCACAGAAGAGATGGCTGCATCCACCGTAGGAACATTCCATCTCTGGGTGAACTTTTCCTCCATGGGATAGATCACCGGAAACCTTTTAGGCGGAACAAATAGTTTATCAGGATGTTCCCAGTCCTGGTATATAAGTCCTTCCAATAATGGATGTATTGGAAAGGAGCAATTAACCTGGGGAGCTTTTAGCGACCCCAATGAGGAGACAGCAGTAGTTGATGGTTCAACAAGAGGCATTTTAAATGCAGATCGAACCATGTCAGTTAGGGTCTGGACCCACAATCTTTCAGTCTGTGATGCTGAAAATGGTTCATCTACTGTCGATTCCTCAAAAACAGAGCTAACCTCCTCCTGATCCCCTTCAGGTAGGTCGGTCCCTTCCTGGGACTGTTGCTCTGCCAACAGGCACTCTAATGGAGGTGATGGAGATCTGGCGCGCTTTCTTTCCTGTAGAGAAGAAGCGATCAATGCAGCCAATCTCTGCTCCAATCCCTCCAGAGTTGAGGAAAAAACCTCCTCTGTTATATATGCAGGAGCAGGTGGACTGAGGACAGCCGCAGTACCTGGCACTCCTGGGGGTTCCTTATGGGTATTAACCTCTGATTTCTCAGGGGAGGAGGGTGCAGATGACTGCTCCAGATCCTCAGAGCCCGATGGAGACCCCCTACACTTCCTGAGAGGTATATCTCGGAGTTTTTTAGGCGGCATATTCCTTAGTTCAAAGCTGAGGTATTCCAGCCGCAATACACCCCTTACTGAAATAGTCTAATGCAATTTGCTGCTATGTACATCAGTGGGTGTCTACTAATGCGTCTTTCTGGGGATGCCTGTATCAACCGCCCGCTGTAAGCCCCTATACCATGCTACCAGCTCCTTTTCATGCTCTGTGTCCATAGCAAGCAGCGTGGACTGAGTCCTTTTATCTTGCTGGGACGCCCGCACATGCGCAGAAGCGCTGGGCGCACAGAGCGTGTCATCCGCCAGGCTCCGCCCCCTTTTTTGAAGCTAAACCTTATAAAAGGAAAGCATGTGTGCGCGCGCGCGTGCACGTGTGCGCTCTTGGCGCCATGTAGGGAGAGGAGCCAGGGTCCCTGTTTCACCAGGACTCGGGGATGGAAGGAAACTACTTGGCAGCATGACAGAGGAATGCAGCTTCCCTGATAGAGAGCTCACTCATCTGCCTGGACTTTCACCATGGAAGGAATAGTCCCAAGAAAAAAGACGTTCCACAGCGGCCTCTAGTGGACAAACACAGGTACCGCACCTTTGTCTTTTTTTTTTTTTTTTAAAACCTCCTTTATGAAAAAACATTTCCAGGTTTACAGTTTTTTTAAAACTTCCCTTATGAAAAAACATTTCTAGGATTTCTTAGGCATATACAGCTATTAGCGGGAATACCCTTTAGGTAACAGGCAGAAAGACATATTAGGCTTGGGGGTCCCCTCAATAGAACCAAGTTCCTGAGGGGCCCCCACTTACCTTTTCCCCGCCGCAGGACTTTGTTTGGTCCACAGAAGCCCAAACTTCACCTCTCACGGCAGGCATTGTACTAGACCTTCAGGGACCGGGTTCCCAAGGATTCCACTCCCCTGGACCTGTATAGCACCCTGCACAGATAGCCTCTTGGTTTTGGGTATGACCAGAGCTCTGGATCCCAGGGTCCAGCCCTCCTAAGAGAGGCATTACAGGAAAAACCCTGCTCTTCTCTGCAAGGCCCGGGTACCGACCGTTTAGCTATGAAGCTTTTTTGGTCGGATCCGGAATAGCTTGCTAAGGCCCAGAGAACCTGTACACAAGCCCAGATGAATACATGTTAACCTTGGCCAACACCTTAGACACTGGCAAAAAACTGAGGTACTCCCGGATGGGAGGGGCTTATATAGGGGAGGGTACTTCCTGTTTTGGAAGTTGCCAGTGCCAGCACCTGAAGGTAATTCTATATAACCCACATAGTAATGACTATGCTGCTCTGTGTCCCGTGATGTATGGACAAGAAACATGGATTTTGAAATATCTTCAATTAAAACACACGACTATGACCCAGTTGGGACTTAGGGGGATGCACTTTCAAAACTCTATCTTGGAAAAGGCACTAATGTCCTCCTACAATAGGGTCTTAGGGGGGCATAAATCCACGTTTCCAAACTTTGAAAAGCCATTGGACAGTGTACAATTCAGATGTTTCGGACAAAAACTGGGAAGAACTTCTTAGTCCGTATTTTGTCACCACAATTTTCGCTAGGGACAGGATGATACAACTACGTATCTTTCATAGAATATATTATACTCTATTAAGACTCTTCCGAATGAATAAAAGGGACAATCCAACATGTCACAAATGTCACAAGGACACAGGTGATTTACTCCACATGCTCTGGAACTGCAAAAAAATATGACCATTTTGGTCAAAAGTAACCCACTTTATAGCTACTAATTTTAATCAACCCGATGTGTGCAGTCCGAAGTGGTGTATATTGGCGGTGCTCGAGGACGTAGATTTACGCTCATATCAAAAACAATTCCTACGCTTCTTACTGTTTTATGCCAGGAAAACGGTAATGTTGCAATGGATATATTCCACATCAATATCCATCAATCAATGGAAGACATTGATTAACCAGGTATTACCAGCTTTGCTTATAAACTTACCTATGAAGCTAGGGGATGTCCTAGTAAATTTGAGAAAATTTGGGGTCAGTGGACTGGACTTACTGGTACCTGTATATTCCCTGACCTGTGAGTTGGACTAACGACGTATGGGCAGTGTAGTGGGTTTACTTGGTTTCAATGAGGCTTAGAAACCTTATTTCTATGTGCTAAGTAATGAGACTTTTGTCTACGAGTTTCAGAGGTGCATTACTATATGTGCAAGTGCTTAGTCGTTTCCGTTTTTGTTTAGTTTAGAACTGTTTGATATTCCCAATAGTTGGGGAGACAGTTAAAGAATTATTCTTATGCCGCGTACACACTACCATTTTTCATGACGAGAAAATTTTTATTTTTTTATTTGGTCATTAAAAACGATCGTGTGTGGGCTCCAGAGCATTTTTCACAATGTGAAAAATGGGCATTAAAAATTTGGAACATGCTCTAATTTTTCTCGTTGTTTTTCATGTCGTTGTTTTTCTCGTCATGAAAAACGGCCGTGTGTAGGCGTGAAAAAAACACGCATGCTCAGAAGCAAGTGATGAGACGGGAGAGCTCGTTCTGATAAAACTAGTGTTCATAATGGAGATAGCACCTTTGTCACGCTGTAACGGACTGAAGAGCACGAGGCTGAAAAGCGCGAATCGTCTCTCACCAAACTTTACTAACACGAGGATCAGCAAAAGCAGCCCAAAGGGTGGTGCCATCCGAATGGAACTTCCCCTTTATAGTGCCGTCGTACATTTTGTATGTCACCGCGCTTTGCTCAAGCATTTTTTTTCATTAAGGTGTGTAGGCAAGGCAGGCTTGAGAAGAATCACGTCGAGAGAAAAACATAGTTTTTTTCAATGACATTAAAAACGGTTGTGTGTACGCGGCATTATACAATAATCTGCAGAATACAATTGACTTTTTATATTGTCAGAAATGATGTTGATGAGTTATTGGTACACTTTTCCTGAATATTATCTGTATTGTGTTTCTAATGTATTTATTGTGTTGTAAATATCAATAAAACACAGTTAAAAAAAAAAAAAGTGCCAGAAAAGACCTGGGGGTCAAGTGGTGACCATATTTTTTATAGAAGAATTACACCTTAGAGAAATCAATAGCACTAAAAGGGCAGTTAGCTCCATCATTTATATTATAGAAATTCCCCGAGAAAATCTGATTTTAAACAAACCCGACCAGTCGTTTTCGAAAGATTGAGATCATGCGTTTATCATCTTGTTGCCAGGCGTTACATTAGTTTGGAGGCCGTATTTTTCGCTTTTGCATTCTGCAAAGTAATGTTCCTCCATCCTCTGTCCCTGTCAGCACCGATAGGTATTCTATGGGAGATTCAGCATGTCAACCGACAGAGCTGTGTAATAGTGACTGTCCCCACTGGCAAGCTATGGAGACTGTCACAGAAAGCTGCCTGCTACAGATAGCTGGAGGGATTTATCAGACTGAGAGCTCCACTTATTTGGGTAAGAGTTAAACTGTGGCAGGTAGAGCACAGACAAGCTACGGATCTAGTAATGGCTTCGCACAGCGGTAAAGAACGACGACATGAGCTGCCAATCAGAACCCGCCGCACACCAGCTCCCCCCTTCTCTTCATCCCTGCTAAATTTTAATGCAGATACAGGAAATAGGTTTATCTATTTAGTTGTGCTACCTGCTGAATGTATTAACATTGCGCAGGGGGAGTGATACAGGCCTGTGACTGAGGCAGAAAGAAATCTTTTTTTATCACCAAAGATTAAAAAAAAAAGTTGCTATTTTTTACCACTGTGCGGACTATTTACTGCAGATAGCACACAGAATGATTATGTCATATGGCACATATGGGACTGCACAGCAGTACAGTTGTGTAGCATGTTGTACTACAGTTTACAGATTTAAAGCAGAAATCCATTTAATTATTAGTTAAAATATGAAATAAAATGTATTTTTAAATTCAGCTAGTGGAAAAACCTGACATTTTTTTCATATTAGCCTCACATTCACTTTCCTGCGCAAAAGCACTATGACAGAAGGAAGGAGGACCAGAATTAGGAATCAATAAGTGCCTTATTGGTTCCTAATTCTGGTCCTCCCTCCTTTTGTCATAGTGCTTTTGCGTCAATGCACATTGGACGTTTAGCCCCGCTGCACGAGGCTCTGGTATTTAGCTGCCGGTGGAGGGCGCAGGGCGCAGCCCCGCTACCAGCAGCCAGTAAGACCCCTTTCACACTGGGGCATTTTAGCACTACAAATAGCGCCTGTAAAGCGCCTGAAAAATGCCTCATCTGCAGTCCCAGTGTGAAAGCCCGAGTGCTTTCACACTGGGGCGGTGTGCTTGCAGGACGTTAGAAAAAGTCCTGCAAGCAGCATCTTTGGGACGGTTTGCAAGCGATGTATACACCGCTCTTCCACTGCCCCTGTCCATTGGAATGCATGGGCAGCGCTGCTGAAGCGCCTGCAAAGCGCTTCAACAGCGGCGATACACAGGTGCTTTTAACCCTTTCTAACTCCTTCTAGGGGGTTAACCACTTCAATACAGGGCACTTATACACCTTCCTGCCCAGACCAATTTTCAGCTTTCAGCGCTGTTGCACTTTGAATGACAATTGCGTGGTCATGCTACACTGTACACAAACTCAATTTTTATCATTTTGTTCCCACAAATAGAGATTTCTTTTGGTGGTATTTGATCACCTCTGGGATTTTTATTTTCTGCTAAAAAAAATAAAAAAACACCGAAAATGTAGAAAAAAAAAAGTTTTTTTTTTTGTTTCAGTTACAAAACTTTGTAAATAAGTAAGTTTCTCCTTCACTGATGGGCACTGATGGGGCTGCACTGACGGGCACTGATAAGGCGGCACTTATGGGCACCGATGAGGTGGCACCAATGAGGTGGCACTGATGAGGTGGGATTGATGGGCACTGATGATGGGCACTAATATGTGGCACTGATATGCAGCACGGATGGGCATGGATAGGCGGCATAAATTGGGCATGTATAGGCAGCATAAATTGGGCACGGATAGGCGGCATGGATTGGCACGGATAGGAGGCACAGATGGGCACGGATAGGCGGCACGGATGAGCACTGATAGGCGACACGGATGGGCACTGATAGGTGGCACGGATGGGCATGGATGGGCACTGATAGGTGGCACGGATGGGCATGGATGGGCACTGATAGGTGGCACTGATGTACTGTAATGTATTGTAATGATGGATGCCAATCAGTGCCAAACAATAATGCCTGCCAATCAGTGATGCCCATTGTGGGCACTGGCATCCATTGTGGGCACTGATTGGCATCCATTAGGGGCACTGATTAGAATCCCTGGTGGTCTAGGGTGGCATACCTGATGGTGGGCATCCCTGGTGGTCTGGTGGCATCCCTGGTGGTCCAGTGTGGGCATCCTCGGGGGGGGGGGCTGCGCTGATAATCGATCAGCACAAACCCCCCCTGTCAGAGGAGCAGCCAATCGGCTCTCCTCTACTCGCAGCGGCTCAATATCCTGAAGACGTCATATGACAACCGGTCAGGATATTGAAACCACTTTGCCGCCATCATTTTGCTATAAGGCGGGCGGCAAGTGGTTAAAAGCACCCTGCTCCCACCCGAATAGCGACCCCAAAGAGTAAAGCGCCACTAAAACTAGTGGCGCTTTACCGCTATCGCCCCCACCGCCCCAGTGTGAAAGGGCTCTAAAAGTCTATGAGAGGCTAACATAGGGTTGCCACCCCATCCCTGTAATCATGAACACATATGAATTACACAGGTTCTGTAGCTGATTAAGGTGGTAAATAAACTCACTTGGTGCCTTATCTGCATTAAATTAGCCACAGAACCTGTGTAATTCATATGTGTTTGGGTTTAAAGGGATGAGGTGGCAACCCTAGGCTAACAGCTGCTGTTGATGGATGATTCATCTAGCAGAACGTATATTTAGTGCAGTATGCACCCTGGGGCGAATGCTTGGAATAGAGAGTTTATGCGTTCCAGGCATTTGTCCTGGGGCACATACTGCCCTAAATGTTTGCACCAGCTAGGTGCACCACCTGGCCTCGTCCAGCTGCAGCAGCTGTCATCTTCTCAGTAGGTTTGACAAGCTGCTGGCATCGGGCTTAGACAGTGCACCTATGCCCTCTACCCACAGCTAAATGCCAGAGCCTCATGCACCAGGGCTAAATGTTTGATGTGAAGAAGCCCAAATCTTTGCTTCAGGTACATTTTCTGAGAGGGGAAGATAACAGACTGAACAGAAGGATGATTTTATCAGTTTTATCATGAATGCTGCTGCCAGACATATTCATCTTGCTAACTGTTCAGTATCCACTGCCTCTCTCAGCCGATCCTTCCACTAGCTTCTCCTCTCCCAACAAATGAAGTTCAAAATTCTAACAACAACAACATACAAAGCCATTCACAAATCTTCTCCAAGATACATCACCAACCTCATCTCAAAATATCACCAAACCATATTCTTCACTCCTCCCAAGATCTCTTGCACTCTAGCTCCCTCGTCATTTCTTCCAACGCTCCACCTTTAGGTGATTTCTGAAAACAAATCTCTTCAGGAAAGCCTATCCCATTCGAACCTAAAAACTTGAACTTCTATCTTCTCCATCAGCTAACCTGTAGGCAGGTGGAGTCTATTTTTTCCACGGCAGGAGGCGCTCGACCGCGGCGCCATGGCAGTTAGAAGGGAAGTAAAAAGTAACAAGGTTCCTCTACAGTTTCCTGGGTCACTAGGGAAGCTAGCCGATTGGGTACTGCCACCCCATGTGACTCTGGCACCCATTTTGGGTGAGGAAGAGCCTATTAAGGCCTTGGCTCCCAGGCTCGGTGCTCATTCTGTGTGTGGGTAGTGTAGAGACAGGTCACCTGTCAGCAAAACTGGTAGGGAGAGGTTCCTGATGAGTAGGGAAAGAGCAAGGACATGCTATCCTTCCTGGAAGCCTTCCTCAGTTTGGGTGCAAACCGGCCAAGCCTTATTCTATCCCTTGAAACACATGCTGTCGGAGCATCCGAAATCTGCTGTTACCCTGTTCTCTGCAACATCATGTGAGTGCACCCGGTTGGGTTGTCTTCCCGCAGGGTAGTTGTGTTTGCTTCAATACAGTTCTATTGGTACACCTGGTCTCTGAGTGTTTACTGCCAGTTTTCTATCGAGAAATGCCCTCCATTGAAAAATGCCTCCAATGGGTGTGCACATGCGCAGTACGCAACGTCACTCCAGCTGATATGTTGATCAGCTTGCCTGACGTCAACACGGCTCATGCGCAGATCATCATAGACAGTATTTGAAGATCTGCTAAGCGCCAAGGAAGAATGTAATTGTCAGATTCTGCCCCGCTATTTCGGGACGGGTTGTGAGCAGGGGCGGGCTGGAGCAGGGGGTAGGAATGCTTTTTCCCCCTGGGCCGCTCTTATTTCCTGTAAAAAGGCTGATGTGCGGCAAGCTGGGAACTGAGCATGTGCAGTTGGCCGAGTGTTACTGCTCGGCGACTCCGGGGGAGGCCGGCAGGGCTGGATAACAGCCAGAAGCGTGCAGGAACGTTAGAGCTGTGAGCGGACATCTGTCCTGTAACAGTGCTGCTCCCTGCTTCTGAGCTGACAGTCTGTGTCAATTCACAGCAAAGCCGAATGGAAGGGGGTGGATCCATTCTGCCTCCTCCAGCCCCCTCTCTCACTGTGCCCGCCCACACTCTGAGCAGCCCGTGTGCTTAGTCTGTGAATAGGATGTGTGGGCGGGAACATTTAAAATGAGAGCACTGGCAGACGGTGTTCTGTATGGGATGCTCTGGAAGCTGGTTACTGAGCCTGCTGCTGTGACGTCCTTCCTTCCAAGTAAGTGAGCTGTGACAGGCCTCTCCCTCCTCTCTCCCTTCCTGCTAGCTCCCAAATTCCTCTCCCCCTCTCTCTCTGCAAATAAGGAGGTTTCTTTCAGCAGCCTGTGCAGTACCTGGCCATGTGTGCTGTGATGTGTGCTCACACTGGTGTGCTGCAGTGTTGGTGATCTCACTGTCTTTCATTGGGCACAGTGAGGCTGACATTCCTTGGGCACAGTGAGGCTGACATTCATGCATGTCAGCCTCACTGTGCCCAATGAATGTCAGCCTCACTGTGCCCAATGAATGTCAGCCGCACTGTGCCCAATGAATGTCAGCCTCACTGTGCCCAATGAATGTCAGCCGCACTGTGCCCAATGAATGTCAGCCGCACTGTGCCCAATGAATGTCAGCCTCACTGTGCGCAATGAATGTAAGCCTCACTGTGCCCACTGAATGTCAGCCGCACTGTGCCCAATGAATGTCAGCCGCACTGTGCCCATTTATGTTAGCCGCACTGTGCCCATTTATGTCAGCCGCACTGTGCCCATGAATGTCAGCCTCACTGTGCCCAATTATGTCAGCCGCACTGTGCCCATGAATGTCAGCTGCACTGTGCCCATGAATGTCAGTCACACTGTGCCCATGAATGTCAGCCGCACTGTGCCCATTTTTGTCAGTCTCACTGAGCCCATTTATGTCAGCCACACTGTGCCCATTTATGTCAGCCTCACTGTGCCCATTTATGTCAGCCACACTGTGCCCATGAATGTCAGCCTCACTGTGCCCATGAATTGCAGCCGTGCTGTGCCATCAATTGCCGCCACTGTGACTCCCCGGCGGCATTTAACCAGCACCCCCCCCCTGCCCACTCACTGTCTGACTGGCACTTACCCCATCTTGGTGGCAGGTCAGGCAGTGGCAGACGGTGGTCAGCTGTATGTCAGCCTCACTGTGCCCATGAATAGCAGCCCCACTGTGCCCAGAAAAGCAGCCCCACTGTGCCCATGAATAGCAGCCCCACTGTGCCCATGAATAGCAGCCCCAATGTGCCCATGAATAGCAGCCCCACTGTGCCCATGAATAGCAGTCTCACTAGGCCCATGAATAGCAGCCTCACTCTGCCCATGAATAGCATCCTCACTGTGCCCATGAATTGCAGCCGTGCTGTGCCATCAATTGCAGCCACTGTCACTCCACGGCGGCAGTTAACCAGCACCCCCCCCCCGCCCACTCACTGTCTGACTGGCACTTACCCCATCTTGGTGGCAGGTCAGGCAGCGGCAGACAGTGGTGAGCTGTGGGACGGGTTAATGGGTCAGGGAGTAGCTCCTGTGTCCTCAATGCTTCCTCCATGCTTTTCCTCCTGCTAGATGTCCAATAGGAGCGCCTGACCTTTCAGCAAATCAGGTGACGGATATCAGACCCTTGCTTCCTGATTGGCGGAGAGGCGGTTCAGTGTTAGAAACGCAAATATTCATTTGCTTTTCTAACACATCTGGGTGGGCTCCGAGCGCAATGCTCTGCGTTCGGAATCCACCCTATTTTAAAGCCAATTAGAGCATAATCAAGTGGTTAAAAAAAAAACACCCCTCTGCTGTAATTCAGGCGCCCAGTGTCTTAAGCCGAATAGGGGGTGGTCCTGGCAGCCATGGATAGATTCATGCTATGCATGAATCTATTCATTAAGCATATAGGGGGTTGCCTGGAGAGAAGGGTCGGTGCCCCTAATGGATGGGTCGCCACTGCTTTCTGTGCAGGGAAATGTGAAACGGTGTCTCTCTCTGTGCAGGGAAATGTGGAGAGGTGTCTCTTTCTGTGCAGGGAAATGTGGAGAGGTGTCTCTCTCTGTGCAGGGAAATGTGGAAAGGTGTCTCTCTCTGTGAAGGGAAATGTGGAGAGGGGTGTCTCTCTGTGCAGGGAAATGTCCCTCTGTGCAGGGAAATGTGGAGAGGGGTGTCTCTCTGTGCAGGGAAATGTGGAGAGGTGTCTCTCTCTGTGTGGCATAGCTTTACTTACAGAGTGACCCGGCCGGCCAAGACGCGTTTGTTCCACTGCTGGCCTCTATCGTCTGAAGTGGTTGCTAGGATCGCCTGGCATCTAGCAACCAGTGATATCACAGTCCCCAGGAGGATAGAGGCTGAGGCCCCAGCATTCAGAGCTGAGGGGAATCTTCCGCCTCCTCCACGCCTATTAGTGTTTTATCCACCCACCTCCTCCCTCCATCTCCTGTGCAGCGGCATGCGCCTTGAAGCCTGCCTGAGGGAAGGGAGCTGTCACTGACAGACTGTGCCAGAAGCACCTCTCCAGAGTCAAGCTGCCTGAGGTGAGGTCGGGAGCAGTGAATGAATTAGAACATGTGTAATGTGGAGCATGTGTGTCATGGGAGCATGAGCTGGCAGCAGAGGAGGAGATCACATCCTTAAATCTCAGCCAGGGTTCATGCTTGGCCTTGTAGTCCTTTACTTTTGGGGATGTGACATCCCAAAAGTGAAGGACTACAGGTCCCAGCATGAGCCCCTCAGAGCTTAGGATGTGTCACACACCCCTGCCCGCTTAAACCCCTCAGAGCTGAGGATGTGTCCCCCCAGCCCTTCAACTAGTGAAGGACTACAGGGCAAAGCATTAACCCATGGGATCTAAGGGGACACATCCTTAGATCTCAGGGGACTTGTAGTCCTTCACTAGTTGGGGGGGGGGTCACATCCTTAGATCTCAGGCATTAATGCTTGGACTTGTAGTCCTTCACTAGTTTGGGGGGGCACATCCTTAGAGCTCAGGCATTAATGCTTGGACTTGTAGTCCCTCACTAGTTAGGGAGGGGTCAGGTCCTCAGCTCGGAGGGATTCATACACGGACCTGTTTGCACTTTAGTTCCTGGAGGCCATGGTGGTACGAGTCCCCCACGGGCCCTGAAGGGCCACATCATCCTCCCTGCCCCTTTCCCCACCTTTGTGATCATGGAAAACCTTAGACTGTTTTCCCGATCCATCACTTTGCCACCACCGGTTCTATGGGCCACTTGACTGGACTTGCCCCCCAGGCCTAAGGCTGCCAGCCCTCCCCTGGTTGTGGGTGTGTTGAAGGGTGGGTTTTGTGTGAGTTTTAACCCGCCCTTAGACACAGCCAAAACCCACCGTTTAACCCACACTCAAGCCACCCTGCAACAGACAGAAAATAAGCCGTTCAATACAGCCAAAACACATCCCGCAACAGTGAGGCAGAATCTGGCAATTTCATCCTCTCTCGGCACTGTGCAGATCGGCAGATACTGCCTCCGATGATCTGCGCAGACCCATCGGAGGTTTTTTTTGGCAGAACAACACCGGCTCACCACGCTGCACCCCCCCCCCCCATAGTTATCACCTTTTGTATCACTTGCCACTTTCTTTTACATTGTTAGTGAAGCTTGCTCCTTGCTGTTTTATTGAATTGTATTGTAAATGCACTTTCTTCTTATATTTTCTAAAGTGCTGCACAAACTGGCTCTATATAAATCCTGTATAATAGTAATAATTTGTACTTCTGCTTTTTCACTAGCTAATATGTAGGCTACAGGTGAAGTCACACAAGCTAAGATAGCATTGGAGGCCGATGAAAAAAAAAAGAAACAGTTCCCTTACGTGTATTTTATCTCTGTATTTTGCTGTTGCCTGGAACTGCTAGCTACCTAGATAGCTATAGTGTAGGTGGCCTGATGAAACAATTTTTTATATATTTTTTTCAGTTTTTATGTTAGATTTTAAATGGGACTTCAAACAGATATAAATATTAAACAACTTTTTGCCCCGTTATGTGTAAATTCTAAAATTCTTGTCTGTACCCTTAAATACATGTTGTCTAATAATTATGAAATATGTCTTCCTATTACATTGCTATTGTAAAACCCATTTTAGCAGCAGTATAAAGAATTGCGACTGGGAACAAAAGCAGCACATTGTCCAATGGTAATACTTCCAAACAAAGCAAATCATTTAATTTGTTTCTCTGGCTATACGGTCACATGCTGGCTTATATTTCTTGGGTACTTTAATGTTGAGATTTTCCAACCAGAACTCCCTGTTCTTTTTACCTAATGTATGGTAACTATGATTAGTCTAAAGCAAAGTGCCCCAGTCCAGTGGCAGAGTTACCAAAGACCCCCTTCCTCTGCAAGCTGAATTTTCAGGTCCCCATGCAGATGCTGGCCTAGTAAAAACTCATATTCACAACAAAGCTATGTGACTGCAGGAAGGGGTCCCAGCTTCCTCTGATCCACTAGTATAAATGGGAACTCAAATCCAAGAGCGCCCTTGTGGGGCTGTACCTTCTGCACAAATGATATGTCTGCCCCTACTGCACTTTCCCAAAAGATTTTTTTTATATTGTGAAGTGATCCAATGTTGTAGAATGCAGCTGAGAGTTGTAATACCACAGAGATATAGGAAACTAACCATTCATGGATCCAGTTAGTGGCCACCCAAAATGGCAATATCAATTCCGCCTTAAAATTAAAATTTGGTCTATATTTGCCACATGTGGGCAGATCTCGGTTTATAAACAATCTACCAATCCTCCTGGGATTGAGAGATCTTTTCCCCAGACCCCATTTCCCCATTGCAATTTCAGAAAACCTTTTTAAAGGGAAAAAACGTTTCTGCAGTCCTAAAGCCTAGTACACACTATGAGAAATTTTGATGAGCAATCGTCTGATTTTCCACAAAGGTGTGTATCATTATATAACTGAGAATGGTACCTGTACTAAAATTCTCTGACAAAGGCAAACGTAGTTACATACTAGCTGGGTCTTCTGGGTCATTTTTTGCTTCTGATCATGCTCAGTATTTGCTTTTCAATTATTTCTGTATGATTACTTTACAGTTGTGCTCATAAGTTTACATACCCTGGCAGTATTTATGATTTCTTGGCCATTTTTCAGAGAATATAAATGATGACACAAAAACTTTTCTTTCACTCGTGGTTAGTGTTTGTCTGAAGCCATTTATTATCAGTCAACTGTGTTTTACTCTTTTTAAAACATAATAACAACAGAAACTACACAAATTACCCTGATCAAAAGTTTACATACCCCAGTTCCTAATTCTGTTTATTGCCCCCTTTAACATCAATGACAGCTTGAAGTCTTTTGTGGTATTTGTGGATGAGGCTCTTTATCTTCTCAGATGGTATAACTGTACATTCCTTTTGGCAAAAAGCCTCCAGTTCCTGTAAATTCTTGGGTTGTCTTGCATGAACTGCACATTTGAGATCTCCCCAGATTGTCTCAATGATATTGAGGTCAGGAGACTGAGATGGCCACTCCAGAACCTTCACTTTATTCTGCTGTAGCCAATGACAGGTCGACTTGGCCTTGTGTTTTGGATCATTGTCATGTTGGAATGTCCAAGTACGTTCCATGCGTAGCTTCCTGGCTGATGAATGCAAATGTTCCTACAGTATTTTTTTAAAACATACTGCGTTCATCTTGCCAACAATTTTGACCAAATTTCCTGTGCCTTTGTAGCTCACACATCCCCAAAACATCAGCGATCCACCTCCATACCTTTCATCATAGGCCTTGTCGACTCCTCTCTCAATGTAGTGTTTATGGTTGTGGCCAAAAAGCAAAATTTTGGTCTCATCACTCCAAATGACTTTGTGCCAGAAGGATTGAGGCTTGTCTCTGTGCTGTTTGGCGTATTGTAAGCGAGATACTTTGTGGCATTTGCATAGTAATGGCTTTCTTCTGGCGACTCGACCATGCAGTCCATCTTTCTTCAAGTGTCTCCTTATTGTGCATCTTGAAACAGACACACCACATGTTTTCAGAGTCCTGTATTTCACCTGAAGTTATTTGCATCCCAAACTATTTTCCTGGCAGTTGGGGCTGAAATCTTAGTTGGTCTACCTGGCTGTGGTTTAGTTTCAACAGAACCCCTCATTTACCACTTCTTGATTAGAGTTTGAACACTGCCGATTGGCATCCTCAATTCCTTGGATATCTTTTTATATCCCTTTCCTGTTTTATACAGTTCAACTACCTTTTCCCACAGATCCTTTGACAATTATTTTGCTTTCCCCATGACTCAGAATCCAGAAACGTCAGTGCAGCACTGGATGAAAGATGCAAGGCTCTGTCAGGAGTCCAGAAACTCATTGACCTTTTATAAACACACACTAGTTACAAGCAAACAGATCACAGGTGAGGATGGTTACCTTTAATAGCCATTCAAAACCCTTTGTGTCAACTTGTGTGCATGTTATCAGGCCAAAATCACCAGGGTATGTAAACTTTTGATCAGGGTCATTTGGGTAGTTTCTGTTGCCATTATGATTTCAAAAGAGTAAACACAGCTGATTGATAATAAATGGCTTCAGCCAAACACTAACCATGAGTGAAAAAAAAGTTTTTGTGTTATCATTCATATTCTCTGAAAAATGGCCAAGAAATCATAAATTCTGTCAGAGTATATAAACTTATGAGCAAAACTGTACACATTAAACAAAAATCAGGTGTTGTGTCACGTACGATAACATTTTTCTAGCTTGCTCCTTTTTTTTTTTGTCCGAAGAGCTTGAATCGGTTGTCGAAAGCACTATACTAACAAACAGATAATCGACCGATTGTTCCTCAAACTGAAATTTTCATGAAATTTTCTTATATTGTATACAAGCCTTTATAACTTATGCGGAATAATAAACAAAAAAAGGGCTAAGCCTGCACTAGAAAAAATAGAGGCTCTGCTCAAACAAAACAAATAAGCGATCGCCTTATATTCATCATGTGTCAGTCATGATGAAAAAAATGGAGGCAAGCATAGACACAGCACATATTTTGCTGTGTTCCAGTGACTTTCAAGGGTCAGTCTACTCAAAAGTGATATTTTAGTTATAGATAGGACCTGGTGGGTTAGCACTTGGCTTCTTGTATGCTATGGATGCTGCAATACTGAGATCCCTCTACCATAATTCTTGACTCTGTCTCTACCCACTGGTACATTTTGGTTGTTCCTGCCCACCTTTGTATATTACAGCACCTCCTGTTGAATTTGCAATCATATATAAAAAAAAACACCTTCTCATAACTCTCATAAAGCACAGATATCCCCTGTTGAATCACCAAGAGATATAATTTCCAGGTGCTTTCTCTGTCCTCCATGTACCCAAACCTAAAATATTAGCTTCCAGTGGAATGATTCTTTAAAGTCAGCACATTATTCTGCATATGTGATATAGGAGATCAGCTAATTTGCATATAAACGCAATATCAGACTCTGGAATGGTGACAAAATTGTTAATAAATTATATTTAGAAATCTTAAAAAGGGCTGCTATTAGAAAAGATGGATATTTTTTACTTGGTCCCAAGCTGTGCCTTTTTCACGTTTCCATCTAATTCAAAGATGAAGAAACACATTTAAGTGTGAACGAGGCTTACAGCGGTAATTAACTGGGTATAGTTGTGAATGCAAGAATTAGGCTGTAGACTAGGGATGAGCTCGGTGTTCGAGTCGAACATACGTTCGACTCGAACATCGGCTGTTCGATCGTTCGACGAAGATCGAACGATTTGGGCCGTTCGCGCCTAATTCGAGTGACGCGAACGGCCCACAATGCACTACGCCATCGCAGTGTCATCCAGGCGCTGTGATTGGCCAAGCATGCACTGTGACCCCGCATGCTTGGCCAATCACAGCGCCGGCAGCGAGGAGAGCAATGATTGGCCACAGGCAGGATGCCTGTGGCCAATTAATGCAGAGGGTGTTTAGTACACGCCCCACACTATAAAAGGCCGCCAGCACGGCGGCCTAGTGTAGTGTGTTCCGGAGCAGGGAAAGAGAAGCATAGGCAGGGACAGTGACATTTTTTTTTCTTGCTTAACCTGGATTCCTTTAGTTTAGGGAAAGAGAAGGATAGGTAGGGAGAGTGTCAGTGTGTTTTACTGTGTGAATCCTTGTTTCTAGGGACAGGGAAGGACAGTGAGGGAAATTCTCCTTGTGCTATAGTGTGCTAAAGCATTGATCATCAACCATCTTTAAAAAATCATTTTTTCTAGGGACAGAAAACTATAGGTAGGGAGAGTGTCAGTGTGTTTTACTGTGATAATCCTTGTTTCTAGGGGCAGGGAAGGACAGTGAGGGAAATTCTCCTTGTGCTATAGTGTGCTAAAGCATTGATCATCAACCATCTTTAAAAAAACATTTTTTCTAGGGACAGAAAACTATAGGTAGGAAGAGTGTCAGTTTCTTTCACTGTGATAATCCTTGTTTCTAGGGACAGGGAAGGACAGTGAGGGAAATTCTCCTTGTGCTATAGTGTGCTAAAGCATTAATCATCAACCATCTTTAAAAAAACATTTTTTCTAGGGACAGAAAACTATAGGTAGGAAGAGTGTCAGTTTCTTTCACTGTGATAATCCTTGTTTCTAGGGACAGGGAAGGACAGTGAGGGAAATTCTCCTTGTGCTATAGTGTGCTAAAGCATTGATCATCAACAATCTTTAAAAAAACATTTTTTCTAGGGACAGAAAACTATAGGTAGGGAGAGTGTCAGTGTGTTTTACTGTGCGAATCCTTGTTTCTAGGGACAGGGAAGGACAGTGAGGGAAATTCTCCTTGTGCTATAGTGTGCTAAAGCATTGATCATCAACCATCTTTAAAAAAACATTTTTTCTAGGGACAGAAAACTATAGGTAGGAAGAGTGTCAGTTTCTTTCACTGTGATAATCCTTGTTTCTAGGGACAGGGAAGGACAGTGAGGGAAATTCTCCTTGTGCTATAGTGTGCTAAAGCATTGATCATCAACCATCTTTAAAAAAACATTTTTTCTAGGGACAGAAAACTATAGGTAGGAAGAGTGTCAGTTTCTTTCACTGTGATAATCCTTGTTTCTAGGGACAGGGAAGGACAGTGAGGGAAATTCTCCTTGTGCTATAGTGTGCTAAAGCATTGATCATCAACCATCTTTAAAAAAACATTTTTTCTAGGGACAGAAAACTATAGGTAGGAAGAGTGTCAGTTTCTTTCACTGTGATAGTCCTTGTTTCTAGGGACAGGGAAGGACAGTGAGGGAAATTCTCCTTGTGCTATAGTGTGCTAAAGCATTCCTCATCAACCATCTTTGAAATCCTTGTTTTTTGGACAGTCAGGGAAATTGTCGTTGTGCTATTCTGTGCGAAAGCAATCATCCTCAACCATATTTAGAAATCCTTAAGTAAAGGGACAGAGAAGGACACCTGAAGGTAGCCCTTATTGCTTTTTTCCCATCTCCCTGCAGGCCATCTATTAGAATGTCTGGAAGGCAAACAAGGACAGGCAGACAGTCAGGAGGCAATAAAAGAGGGCAAGCAGGCTCTGTGTCTGGGGGCAACAGTGCTGGTCGTGGACGCGGTGCATTGTCATCAGCACATGGCCATGGGACACGCTTGTCCTTCTTTTCGGCAGCTGGACATGTTGAGCCACATCATGCCGAAGACTTGGTAGAGTGGATGACCAAGCCCTCCTCCTCATCCTCTCTCACCCAGGCTCAGGGTACTGGCAAAGCAGCTGCCAAAGCGTCCTCTTCCCTGGTATCAATGTCAGACTCATCATCAGTCACTCCTTCCCTAGACCCACCATGTCCTCCTCCTGAGGAGTCCCCCGAACTGTTTGAGCACAGTGTTGGGTACATGCTCCAGGAGGATGCCCAGCGTTTCGAAGGGTCTGATGATGAAACCCAGCTACAGGAAGGCAGTAGCGTGAGAGCAGACAGAGGGGATGCTCAAGAAGGACACCAATCTGGCAGTCATGTTCCAGCAGCTGCAACATACTGCCAGATTGGCTCCAGTGATGAGGAGGGAGGGGATGATGAGGTCACTGACTCCACGTGGGTGCCTAATAGGAGAGAGGAGGAGGAGGATGAGGAGGAGGCACATCTCCAACGAGGCAGGATGCCCTTTGGTGGCCAGCGTAAGGGCAGTACACCGACGGAATCACACCGCAGAGCTCCGCCTGTGCAGGGCACTGCCTCTGCCCGTCATTCAAAAAGTTCTTTGGTGTGGGCCTTTTTTGAGGCTAGTGCATCAGATCGCACAGCTGCTGTTTGCAACATATGTCTCAAGCGTATATCGCGTGGCCAAAACATCAGCCGCTTGGGTACCACATGCCTGACCAGACATATGTTGACCTGACATGCAGCTCGTTGGCAAGCCTACCTCAAAGACCCACACCAAAGAACAAAGCGGACCTCTCCTTGCACCGCATCAGCTGGGATCTCCAACCCCACTATAACTTCAGTCCTCTCTGAAACATGCACTGAGAGGAATGAAGGTGTAGAATTAGGTGTGTCACAGCCAAGTAGTTGCGGCCACTCTGCTAGCAGTACACCGACGTCCGATTCTAGCAGGCAAATTTCCCTGCCCCAGCTGCTGGACCGTCAAAAGAAGTTCACTCCCAGCCATCCACATGCCCAGCGGTTGAATGCTAGCTTGGCTAAATTGCTAGCACTTCAACTGCTGCCTTTTCAGTTGGTAGACTCGGCCCCCTTCCGTGAGTTTGTGCAATGTGCGGTTCCTCAGTGGCAGGTTCCCAAACGCCACTTTTTCTCACGGAAGGCTATTCCGGCTCTCTACCGGCATGTGGAAGGCAATGTCTTGGCCTCGCTGGACAGGGCGGTCAGCGGTAAGGTGCATATTACCGCTGACTCATGGTCCAGCAGGCATGGACAGGGACGTTACCTTTCTTTCACGGCCCATTGGGTCACTCTTTTGGCAGCTGGGAAGGATGCAGGACAAGGTGCAGTAGTGTTGGAGGTTGTTCCACCGCCACGCCTCCAAAATGCTACTACTGGTTGTGACACACCTCTCTCCTCCACCCCCTCCTCTTCTTCTTCCTCCATGGCCTCTTCCTGTGGTTTGTCCTCTGAACCAGCGGTGCTCCGTAGCCGTTCAAGGGGCTACGCAAGTACGCAGGCAAAAAGATGCCATGCCGTGCTTGCGCTGGTGTGTTTGGGGGACAGAAGCCACACTGGGGCAGAGGTCCTGTCTGCTCAGGGCCAGGCCGAGAGGTGGTTGACGCCACGCCAGCTTAAGCCAGGAATGGTGGTTTGCGACAATGGCACCAACCTCCTCTCCGCCCTCCGACAGGGACAACTGACCCATGTGCCCTGTGTGGCTCACGTCCTTAACCTGGTGGTGCAGCGGTTCTTGGGCAGGTACCCGGGCTTACAGGATGTCCTGAGGCAGGCCAGGAAAGTCTGTGTGCATTTCCGCAGATCTTATAATGCCAGTGCTCGCCTGGCTGAGCTGCAAAAGGAGTTGAACCTGCCCAAGAACCGCCTTATATGTGACATGCCCACCAGGTGGAACTCAACGTTGGCCATGCTGCAGCGGCTGCACACGCAGCAGAGGGCCATCAATGAGTACCTGTGCGACTACGGCACCAGGACAGGGTCAGGGGAGCTTGTTTTTTTTCTCCACGCCAGTGGGGCATGATCAGGGATGCATGCACTGTCCTGGCACCATTTGAGGAGGCCACGAGGATGGTGAGCAGTGACAGTGCATGCATCAGTGACACTGTACCTCTTGTCCACCTGTTGGAGCACACGCTGCGTGGAATAATGGACAGGGCACTTGAGGCAGAACAGAGGCAGGAAGAGGAGGACTTCCTTGCCTCTCAAGGCCCCCTTTACCCAGACAGTGTTCCTTCTGTCCCACCCATCGCACAGGAAGAGGAGGAGGAGGAGGAGGATTGTGTCAGCATGGAGGTGGAGGCTGGCACTCAGCATCATCAGCAGCAGTCTTTTAGGGATGATTTACAGTCCCAAGAAACCAGTGGACTTGTACGTGGCTGGGAGGAGGTGGCTGCGGATCATGTCATCCTTAGTGACCCAGAGGACTCCGGACCGAATGCCTCAGCAAACCTACGCTGCATGGCCTCCCTGATCCTGCAAAGTCTGCGGAAGGATCCTCGTATTCTTCGGATCAAGGAGAGGGACCATTACTGGCTGGCCACTCTCCTTGATCCACGGTACAAGGGTAAGGTTGCGGACCTTATGTTACCGTCGCAGAGGGAGCAGAGGATGAGACAACTCCGGGAGGCCTTGCAGAAAGGTCTGTGCAACGCGTTCCCAGAGACTGGGAGGTTACAAACTCCTGGTCCTGGACAACGAGTTGCTGAGGCTTCGGCCAGTCAAAGAAGGAGCGGTGGGGAAGGTGGCCGTCTGACCGATGCGTTCAGACAATTCTTTAGTCCGCAGCCCCAAAGTATGATCGGTTCCAGCAACCATCGCCAGCGTCTGATAAACATGGTGCAGGAATATCTAGGGGCAAGGTCAGACTTGGACACCTTCCCCACCGAAAATCCTCTGGCTTACTGGGTCTTGAGGATGGATCACTGGCCAGAGCTTGCACAGTATGCAATTGAGCTACTGGCCTGTCCTGCATCCAGCGTTCTTTCGGAACGCACATTCAGTGCTGCTGGAGGATTTGTCACGGATCACAGGGTGCGCCTGTCCACCGACTCGGTTGATCGACTGACTTTCATCAAGATGAACCAGTCTTGGATCACCACCAGCTACCACACACCTGATGCTGATATAACAGACTAATTGATTTTAACATGTCACATCCCTTCAAGACTGATGCTGATGCTGAGTGCCTGTGCTGTTATGTTGACTGGCTATCCTCCTCCTCCGAGTCCTCAATGATACGATTGATGATGATAGCTTGGAAGATCATTTTTGTTTATGGGTGCCGCCACCAGTGGCTAAGGCCCAATTTTTCAGCCCCTGTTTTACAGGGGCGTGTAATTACAATTTTTTTAGCAATAATTTGCCATAGGGCTCATTGCTGTGCTCCAAGTACAGTATCTGTGAGGGGTTGGAGTGTTGTGCCACCAGTGCCTAAGGCCCAATTTTTCAGCCCCTGTTTAACAGGGGCGTGTCATTACAATTTTTGAAGCAATACTTTGCAACAGGGCTCATTGCTGTGCTCCAAGTACAGTATCTGTGAGGGGTTGTAGTGTTGTGCCACCAGTGCCTAAGGCCCAATTTTTCAGCCCCTGTTCAACAGGGGCATGTAATTACAATTCTTGATCTAATAATTCACAGCAGGGCCCATTGCTGCACCCACCAAGAGTAACTCTGAGGGCTTACAGTGTTGTGGCAACGCCACCACCACCACCACCACGAAAGGCCCAATTTTTCAGCCCCTGTTCAAAAGGGGCATGTAATTACAATTCTTGATCTAATAATTCACAGCAGGGCCCATTCCTGCACCCACCAAGAGTAACTCTGAGGGCTTACAGTGTTGTGGCAACACCACCACCACCACCACCACCACAAAAGGCCCAATTTTTCAGCCCCTGTTCAACAGGGGCATGCAATTACAATTCTTGATCTAATAATTCACAGCAGGGCCCATTGCTGCACCCACCAAGAGTAACTGTCAGGGCTTACAGTGTTGTGGCACCAGCACCACCATCAAAGGCCCAATTTTTACTACCACTGTTCAACAATTATATGTAATTAAAATTCCTGATATAATAGTTGACAGCAGGGCGTTCCAGCACCAACCAAGAGTAACTGTGAGTGCTTACAGTGTTGTGCCAACACCAACAACTAAGGGGCCTATTTCTGCAGAGTATATACGGCAGGTCCCTACTTTCAAACATCCAACTTACAAACGACTCCTACTTGCAAACGCAAGAAGACAACAGGAAGTGAGAGGAAATCTACCCCTTGGAAGGAAAATTCTCTCCTGTAAGAATTAATATGGGAGAAAGGTGTCTCCTCTGTACTGATGCTTTATCAGCAATCCTTGTTTTCAAGAAAAACACCACATTTCAAAAACAGTTGTCATTGGGACGGAAAGTGAGGTGAAATGTTCTGAACAGGGGCACAGACAGCAAAACAAATGTTACAGGGGTGATAACCCTTACCTATGTTTTCCAAAAAGTTTAAAAATAGATTTTTGGGCTGGAGCTACACTTAAACAATGTACCTGTTCAAAATTACAAACAGATTCTACATAAGAACAAACCTACAGTCCCCGCCTGTATACGGCTGTTCAGAGTATATAGGGCCTTTTTTATTTTATGTGCGGGGTTCCCCTTAATATCCATACAAGACCCAAAGGGGCTGGTAATGGGCTGGGGTAGGGGGGGGGGTCATGGGGTAGCTATGCCATTTTTCTTAAAGATTTTCATCCATATTACCGGGAGCAGACATTACATTAAAGCCGCAAGCAGTTTTAAATGGCTTTTTTTTCCTTTAGAAGTGTCATTTTGTGCAGGGACAATTCTAAACACGGGAAACACGTGGCACTTCACAGGCATACTTTAGACACCCCCCAGGTACGATATTTAAAGGAATATTTGACTTTTTTTTTTCACTTTATGCATCATTAAAATGACTGCTCCCGAAAAACGACCGTTTTTAAAACTTCTTTTTGCATTGATACATGTCCCCTGGTGCAGAACCCGGGTTCCCAAACCCTTTTTAGGACAATAACATGCATAATAGTCGTTATAATTAGCACTTTAGAATTCGAACGTTCGCATCCATTGTATTTAATAGGGTTCTAATGTTCGTACGAACTTTCGGTCCGTTCGCGGGTTCTGGTGCGAACCGAAACCGGGGGTGTTCGGCTGATCACTACTGTAGACCACAGATGTTTATCACTGATGAGTTCCTACTATTGAACGTTGCTTGTCAAGTAGACCACAGTGGCCATTTATTATTACTTGCAGCAGACACTGGATATTATGCAAGAATAGAACCACTGATAGATATCTATCAGCTAAACCACTGTTTTAAACACCTGTCTTGGTAAACTAAGAAGATTTACAATTTCCTTTAAGAAGTTGGAGTAGTTGTATTGCTTTTTCCTGCAGGTTTTTTTCCCACTTCCACAGAAATTTTTGTTTTAGAGTCCCTTTGTTATTAAATGTATATACATGTTATTATTTAACTGTTCCGTTAGTGCATGATGCCACACCAACATTATTGCAACTGCCCTGAAGTTATCATTACAGCCAACATAGTCACATCATTGCCCATGTTTACTGGAAAACTTTACTCAGCAATATAAAATATACAGGGGTTGATTTACTAAAGGCAAATGGGCTATGCGCTTTGCAAAGTGCTGTTGGACTCTGCGTGCGAGAGCAGTTGCTCCAGAGCGTAGTGAATGAGGGAGAGCTCTGCTGACATCCATCATCCAATCATGTGCAAGCAAAAACATTTGATTTCATTTTCCTTGCTTGTGATTGGATATTCTTTGCAAAATGAAGCTTTACCTCATTTACTAACCTCTGGAGCAATTGCACTTTCAGAGTGCAACTGTACTTTGCAACATGCACAGTCTGTTTCCCTTTAGTAAATCAACCCCAAAGTCTCTCATTGCAGACCCTAAAGGGTTGATTTACTAAAGGCAAACAGAGTGTGCACTTTGCAAAGTGCAGTTGCACTCTGGAAATGCAATTGCTCCAGAGCTTAGTAAATGTGGTAAAGCTTCACTCTGCAAGGAATACCCAATCACGTGCAAGGAAAAAAAAAAAAAACAGCATTTTGCCTGCACATGATTGGATGATGGAAGTCAAAGTCTGACTGCACTTTCAGGTCTGAAATTATCTGTGTTTTGTTCACTCACTACATGCCGTACTATTATTATTATACAGGATTTATATAGTGCCAACAGTTTGCGCTGTACTATTTTCTGTGCAAAATATTTATTCATAAACCTTCCAGTAGCAGCAGATCTTGAGGGCTGACAGTTGTTTACTTTAGTGTTTGTTGCTTGCACCACCCTGGTTCAGTTATCTATTGCTGGATTGTTTGGGTGGCTTTTTTACCAAGTTAAAAAAAAAATCATAAATGTTTAAACTAGACCTTAACTCTGACAATTAACATGATCTAAATTAAATTCTTATGCTACCAGCCTAAGTAAATAGATAGGAAGGTATATTATGTTTACTTGTCTTAAACTTTTTTTCTATGTTTCTTCCTGGTTTCTGGCCTAGGCCAAAAGGATGTAATACATCCCAATATTTTTCCTGGAACTGGGGGTTTTCTCAGCTAAGCACAGCCTCCTGCCAGCATTCCTGAGCTAAGTGCAGAGGGATTCCAGGAAGTAAATGCTACATGAATCGTCTGCCCTTACTCAAGATAGCTAGAAATGCTAGGGGGGTGTTTTTCAAAGTGATTTCTCAGTAAAATAAAGCGTGGAGATAAGGATGGATGGGTGAGTTTGCTTTGAATATTAAAAATAAATGAAATAGTGTTTACAGTTGGTGGTGCTCAAATACAGTACAGTTCCACTTTAAGTCTGGGGGTTGTTGGGGACTTTTAGAACCGGACGGCTGGTAAACTCCCGAACGGAGCTCCGGGAACATACAATGACACCATAGACAAGATGAGGTCAAAACATGTTTGGTTTATTCACGGGAAATCCCGAGCTTATATACAGTTAAAACAGAACAAGGCAGACCAGTTGAGACTGGGCTGAACAAGAGTAAAGCCCTGTACACAAGATAGGTTTAACCAATGAAAACAGTCCGATGGACTTTTTTCATCGGACAAACCGATCGTGTATGGGCCCCATCGGTCTTTTTTCCATCG
This sequence comes from Rana muscosa, assembly GCA_029206835.1. Classification (NCBI taxonomy): domain Eukaryota; kingdom Metazoa; phylum Chordata; class Amphibia; order Anura; family Ranidae; genus Rana; species Rana muscosa. Next base: position 998,663,095 of record CM055117.1, on the reverse strand, counting down.
GTGTTTAAAAATAGAACATGTTTTAAATTTATCCGATGGTTAAAAAACCGATAGCAAATTACTATCGTCTGTGGGGAACTCCATCGGATAAAAAACCCATGCATGCTCAGAATCAAGTCGACGCATGCTCAGAAGCAGAAGCATTGAACGATTTTTCTCGGCTCATCAGAGTGTTTTACGTCACTGCGTTTGGAACGGTCGGTTTTTTGAGTGATGGTGTGTAGGCAAGACTGATGAAAGTCAGCTTCATCGGTTTTCCGATGGAAAAATCCATCGGTTAAAAAACCATAGGAAATCCGATTGTGTGTACAGGGCTTTAAAGTTACATGGTACATTCCAGTCAAGATGTTCTCACAATAAACCATCTCTGCTGATTAGACTTGTACATGCAAAACACAATCTCATGGCTATGGGTCATACATAGTTATATGAAAAAACAAAGAAATATATACAGCATAAAAACATCATTAACCCTTCAGGGGTAGAAGCACTTGTCAGGACCCTGTAGAGAATATTACAAATGTCTTTGAAATGTTTTGAATGATAGTGAGCATGACCTTTGTTAGCAACAAAAAAGTGTGCTTACATTTTAACATGAAAACCAGCTCATAAACTCTTCAATTATTGTACTGTTGGATGTAGCAGACACAACTGTAGTTTGGCTTTTATGTATTATGTAGCAAGATCATGAGGCCTTTGGTTCCAACTGGTTTACTGCAAGAGTTCTGTTCAGCAGAATTCATTTCATGCGGGATGGCCATCTATTTAAACGCTCACTGATTCGTACTCTTACAGACATAAGGAGATGTTTCCTTTAGGGCATTTAGAATGGGTCTTTGTGTTTATAGCCTAAAGGGAATGTAGAGCCTTTTTCGTTTTTTAGATAAATATGTAAAACAGCTCAGCTTGATCTCATTAATCTTATCAGTATGTATTAATGTTTTAAAAACCCTGTTTCGATTTGTAATTATACAGTATATGTACAAGGGGGCCAGCCATATTAGCTCATTACATATGCAGGTCCTGTTTCCTGCTTTCCAGTGAGTTAGCCAGCTCATAGACTGACAGTATAAAAAGGAGCAGTAAAGCAGAGCCATTATGTAGCATTATGCTGTGTACAACTGAGCTTTAGTGCTCTGTATCACAGTGCAAGGCTACGAGTTGGCTGACTCATTCAAAATACCAAACTTTCTATGTGGCTAATATCTTATCTCAGCAGTCATACAAAGAAGGAAACTTCACATCCACAATTGCATTAAAGAGACCCTGCCACCTTTCCCATTCAGAGAAATGTGATGGGGACTATTTAATCCTTTAAGCCAAAAAAGGACCAAGCATGTTTATGCATTGATTGTTTTAAAGACGGACCTAAATCAGACCCTTGAATTATATCTCATATCTGTGGCTAGTTGAACATCTTATGGGAAACAGATAGAGTATAGTCCATATTTTCTTCCAAGCTACGGCAGGTAATCCAAATTTCAAGGTGTGTAAAATACTTGTTGTGGTTTCTTCAGCTGGTTTGTACATCACTATAGCATGTATGAGCCAATGAGAGGAACCACAGCATATGTGTGTGGGGATGGGGGGGTTAAAGGTATTCAGCCCATCCAAATTATTGAATACTTTCTGCAGATGGGGAAAAGCGAAGCTGGGGTATTTCAAAACATGATAAAGAAGATGATGATTTTTGAAACATGGTTCCCAAAATGGAACCAATGTGTGCTCAGCAGAAGTTTCCATTAAATAAAAAGGTGCTTTCAAGTGGAGGATATTTCCAAGGATATTCGGCCAATACTTAAGCCCACCCCCCACCCCCCTGAGGGGTCCGGGTGGTAAATTTTTAATACCCACCCAAAGATCAAGCGTTGTCCTGCTGAGATCATCTTGTATTCTGCTACCTCTTGGTCCTGCCATGGTCTTCTGTAAAGTCATTGGGAAGGTCAGTATTTATTCATCATAAATACAGGTTAGTACACCATCAACGCATTTCGTTACTCTTTAGTGGCCAGGAAAAGGTGTAGAGTACACTGTATGGGGTTTCATCCTCTTTACCATTGTTCACAGGATCTGATCACAACCTAGCGCAGTACAAGAATTTCTGGAAAACCCTGACCACCACACCCTGCCTGGAGACAGTCATATTCTCTACAGGTGCTAAAATAGATTGCTTGACCCTAGGATGGGTATCCAGAAACCTTATGAATGTTAGCATACGTTTACTACACTTTGGGCCATATTTTTCACATACGTACAATTGAATAATGCTCTTATAGGGAACTATCTCCTCGATTTTTATCCCTCTTCTTCTCCTTGCCTCTGCTCATCTGGAACATCACTGACTCATCTATGTCAAAACATGGGCCACCAGAAAGGTAAGTAAAGAGCCTATGCTTTTACACAGTGTTCTCTGTGTAAAAGTGACAGAGTCACTTAACATGCTAAAGCAACCACGAGTTTGTTTACATCCCTATACTGCCTCACAATAATACGGTGGCAGCAGTAGGTTTAAAAATACCCTATCACTTTTCTCTGAATAAGTAAGGTCACAGAGTCTCTTTAAAGAGGATATTCGGGCGCCTCTTAAGCTCACCAACCTGCGGGTCTGGGTGGCACATTTCTGACACCCACCTAAAAGATCCAGCGTTATCCAGCTGAGTTCATCTTGTATTCTGCTAGTTCTTGGTACCGCGCCACCATGGTCTTGTGTGACGTCATCGGGAGGCCCGCCATCTCTTCCTGGTTCTGCCAGCGCCTTCCTCCTTTTTTAATTAAGGGATATTGTATGTCTCCTGGGACAAAAGGTAACAGGGTCACTTTAAAGAGGATTTTCGGCCACCTCTTAAGCCCACCCCCTACCAACCTGGGGGGTCCGGGTGGCACATTTCTGATACCCACCCAAAGGATCCAGCGCTATCCAGCTGAGATCATCTTGTATTCCGCTACTTCTTGGTCCTGCGCCACGATGGTCTTGTGTGACGTCATCGGGAAGGCCCGCAAGCTCTTCCTGGTTTAGCCGGTGCCATCCTCCTTTTTGAATGAAATAATATGCCTCCTCGGACATGTGAAGTGCATATCCCAGGAGGCAGAGGGAGAACTTCACACCAAATGAAAAAAAAAAAGACATCCCTATTCTAGGAGTGGTGGCGGGGTTGAGAAAAGGAGGGAAATCTCCCCTGAGGGTGAAGATCCACTTTATTCGAATTGCTGATATGAATTTGTTTTTCTGTATTTTTCTTACTGTATTAAATGTTAAATGTGCTCTGTTACGCATTACATCCACATTGTGTAATTTATGGTAAACTCCATAATAACAACTCAAATTAGACGCTCACTGAAAATTCACTATACTTTTTTCCTAAGATTTCCAACTGGCCATAGGCTTGAGATAACATTTGGAAGATCCAAGTGCCAAATTATTTAATGTCTAAAACATGCATACATCGCTGATGCTAGCTTTATCTCGGAAAACAGTACAAATCATCTGAGAATACCTGACTCTGGCAATCGATTTTTCTGGCAGGATTGGTTAGTCTGGGGGTATCCATGGTGGTTGCCGAGTGCTAATAGATGTTTAATCATTTTCTGATCAGACTGTAAAGGGCCAAGTGACATTAATTTCATATCTATAGCTCCTTTATTCCCTGTACACACGATCGGATTTCCGATGGAATAAAATCCAATGGATTTTTCCGTCGGAATTCCGATGAAGCTGACTTTCATCAGTCTTGCCAACACACCATCAGACAAAATTCCGACCGTCCAAAACGCCGTGACGTAAAACACTCCGACGTGCCGAGAAAAATTCAATGCTTCTGAGCATGCGTCGACTTGATTCTGAGCATGCGTGGGTTTTTTCTCCGATGGAATTCCACACAGACGATCGGAATTTCCTATTGTTTTTCTTTCCGATGGAAAAAAGTCCGATGGGGCCCACACACGATCGTTTTTTCAGATGAAAAAAATCCATCTGACTTTTTTCATCGGAAAAAACGATTGTGTGTACAGGGCATTAATCCTAGGTTGAATCCTGTTCTATACTCACACAAAGTGCCTACTTAACACATCTCCACACTAAAGAACTGGGACATAGATGCAAAACAGTGGGAGACTTATAAAAATAAATATTGCAAAGGATTTTAATATAGATTCGTACTGAAAGACTGAAGATTTAGATAAAAGCCCTCATACATTTTAAAATGAAACTGTGTGATTTCCACAATATATAGAAAGGAAGAAGCCGCACTACGAAGTGATTTCCAGCCCTTGACTGAGCTGACTGCACCCTCGCTAATATGGTGAGATGATCAAGTACTAGCTGCTGTGCATACAGATGTTATTACAATATATTTTTCCTCCAAACATATTGTTTTACATTCTTTATTCCAGTTTAAAGTGCAGTCAAATAAGAAGAACAGAGATGAGATGCAGAATTACTGAAAACTAAATTATGTTAGAACTTGATTTGTTCATTTTGAAGTGTGCTGAAAAAATATCACTATATACATTTTGGAAGTGGATCCTTTCTTTTTCCTTTACAAAACTACTATGCTTTTCAAAATAATTTTTTTTTATTTTTTTAAACTTTTAAGGTGATTTCACACTATTGCATGCACGTTGCTGCACCAAATAAGTCGCATTGCACATTACATCCCTTGGTGCAATGTGGTGCTATTTATTCCGAATGGCAAAACAAAACCAAAGAAATTACCAGCTCAACCTACCAACCAACCTGCAACCATCCAAATTATCCTGTCTTACAGTAGGCGTTGAAAACAGCAGGGTTATTTTTCACACTTTTGCAAATCCATATGTAAGCTATAGAGCCCCGTCAAGGCACCCCAGTATTTTCTGTCTTAACTTTAAATTTTGAGAGCCTCCACAGTAGAAGCACATGCATGAGAATGGATAGGCAGAGGACAAGTGAGCCTGAAGGCCGCCCACCCCTTCTTATAGGCACAGGGGCACACTGGACTCCCAGCATATAGCACAATGGCAGAAATGGTGTCCAGTGCGTCCCCTCGCCAATATTTTAACAGTACAAACAAATGGCCACTACCCCCACCTATAACTGGCCTTTACAGCAAGGAAGATGAGCTGGGAATTTCTTTGGTTTTGTTTTACATGCATTGCCCTTTCATGTGCTCCTTGCTGCAAAGGCCAGTTATAGGTGGGGGCAGTGGCCATTTGTTTGTACTGTTGAAATATTGGTGAGGGGACGCACTGGACACCTGTGCCCCTGTGTCCTTAAGGAGGGGTGGACTTCCTCCAGGCTCACCTACCATCTGCCTATCCATTATAATGCATGTGCTTCCAATGTGGAGGCTCTCAAAATTTAGAGTTAGGACTACAGAAAATACTGGGGTGCGTTGATGTGGCTCTGTAGCTTACGCATGTGTTTGCAAATGTGTGCAAACTAAACCCCTGTTTGAATGCATACTGTTAGACAGGATAATTCAGTTGGTTGCAGGTTGATCGGTAAGTTGAGCTTGGAATTTCTTTGGTTTTGTTTTGCATGCATTGCCCTTCCATGTGCTCCTTGCTGAAAAGGCAAGGTATAGATGAGGGCAGTGGCCATTTGTTTGTACATTCCGAATGGCATCTTAACCGACATTGCCAGCAATCTTGCCAGCAAATGGTGAGAGCTTACAATCTATAGAGATGGGGAAGTGATACAAAAGATTGGAACTGTGTGGGGATGAGTTATTCGAGAAAGTAAAGCCCTGTACACATAATCGGATTTCCTATGGATTTTAAACCGATGGATTTTTCCATTGGAAATCCGATGAAGCTGACTTCCATCAATCTTGCCTACACACCATCAGTCAAAAAACTGATCGTCCCAAACGCCATGATGTAAAACACTCCGACGAGCCAAGAAAAATTAAGTTCTATGCTTCTGAGCATGCATCGACTTGATTCTGAGCATGCGTGGGTTTTTTATCTGATGGAGTTCCCCACAGACGATAGTAATTTGCTATAGTTTTTTTTTTCCATCCGATAAATTTAAAACATGTTCTATTTTTTAACACCGATGGAAAAAAGACAGATGGGGCCCATACACGAACGGTTTGTCCGATGAAAAAAGTCCATCGGACTCTTTTCATCGGTAAAACCGATCGTGTGCACACAGCTTAAGATTCAGCTGTTAGAAAAAGGAGGGATAGGCTTCCCTAAAGAGATGGGTTTTCAGGGATCGCCTAAAGGCAGGTAGAATAGGAGATAGCCGAACAGGTTAGGGTAGGGTGAATCTTTTTATATAGTACCGGTATGCTGTATTGAAGTTACTATTAAATGACACTTTCTGGTTGGCAGATTCAAAATGTTTCTCTGTCCACACAGCCACAGACAGCATTCACTTTCCTAGCAATAGTTCTTGGCAGTAGTAAAGTAGATATTTGTGTTTATTAAGTGACTATATGTGAGCTAGTTACTGGTGCTATTTTTATAATGGTGGCAGGCAATGGGTTCATTGGGATTATTGCAATTTAGGCTTACTATACACGAACAAAGGAAAATCAACTGATTTCCAAATCCACGCTAAACAGCATGAATTGAGGAATCCCAAATGCTGGTTATCATATTTAGAAGCTGCAGCATCTGCAGCTGCCTGAATATTGTGGCACTACCAAACAGCGACTGCCTCTGACAGAATGCAGTCACTGTTCTACCAAAAATTTTCAACCCTTCTCAGTGCATTTTTAATTGACTTTTGATGTGTCAGGTGATGACTGCAAGTTTGGCCACAAAATTTGAGCCATCTATGGCCAGCATTAAAGCCCAACTCCAGCCAAAAGTGGCCAAATTAGGGAGACTTCCACTCAATAGCATTGTACTAGGCATATGAACTTTATTGCCTAGATTCCTTTTTCCAGTAACAGTTTAAGTTTATTTTCAATAATTTTTATTCCGAACATTTTTGAAAGTATACAAATCCAGCATTTGCATGTATATCAATTAACATGCATTGGCTGCAAACCCAGGTGCAAATATTTACAACACATAAGTATACAGATTTTCATTATGCGTAGTACATATTCACCCACATTATAGGCATACAAAATGAGGGGAACAATATAAGAGAAGATTGAGACTTTAAGCAGTGCTATTACTAAGTAGCCCATCCTATCATATTCCACTCCTCTGAAGATAGTTATGATGTCGGAGAGGACGCTAAGATAGTGCAACCTTAAATAATCTAAACTATTTTTAGCCCGCTGCACCCCCTTGAAGTGCAGGTCAAGTGCAGGCAGGTGTTTGCAATTTGTTATGTTGCACTTTCCTATTGTATTGCAACATAAGATTTCAGAGTCATGTGGATGTAGTGTGCTACTGCAAGGGCCCTTCACTGGGCTGAAGCCCCGGGTGAGAATATGTAACACTCGAAAGAACCAGCTGTAGTCACCCTGACCTTAAGGGATGGACCTAAAGGACATACATCTGTTAGGTCAAATGCACTTGGATCCCTCAGGGGTATGCATAGGTAGGTATTCCTTCAATAAAGGTATCCTCATGGAATTAAGATGTTCTTGGTGGTAATAGTGGGCTATTATCTCTTTAAGAGGGCCTCCCCCCTTTACCTTTGCTCTCAATCACTCAAAAAACACAAGGTTAGTATCCATAGTGTAGTATAAAATACACTCCCGAATTTATTTAAAAAAATGCACTTACATTTAAAAACAAGTAAATGTGTATTTAAACTCAGGTATTCAGCCACAATCCACCACTTGTGACATCGGCGTCACCTGGCTCCTCCCACGCGTTACGTCACCGCCTTCGTGACTTCCTCAGGGAACTAAGTTTAAAGACACATTTACCTGTTTTTAAATGTAAGTCTTCCTAGATTATTATTGGCAATAGAAAAAACACTGATGAGATAAGAAAGCGTAAACCCGAGTAAGATTCAGAAACTTACTGAGCAAAACCTAGCTAGTGGAGGAAAAGGAAGTTCTTTTGGGTACCCTTAGAGGGATGCAGGAACAGGCCTAAGGTTTAGATCCAGTTAGTATGGGAAATATACAGACAAACCTCCCAAATTACAGAGATGAGAATGAGGGACAGCTATTAGCAAAAGTATGTAGGCATAGGACACACACCCTGCCATGCCCCCTTAAAGGAAAATAGTATAAAAAATGAATGGTTAAACCCACAAGTGTTTTTATTTTTACCACTACTATTCCTTTATATTGGCTTTTGGAATTTACAAATACAGCAATTTAGAAACTGGACAAATGGTTTAGCACTGGGAAACACTTTTTGATAGATAAGTAGTGCATTTTATATAAAAATATATAGATCAGACCAAAATGAGGGACAAGTGAGGAGGAAAGAGTGACAGAGGGACTTTGTTCCGAATGAGGAACAGTCCCTAGAAATCAGGAACAGTTGGGAGCTATGGATAGATGTCTTACTGTAGAGTTAAAGCACGAAAACAGTCAGAATCTTTATGGATTAGCCAGATAAATTTATAGTGTTTTTTTTTTCTGGGTCATTACTGTCGGCAGCTACTGTACCATAGTCATGATTTTACTAAGTATCTGGGCCCACTCTAGAATATGTGGCAGGGATATTGATTTCCATTAACAGGAAATGGCTGCTTGTGCAGCTAGTAGGCAATGTCTCAGAATTCCTTTTTTAGTTTTAGATATGAACCCAGGGATCATTGACAGACAGGCCTCCCTTAGGAAAGCTGAGACATCTGATATACACATGGTGTTATATGTGGTAAAACGGCCCACCAAAAGGGATCAATTAAACAGCAATCCCACCAAATATGTAGATAGTCAACATCTTCCTCTGAGTACCTGCAACAAGAGCTTGGTGTGGAAGGATAGATAAGGTTTAGGTCTAAGGGAGTCCGATACCACAGTTAGATAATCTTCAGACCCTTTTGTTGAAAATAGGAAGACATAGACAATTTATATAACTATGATTATAAATATATATTATATATTATAAAATATAATACAGTTTATCTTTAGTTGCTCAACTGTGGCACTTCATTTGTCTACAAACACTTATGCCCTGTACACACGATCGTTTTTTCCGATGAACAAAGTGTGTGGGCCCCATCGGAATTTTTCCATCGGTGTAAAAAAATAGAACATGTTTTAAATTTTTCCGATGGACAAAAAACCGATAGGAAATTCAGATCGTCTGTGTGGAACTCCATCGGAGAAAAATTCACGCATGCTCAGACTAAATTACAAGACGGAGCGCTCGTTCTGGTAAAACTAGCATTCATAATGGAGATAGCACATTCGTCATGCTGTAACGGGCTGAAAAGCACGGAGACTGAAAAGCGCGAATCGGCTAACACCAAACTTTTACTATCACGCGGTAACACAAAATCAGCCAAAGCAGCCAAAAGGGTGCGCCATTGGATTTGAACTTTCCATTTATAGTGCCGTCGTACGTGTTGTACGTCACGGCGTTTTGGGCGGTCGGAATTTTGTCTGATGGTGTGTAGGCAAGACTGATGAAAGTCAGCTTCATCGGAATTTCGAAGGAAAATTCCATCGGATTTTATTCCATCGGAAATCCGATTGCGTATACAGAGCATTATGGAGTGGTGATCATTAACTGATGGGACAATGAGCTCCATATGTGTAATTTATCTTGGTTAAATAATGTTGCATAGCCCACACTTGACCTTATACTTCATTAAACTTCAGAATGTAAATGTAGACATTTTAGGGCTAATATAAATCACTTAATATGTAGCTAAGGCTTTACTTTCCATTCTGCCCATCTGTTTAATGTTTACAAGGATGCAGACCAAAACCTTCTCACTTCTCACTTCACTACACTAAATTCTAAAATCTTAAACAAAGAAATAATCATAGGGTTGCCCACCACACCTGGGTTGTCTTTCAGTTCCTAACTTGTACAATAAAAAATATAGCTGAATTTTGATCAACTGCTATGGAAACACCTCCATTTTTCTGACTGTACAGAGAACACAGACACTGCATGAGTACAAAACATTGAGTTTTTTATGAATACATTTAAACTTTTTATATTTCCTAAAATAAATTGGAAACAATGATGGGCAGGTTAAGGGGCTCTCCTAGCTGTGTCACTAAAAATAAAGGAATGACTGCTCCAAGCACTGAAGAATGGAGTCACCCAAAAGTTACACATTCACCCTAAGGGAAAAGACAGAGCAGTCTGGTAAATGTATTCCTAACAAGCAGGTGAGATATTACTGAAATGCTTGCAAGGCAATCTTGTTCTCCTACTAGAATAGTTCCTTAGTAATAATTTACTTGAGAAATTGAATATTTTAAAGACCAAATGCATGCAAAACTCATATTCCAGTTTTTGCATAGTTAGTGGCAAGCTGAATCATTTGGCAACTTTTCATATCTTGGGGGGTCCATCGGTGATGAGGCGCCAGTTGTGTTTATTAGCAGCAGACTCTACATGGCCGAATGATTGTGTCACACACCCAAATGTGGAACTCAGCTAGGAGAAGTAATAGTGACACTTTAGTTGTGGCTTTTGTGGGAGGCACACAGACACACATAGGCTTGCCTGTGTCCACCCAAAAATAAATTTAATATATGCTGGGTCTAAAAGTGTGATTTATCATACAGTCAATGTTCCTGGCAAGGTCGTGGAGCAGCTTGTGGTTTCTGCCTCTGAGAGGATTATAGTTATTATGGCACATATCAACCCTCTGGGAAATCATCAGGCTACTATGTCAGTTGTGAACGAGGTCAACTTCAGTTCTGAGGTGGTCCCTTTAAAGACTGCATCCTCTGAAGTGTCAGTGAATCAGTCTCTCTACATGCTTGGCTACATTACATGTGTTGAACGTTCAGTTGCCATGTACTTCTGTGTCTCCTCCTCTGATGGATGGGCTGGTACTGTGTAGTACCATTAATTGGAGCACAGATAAAAATAGGCTGGGGTGGTTTGGCAATGAGTTTGTTACCTATACTGCAACAGGTCTCAGTGGGTAACAATAGGACAGAGATTGTTTCTCCGGTTTCAAACCAAGCATTTGATTTCCCTCACAAGAGGGAAGGGCCCAGTGAGAAGGAGAAACCTAAAGAAAAATATAAAATCAGAACCCATGAAAGAGTTAAAGCAATGTGTTGGAAAACAAAGGGGCACTGGTGAATGCGCCAGATGGCACCAGTGTAATTGAAGAGATTGATGAAAAACTGGTTGCATTTGATGAATGTCGGCTGTCAGGAAAGTAGCCTGTGGAGTGTTATGTGCCCAAGGAGTTGGTGTACTGAGAGGTTGCCGTGGGATATAGTCACTCTGCTGTGTATGTCCTCTGCCCAGGAGCTGACAAACAAAACGTTGATATTTCTGACAATACTGACAATGATGAAATGATTAAATCATTGCTGAACATTATGCCGCGTACACACGATCGTGATTCACGGTGGTTAAAAAAACGCCGTGAATCATGACGTGAAAAACGAGGGAACGGCTTGTTCCCCCACACATGGTCGTTTTTCCCGTCATTTTTTCTCTTGTCGCGAAAAACAACTGTGTGTAGGCTCCGTGGCAGTGTTTCCCTATGGAAAAACTGCAGCGGAAAAAAATGACGGGAAAAACAACGAGAAAAATTAGAGCATGTTCTAACTTTTCTCGTCGTTTTTAATGCCGTTTTTCACGTCGGGAAAAATGACAAAAAGACCACACACGGTCGTTTTTCTTGTTGAAATTTTTTTTTTCATTTTTCACGACATGAAAATGATCGTGTGTACGCGGCATTACGGTCAGTGGTGAGCAGAGTAATGCATTATAGGTCTCTGATAGTTTGGTTTCCATGGGTGACAACACGTGCTGATGAAACTGAGGGACCATATGAGAAGCTAGCTGGGGCTAGACAATGCATTGACCTTTGTGATGGCTCGATAGCAACTGCAGAGGTAAAAACCTTCTGCATTATTAGGAGGGTAGTTAGGGTAAATATTTCCCACAATCCAGGAAACTGCTAGGGAATGAAAGTGAGCTGAGCTAGCTAAGGTAGATAGCTGAAAGCTCAGAAAAATTACACTTAAAGGGGAATGCCGCGTACACACGACCGTTTTTAATGTCATTGAAAAAAACAACGTTTTTCTCGACGTGATTCTTCTCAAGCCTGCCTTGCCTACACACGATCATGAAAAAAAATGCTCGAGCAAAGCGCGGTGACGTACGAAATGTACGACGGCACTATAAAGGGGAAGTTCCATTCGGATGGTGCCACCCTTTGGGCTGCTTTTGCTGATCCTCGTGTTAGTAAAGTTTGGTGAGAGACGATTCGCGCTTTTCAGCCTTGTGCTCTTCAGTCCGTTACAGCGTGATGAATGTGCTATCTCCATTATGAATGCTAGTTTTACCAGAACGAGCGCTCCCGTCTCATACTTGATTCTGAGCATGCGCATTTTTTTTCACGTCGTTAAAGCCTACACACGGCCGTTTTTCATGACGAGGAAAACGACGACGTGAAAAACGAAGAGAAAAACTAGAGCATGTTCCAATTTTTTCATGCCCATTTTTCACGTCGTGAAAAATGCTATGAAGCCCACACACGATCATTTTTAATGACCATTTTAAAAAAATGCATTTTTCTCGTCATTAAAAACGGTCGTGTGTATGCGGCATTAGAGTCTAAAACAAAAGAGCCCACATCTAGTAGAAGATGTTTGAAACCATGACTCCTTCAAAGTAAAATAAAGGCGAATGGGTTGGTAAGGTGGCTGACGCAACCCTGAATAAACTATGCAGGAGTCGCTTCTGGAAGCACACCCATAAACAGGGTTGGGTATATCTTTGTAGAGCCCAAGGCAGTGTAGCAGATAGACACAGGAAAAAGTCACCTTTTGAAACTAGAAGCAGAATGGAGAGGAGGTATATGTGACAGGGCTTCACTGTCATGGTTTGTCACGGTTTAGAGAGGATTTGATGTCAATCAAGGTTCTCGCCCTTGCAGGTTGAAGAGCTCTGCAATGTGTGTCGCATTAGGAAAAAACTAGCCTTGCAATTTTCTCTAGGATTGGTAAATCCTGGTATGGATTCTGGAGCCTGGAAGCCGTGTAAAGTATTGAGTGGGATGAAGCTTCTAACCATGGATTCACATTTTGAGCGTGACCAACACCTGCTGATTGAGCAGTTGAGCACAGGCTTTATAATATGGGAAGCGAGTAGAGTTCATGGCTTTATCTAACCTGGCCAGAAGTTAGAGATTATGTATTTTATTTTGTTTTTGTAAGAAATTACAAAAAATGTTTTATCACTGAGCAGTGATATACCAGCTAGCATTCCTTGTTTAAACTAAAAAAGAAAGAAAGGGTGGTAAACAAAAGGTTGTCCTCTACAAAGCAGTCAAGACTTGCCACCAGTGCTTTATCATTGACAGGTGCTATGGAAAATATTTTGTGGGCTACACCTCCATCTACCCGCATTTCATATTTATTGCAACTGCAAGTATTAAAGGATACTGATGTTGAAAAATATATATATTTTGTTCAAATTATTTTTTCAGATGATTTTACCGAACATAATGTATATGCTGCATAGTTCCTGAGGAATAACCCCCATTCTTCTTCATACATTTATCTTGGGTTTCTACAAGCATAAGCTAAATGAAGAGTTTATTATCTTATATTTGTCCAAAGTCCACTGCCTTATCGCCAGTATTCCCCTCTATCTCTAGTCAGATAATATAACACTAAGATTTCTGAATTAATTCAAAGTTTTTATTGCTTGCTCAAGGAGCACCCAAATACCATCACTAATAATCCTTCCAAGCAGTTCTGAAGTATAGTATCTATTGGTTTAAATGTATCTGAAGACAAAACTGTTTGTATTCGTGTTGGATAGAGCGGTCAAAGTTTAGAACCCCTGTCTGGTTTCTATCCCTGGTATGAAAATGTATTATCTCTATTCGTTTTGGTGACCACTGTCACAAGGACTAAAGGTGATGAAAAATCCAAAATGTAATAGAGGAGAAATCCTCCAATAGCCTGTACTGGCACTGGTGTGTACAGCGTGTGCGGATAGACGCCAATCACGGTGAAACGTACGTCAGAGCAGGGATTCGTCACTTCCAGGTCCCGTGTGACATCCTATTTGGGCTGGTGGTGAGAATGAGGCTCGGATCACATGCCAGCACCAGCGGAAACAATTTGATATCCGCACACGCTGTACACTCCAGTACCGCTTACATGCACATTGACATGTGAGTGCAATACCTTATTTTATCTTTTTAACACCTCTAAATAAAATTACTACACTATGGAACCTTTTGAATATGTCTCCTGTGGAGTAATTTTCTCTACCCATACCTTACAATTAATGAAGGAAACAAGTGGAGTGGTTGCAGCTGAGGATTTCCATCTTTGGTTATCATAAGCGCATTTTGACCTTCCTGTAATAAGGGGTCAAACACCTCTGGTGAGTTCACACCTACCACTTGAGCACTAGCAGTGAAGACAAAAGGATATCTCCATATTGAAACACTTTATTGGTATTGGGAATTGTCACACTGGACTTTTTATTTACTTTTTATTATTTTTCATCTTTATGGTTATTTTTTAACATGGTTGTTTATTGTTAGAGCATATTCACCAATAATACCTTACATGTATATATGCTTGTTCACTATGGTGGATTGCAACGTTATTGTTATTTACATGTGATATGTAAGCGCCATCTTTTATATTTTGTTTTTTATTACTAGAGGTGTTTATTTCACTTTTATAAAGGGGCAGCCACATTTGAGATTTTTTTTTATATATATATACCTTTGACTTTTTAGGGTGCCACACACTGGCAATATATTCTTGCAGTATGTTAATGTGTTTAATTGGTGCAACTGGAGAACTGCGGTAGTGGCGCACCTAGAAGAAAACAGAGACGAGTTCTCCATTTTTCTAATTCACAGTCAGCCTCCCTGCATTGACCAAGATATTGATGTTGCTAAAACTGATTGACAACATTTTTTAAATACACCAATGCCCTTAACAAGTTATTTTTTATTATTATTAATAATATTATTATTATTATAACTTTATTAGAAGCTTGGTGAAGTGAAATGGAACCAATGTGTGGGAATTTCACAGGGATCGTGTTTTCCTGTTTTTCCAAAAGAGTTAAAAAAAAATTATGATTTCCATAATTGGAAAATTTGTAAACCTTGGTGGACATTCAGACCTTAAGCCTTATCATGGGGGGCAAAGTGTTAGTGGAGCAGATTTTTAGAAATTCACTTATCTCTACTCAGCATATAGGAATTGTTGGTATCCTTTGGGATATGTTTATGTGTATATGATCCGTGTCTCCTTTTTTTTCCAGTGCTGACTAAGGCTATTTTATAGCATGTAACTAAAAGGGAGGGGTAGGTGCATTTCATTTTACTCAGCAATCTCTGCCTGGGGATTCAGTCCATTAACCCTTTCCCAGCAGAGCTCCAGATCTGCCTTGTGCCTCTTGAGAGCTGAGGACTGGCTAATTTAATCTAAGTGCCAGAGATAATTAAAAAATAATCAAACATAAGGAACGTATGGGGTTGAACACTGTGTATTACTGAAAATGTCAACTGTCTTTAAAGTGGAAAGCTGCATGTAGATCCTTGTGTTGGAAAATAAATTGCTACTTTGTCAAAGAAAAAGAGTACTTAAAATGAAAAAAATTGTAATTTAATAAAATCCAACATTTCGAATATTTGGTTGACCATTTTTAAGTCGCTGGTCATATTAAGGATTTTCATACCTGTCTATAAAATCTAGCTGATGGCATGTATGTATTTCCTTCACATCTCAGTGACCCTGCCCCCACTCACAGGTTAATAAAATGAATAATGTAGGTTTTTTTATGCAGGGGTGGCATTTCTTTTACTTCCACTGCTCCCTGGAGAATAAATGAGAATGGGAATTGCACATATCAAATTCAAACATTTAGCTGGAGTTTCACATCACCTAATGGCTTATCTCCCTGTCTAAAAAATACCAATTAATCAAGCCTCACAAGCCCATTGTATTAGAAGCATTGCAGAACATTTACTGTCTAACAGCAATCTCCTGATGGAATGTAGTTAAACCTGTACAGAGGCTGTACATAGTGATCTATTAAACATTCAGTATATGGAATTGTAAGCCTGCCTGAACTGTATTCATCATAAAGGGTCAGTCCATCCACAGATCCAGGATCTTAGATACAGAGATCTCACCGCTAGAGTTCCCGATCAATATGATAAGCTGATGCATGATTCAACCCTTTGGCCTTTATCCAAAACTGAAATTAGAGTATTTGGTGGATTGGAAGAATCTCTGTGTGACCCAGCGGAGTCTTGCATTTTCTGAATTAGAAAAGAGAAGGAAGGTGTTGACTGCCTTTGCACTCCTTCAGTCTTTGGTGCAATGCTAACAAAAAAATGTTAGGTTCCAGTACTTTAGTTATTAGGCCAAACTTTCCCAACTTGCTGTTCTAAAGCTGGCCATACACCATTAGACTATCTGCAGATTTTCTATGGTTAGATGGAAAAAGTACAACAGATTTCTCCATGTATACTAAACTGTGTAGATGGGTGAATCTCCCACTTTTTCCATATAACCATAGAAAATCTGCAGATAATCTAATGGTGTATGGCCAGCTTTAGGGAGACATCTGCCCATTGATGATTAGTCTGAAAGAGAATGAGCTGATAATATTGTCGCTTAGGACCTATTCCTATTACTTTTGTAAAAACTGTAGGTCAAACAGACCCATGGAATTCAGCATACTGTATTGCTTATGCAGTGCAGTGAAAAGCAGTAGATTTTCAGTGCATGGCGCACTTGTTTTTGGCATGGCAGCATTGCCGCAAACATTTTCAGCATGTGTATTGGCAACAAGATATTGCAAATGAGTAGATTTTCAATGAGTATAAGTATTTAACATTTATTGTGGATATCATTTTTCATCATGGATATATTCATACATTCCCCAAAAAACCTAAATAAATCACTCTAAACCTCAACTCAACCACTAAAGCCCTGTAAACACGATCGGATTTCCTATGGATTCAAATCCGATGGATTTTTCCATCTGAATTCCGATGAAGCTGACCTCCATCAGTCTTGCCTACACACCATCAGTCAAAAATCTGACCGTCCCAAACGCTGTGACGTTCAATGCTTCTGAGTATGCGTTGACTTAATTCTGAGCATGCGTGGGTTTTTTCTCCGATGGAGTTCCACACAGACGATCGAAATTTGCTATCGTTTTTTTTTCCATCGGATAAATTTAGAACATGTTCTATTTTTTCTTACCGATGGAAAAAAGACCGATGTGGCCCATACACGATCGGTTTGTCCGATGAAAAAAGTCCATCGGACTGTTTTCACCGGTAAAACTGATCGTGTGTACAGGGCATAACAGTCAAGCTAACTTTTAACACTTACCCGAAACCTTTATCTATTCATTAATGCCAATGTTTACTGTCCAAGCACTACTGTACAATAGCCATAATCCCAATGCAAATCTTGCTGGAAATGTCAACTTTTAAACAATATTTCTCATCAAGCTGTACTGCCACATTAGAAATGAAAATCATGGACAAAAACAAAATGTCTGCTTCTGTGAACTTCATTGGCTTTTCTAAAAGTAGCAATGTCTGAACGCTAGTAAGGATTGGGCTTTCAATTTGCCACATCCAACAATCAATGCATAAGTAAGAAACCGACAGGTAAACTTGTACGGTACAAAAAAAGGATTTTAAGCACAGCATGAGACATATTTGTATATAAAATATAATTTTGTACATGTTTTAAAAACATATTGATACACATATCATTGTCATCCAGACATGCTGTTCGTTTCTCATGGTTAATGCATTTCGCTTGTACCATAGTTTCTTCAGGACCATGTAGATAAGAGGGCATGACACTAGTTACATCAGATATATAAATTCAAATTAAATTTTCATATATGTCAAAATATCATAATTTTTATATACACTGTTACAAAAAATACATCTATATATGTAGCGCCTTGCTCCTATTGGGTAGGCGCTAGTGTAAATTTAGTTGTCTGAGCTGTAGTTTAGCCCAGAATAATTGTACCAAATTATGGGTCTCTGTTCCAGTTCAGCTGGTTGCACATTTTCCACCTGACTGTGGGTGTTGCTGTCACCACAGGTCAGGGTTGGAAATGCAGCAGGCTGGATGTATTAGGTACCTCTTGCCCAGAAGCAGCTCAGTGGGTTTGGTCACCCCGCTGTGCATTCTGGGAGAGGGTACTAAAGGAGCAGACACCGTTTTTGCAGGGTCTTCCGATCCTGACCTGCCAGCTCTCCTGGCCTCAGGGATGTGTTAGCTGTTTTCTGCCTCGGGGCCTGCAGATCCCAGAGGCTCCATTGCTGAGAGTAGGCCCAGGAGTTTCTGGGGCCTACTGATCCAGGGATGGTCCTGTGTCGCCTTGCCTGCGGGAAGGGACCGAGTAATTGAGGACTTAATTGGAGGACGCATCCGGATGAAAATCTACCTCACAGTACTACCGGCCTGGCTGAAAGATCCTGGTACTGTGTGCTATGTGTTCAGAACTTTACCAAGTGTGTGGTTACCTAAGTCTGTGGCAGAGACTTTTGAACAAGCTTGCACCGGCTGCTAGGTCAGTGAGAGAGGCTTATCCAGTGGTAGCTATATCCAGTGTGGAAGCTGTTTGTCCTCTGGATTAGGAAAATACCCGTGATCCGCAAGCAAGGTACCTGAATCTCCCCTAACCATCCATCCCTCTGTCTGGAAGTTCTTTAATAAAACCCTTGAGAAAAAGAGACTAAGTGTTTGGTGCAGACATTTGTGAGCAACTCTTCAAGGAAGACCCCTAGGACGGACGTGGTAAACAGTAAGATAATGGCAGGCCCAAAAACCCTTAAACCAGCGGCCCCTACGGGGGTATTGCTACATATATACTGTATATATATATATATATATATATATATATATATATATACAGTGGATATAAAATGTCTACACACCCCTGTTAAAATGTCAGGTTTCTGTGATGTAAAAAAATGAGAGAAAGATAAATCATTTCAAAACTGTTTTCACCTTTAATGTGACCTATAAACTGTACAACTCAGTTGAACAAGAAACTGAAATCTGTTGGGTAGAGGGAAGTAAAAATAAAAAATAAAAAAAATATGGTTGCATAAGTGTACACACCCTTAAACTAATACTTTGCTGAAGCAACATTTGATTTTATTACAGCACTCAGTCTTTTTGGGTATGAGTCTATCAGCATTGCACATCTTGACTTGGCAATATTTGCCCACTGTTCTTTGCAAAAACACTCCAAATCTGTCAGATTGCGAGGGCATCTCCTGTGCACAGCCCTCTTCAGATCACCCCACAGATTTTCAATCAGATTCAGGTCTGGTCTCTGGTTGGGCCATTCCAAAACTTTAATCTTCTTCTGGTGAAGCTATTCCTTTGTTGATTTAGATGTATGCTTTGGGTCATTGTCATACTGAAAGATTAAGTTCCTTAGGTTTTGTGCCAATATTGACTGGTATTTGTAACTGTTCATAATTCCCTCTACCTTGATTAAGGCCCCTTTTCCAGCTGCAGAAAAAGAGCCCCAAAGCATGATGCTGCCACCACCATGCTTCACTGTGGGTATGGTGTTCTTTTGGTGATGTGCAGTGTTGTTTTTGCGCCAAACATATCTTTTGAAAATTATGGCCAAAAAGTTCAACCTTGGTTTCATCAGGCCATAACACATTTTCCCACATGCTTTTGGGAGACTTCAGATGTGTTTTTGCAAAATGTAGCCAGGCTTGGTTGTTTTACTTCATAAGAAAAGGCTTCTGTTTTGCCACTCTACCTAACATAGCCATAGCCCAGACATATTAAGAACACGGGAGATTGGTGTCACATGCACCACACAGCCAGTACTTGCCAGATATTCCTGCAGCTCCTTTAATGTTGCTGTAGGCCTCTTGGCAGCCTCCCTGACCAGTTTTCTTCTCGTCTTTTCATCAATTTTGGAGGGATGTTCAATTCTTAGTAATGTCACTGTTGTGCCATATTTTCTCCACTTGATGACAACTTCACTGTGTTCCATGGAAAATCTAATGCCTTGAAAATTCTTTTGTACCCTTCTCCTGACTGATACCTTTTAACAAAGAGATCCCTCTGATACTTTGGAAGCTCTCTGCGGACGTTGGCTTTTGCTGTAGGATGCGACTAAGAAAATGTCAGGAAAGACCTACTAGAACAGCTGAACTTTATTTGGAGTTAATCAGAGGCACTTTAAATGATGGCAGGTTTGTACTGACTCGTATTTAACATGAGTTTGAATGTGATTGCTTAATTCTGAACACAGCTACGTCCCCAGTTATAGGAGGGTGTGCACACTTATGCTACCACATTTTTTTATTTTTACTTCTTCACCCCTAAAACATTTCAGTTTATTTTTTAATTGAGTTGTACAATTTATAGATCTCATTAAAGGTAGAAAAAGTTCTGAAATGACTTATCTTTGTCTCCTTTTTTTACATCACAGAAACCTGACATTTTAACAGGGGTGTGTAGACTTTTTATATCCACTGCATGTGTATTGCTCACATGGGTATGGGGGTATAGCAATAGGCAGATGTGGTTGGATATAAATTACAATATTGGTCTTTGAGATTGATACCTAGTTTTTCTTGGGGTTTGTCTGATCTGGGTCCACTGTCTCCGCCCCCAGGACTATTCATTTGGACTTCACTGAATACCGCCATACCTATATGAGTAATACATATATATATATATATATATATATATATATATATATATATATATATTAGTAGCAGTGTATTCAAAAGTTATGATACTTTGACATATATGAAATTCTAAAGTCTGAACGCTATCTTGAAAATGCAATGGAAACCATTTAGTGCAATGGAAACCATATGAAAGTCATCATTGCTTATGACAATAGGGGAAAGTGAAATTTAGAGTTCTAATTTTCCCGAAATTTCTGAGAAAATCTAGAGATTTAAGAAAATTTTTGTCATTTTAACCTAATGGATTGGAGTCAATTGGAAAGGCAATATTATGGTAGTTTTTGGGTTTTGTTTTAGGCTGCATTAGGCTTTTAAAATCCCCTGAAGATTACAGAATGTTTCAACTATTCTGTTCTCTCATTAGCCTCAATATTTTCCTTTTTTTGGGTGGTTTTATAAAAATAAAACACAGACAGTGAAAGAACAGTATGAAAATTATCAAATACTCACCAAAAAAAAAGAACCAACACAAGGAATATGGAATGAAATACCAACTATTCCAAATATACCCCCAAAAAATCTACTTTTGCCTAAGCTCCCATATTACCCTGCTCATTTCCAAAGCAGATCTGAACCCTAGGTTTAGGGAAAAGGAAGGGGGTATGCCTGAAAGATACAGCTGATACTGTGTAAACCCAACTCTGAACAGCGATAGAATGACAGTTAGAACTCAACTGGCACAAAAATCATAAGGGCTTTACCCCTTTTGTTGTATAGATCCTGACTTGGCGGAACTTTACCCAAAAACAGCTTGATAAAAAAATGATGTTCTTTAGCAAGGAACATACATTCCACATAATAATTATGCTACCAAACTTAGTGTGTGCTGTAAATTGCTTCCAACATTGTTCCTTTTTCTTCTTGCTGGAGGCTGACATTTTGCTGAAGCCCAGAGCCCCTGTAAATCATAAAGCAAAACTAAACCCATCGATTTAACGGTTTCATAAAAAACCTTACATTCCTGTAATTCCGGGATTGCTAACTGTCACATTTCCTTGTGTCCACAACCAAACTGTAAAACCATAAAATGTCTGGTGTCATAACTGATCACATGTGCAGCACCATGGTAGTTGCAGCTCAAACAGAAGCAGCTTCCTTGGCCGTAAAGGACAGGAAGGTTTAATTCCACTTTAAGGCTGTCAGCTGATTGGCCTTTCCAGATTCAGCAGTGCCTAAAAATCCCTAAAAATGGAGAGCAACTGAGCATGTGCAGAGCAGGGTGAGACAGTGTATTACTGGATTTTACATAGCTTTACCTGTGTAGGGATGTAGTGATTTCCTAAATTATTTTTGCTGTGTTTTGTGATCTGTTAGTGTACTGTTAGTCAGCTTAGCTGTGTGTTGGCTGTGCACTCTTATGCCTTGTAAACGCGATCGGATTTCCGATGAAATAAAATCTGATGGACTTGTTTCATCGGAAATTCCGATCGTGTGTGGGCCCCATTGGACTTTTTTCCATCGGAGTAAAAAAATAGAACATGTTTTAAATTTTTCCGATGGAAAAATCCACGCATGCTCAGAATCAAGTCGCCGCATGCTCGGAAGCAATTAACTTAATTTTTCTCGGCTCGTCGTATTGTTTTACGTCACCGCGTTTTGGACGGTCGGAATTTAGTCTGACAGTGTGTATACAAGACTGATGGAATTCAGCTTCATCGGAATTCCGACGGAAAATTCCATCGGATTTTATTCCATCGGAAATCCGTTCATGTGTACAAGGCATAAGTGTCCAGTGATTATTCTCAGTCACATGCTGTGTGAGTGTTCTCCAGCAGAGTGTGCTAGAGATATTACTGCACATTATAGATGTTTAATACCTGGCCAATCAGCAGGCCGGGGAAGCTTGCTGTGCATACTAAGAGAGCTATTTAATATCTGAGTCACTTCCTGCTCTTTCTCTTTCCCTCCGGGGACTTTCCCTGAGAGCATGCGTGTGTGGTCCACTTACCTGTATCTAGGCCTTAGGGCCTAAAGGTATGGAGTGTTGAGGGATCTCCTGTCATGGGAGGTGTCCCTAAGCTGCTGGTTGAGATAAAGTGCTACTGGCTGTTGGGAAAGCAAAGCTGCGGTTGTCCTACCACAGGGATGGTGAGTGTACTTTAAGGCCCCTTTCACACGGAGCTGTCCGTTTTTGAAAGACTCCGCTTGCTCAGTGGGGATCGCTCGGTTGATCCCCGCTGAGCCGGCGGATGACAGGTCTGTCTCCGCTCACTGTGCAGGGACGGACCTGTCAGAGCTCCACTCTCCTCTATGGGGGATCGGATGAAAACGAACAACTTGTTCAGGGCCGGATTCCAGACAAGGCCACCGAGGCCAGTAGGAGGACATGACATAGAGGAGTTGGAACTGGAGGAGGAGGAGGAGGACATGACATGGAGGAGATGGGACTGGAGGAGGAGGACATGACATGGAGGAGATGGGACTGGAGGAGGAGGAGGAGTAGGAGGACATGACATGGAGGAGATGGGACTGGAGGAGGAGGACATGACATGGAGTAGATGGAACTGGAGGAGGAGGACAGGACATGGAGGAGATGGGACTGGAGGAGGAGGAGGAGGACATGACATGGAGGAGATGGGACTGGAGGAGGAGGACATGACATGGAGGAGATGGGACTGGAGGAGGAGGAGGAGGACAGGACATGGAGTAGATGGGACTGGAGGAGGAGGACATGACATGGAGGAGATGGGACTGGAGGAGGAGAACATGACATGGAGGAGATGGGACTGGAGGGAGGAGGAGGACCTTCACATCCAGTCCAGTGTTCATCTGTCTCCACATCTTCCAGGCAGCTATGATTCTCCCATCACCACTGCTCTGCCTCTGGGCCCCCTCCAGGACGAGATTACAGTGCCAAGCAGAATATTTGACTCAAAGGTATTTTTTTTTACAAGAAGGACTCAAAGGTATTTAATTCCTTGCTGGGTATGCTGCATAATGCATATATTTACAGTTATTATTGTATAAAAACAATGCACAAATACACTAGGTATGTCTTCAATAACACAATATGCAAATCAAAAGTACTTTCAGGCTTTTTTTGGTGGGGAGGGGGCTCAGAAGCCCCCTATGTGATGGTGTGTGTGTGTGGGGGGAGGCGGCATTGAAGGACCCGGCCTTGGGGCAGAAAAGGGAGTAAATCCGGGCCTGAACTTGTCCATTTTCATCCGATCCACCAGACGGATGGAAAATAGAGTTTCCATCCGTCTGCATTTAGCGGATCGAAGTGGATGTCAGCGGACATGTCACCGCTGTCATCCGTCGCTCCATAGAGGTGAATGGAGCGTCCCTTCAGGTCCACCTGAAAAACTGATAGGTGGACATGAACGGTTCCGAATGTGTGAAAGGGGCCTAAGACTGAGAATATACAGGAACCTCAGTTGACAAGGAGCCACATTTATGAGATGCAATCCAGGCAGCAGAGTTCTGTGACAAAATGATTGATATTAGTGAGAAGACCATGTATGGGACCAGAGACTGTGTATTGTTAATGGAACCCTCAGGTATCCTGTGTTCCCTCCTTCCCACTCTTCATGCACTTACTTTATTAAAACATCTAAAATATATTCAAAGTGACTAGCGCCCTTAATTAATCCACCACCACCTGGAAAAAATTACTTTTACCCTGAGAAGGAATGTGCCTGGGACATTTATCACCAAGTAAGTGGGTCTGGGACATTCACATGTACCTATTGGGCACCAGTAGAGCCAAATGTGCCAGGACTGGTTACCAATAGCGTTACACCTGCAAAAGGGGATAACCCAAAATGATCTAGCAGGACTTAATTTTCTGACTAAAGTTCTGCTTTAAGTTTAAGTTGTTCACATTTGTTCATTGTTGCTAACTGGACACATTACCATGATGTGTTACTGGAATGAACTGACCAACAGCAAGGTAACCCATATATACCGTAGTTCTGTATGTAATGCATCTTTGATTTTACAATTTGTTTACTTTTTTATCAAATTTAATTGCTTACTTTTTCTAAATTAGTTTTTTTTTTCCAATGAATTTTATATTTTTAATTATTTATATAACATCTTCTAATAAACATCTAATATGGGGTTAATCCATGATACTGGTGTCACAGAGTTCTGTGTTTTTTAAAGAGAAAGCACAGCAGAAGCTGTTTCCTTTCACACTTTCTATGTCTAATTGAAACTCTTTATGCAGCCATACAGAGCAAGGAGCAAGAGGGAGGAATCACTCCTTGACATAACTTACCTGTGTAAGAAATCTGAACTTCACGCATTGTGATCTGTAACAATAGACCTTTTCTGTCAGAGTTTTTAGAATAAATATGATAAACATGTAAAAAGAAGCCTACAGTTATACCTGATAATCATAAATATGCAGTAGTTCATTTTTGCCTGATTAAAAAAATGAAATCATGTTTTCAAAAATGATATCTTGAACTTAATAATGAAAATGTATACAATAATGCTACAAATCCACTTTAAACAAAGCATAATTTTGTAGTATTTTTTATTCAGTGTCCATGTATTGTAAGGATGTATATATCGCCGTATCTCCTACGTGGCAACGGCTATATGTCCCTGAAAAATTAACCTTTTTTCGGCAACGTCCTACAGGTGTAAAAATTGAAAGCTTTCAAAAACTGTAAAACTCTATTTAATGAGTTGGCTTAGTTTGCACAGACAATATTTGCAGATCAAATAAGTCACTGATTCTAGCATAAAGAGAAGCTAGTATATTATCAGTGAAAGCTCTGTAGCAATTGATACCTTTCAGTGTCAGAAAAATATAATTTAACTATGCAATTAAAGAAACCTTTATATTAGCATTTATGTCAGTATAACATAAATATAGTTGAAAACGATACAAGAAAAGAGGCGCCTCTAAGTGTAGGAGTATCAAACAATTTAATGGAAATAAAAGTCCATTTAATTGTTTAATACTCCTACACTTAGAGGCGCCTCTTTTTTTTTGTATAATTTTTAGCGTTTCCACGTTGGTTGCTGCCCTCAGTAATGGACTTTGTCCACTTCCGGACCGGCTCACGCCGATATACATTGGCACTTTGAAGAGGGATATCGTTGTTATGGCAGCAGCTAGCTACCATAACCCCCGATATCTTCTTCTTCAGTAAGGGGTCTGGTTTCAGATAAAAGTGGTCTCTGCGGCCGATTCGCCACAAGATCACTTTTATCGGCGGCGGGAGAGGGGTCTCCCGCCGCTCTCCGGTGACCTCCGCCCCTTACCGGATCCCTCGGTAGCGGTGGGGGCGATCAGGTCCTCTCCCTGGCTTGGTATGGAGAAGAGTGAGGGGAAGATGGCCCCACCCATCTCCATACCATTGCAGGGCAGAAGCAACGTCAAAACGTCACTTCCGCCCATAGCTCTTAAAGAGACATTTTTTTTTTTAAATGACATTTGATTTTTTATTTATTTTATTGCATTTTAGTGTAAATATGAGATCTGAGGTCTTTTTGACCACAGATCTCATATTTAAGAGGTTCTGTCATGCTTAATAATAGGAATAAAAGTGAGACATTTTTTTTTTAAAGAACAGTGTAAAAATAAAAAATAGAAGGTAAAATAAATAAGAAAAAAAAATAAAAATTAACGCACCCTGTCCTGCCGAGCTCGCGTGCAGAAGCGAACGCATACTTGAGCAGTGCCCGCATATGAAAACGGTGTTAAAACCACACATGTGAGGTATCACCACGATCAGTAGAGCGAGAGCAATAATTCTAGCCCTAGACCTCTGTAACTCAAAACATTCAACCTGTAGAAGATTTTAAACATTGCGTATGGAAATTTTTAAGGGTAAAAGTTTGCCGCCATTCCACGAGCGGCCACAATTTTGAAGCGTGACATGTTGGGTATCAATTTACTCAGCGTAAAATTATCTTTCACAATATAAACAAAAATGGGATAACTTTACTGTTGTCTTAATTTTTTATTAAAAAAAGTGTATTGTTTCCAAAAAAAAGTGTGATTGTAAGACCGCTGCGCAAATACGGTATGACAGAAAGTATTGCGACAGCCACCATTTTATTCTCTAGGGTGTTAGAAAAAATTATAAATATATTTATATAATGTTTGGGGGTTCTAAGTAATTTTCTAGCAAAAAAAATGTTTTTAACTTGTAAACACCAAATCTCAGTAAGAGGCTCGGTCCTTAAGTGGTTAAAATTACAGAATATTGCATAATATACATCTGCCACATGGACTATTAATTGGAGATTGGTTCAAACTTTTTATATAGACCTTTTTATTAGGTATATTGCTCTTTGGAATATTGGTTTTGCGCCTTCATTCTGTGTTTTAACATAAATATAGATAAACCATTTGGTTTATTATCTTGGGTATGTACAAACTTGAAGGGTTAGAATCTGAAACCCATACTGGGCATGTTTACCCTCTCTATTTGCTCTGGTAACCATTTTCACCAACACTGAAAGTGAGGGAAAATCGAAATGTCGTAATTTTATAGGAATTGAGCACATAGGTGTGCGCAGCCTATTGCATTAGGGTGTGCACTCAAAGCTCCAACACATATGCAACATATTAACCGGCCTCTTCCCCGCTCTCCATCCTGAAACAATGGGAGAAAGGGGGAGCAAGGGAGCATATGGGGGACCCGGGCAACAGAAGGAAGAGGAACAGGGAAAGGAGGGCTGGCATATATTAGTACTGTTCCCTTATATTTTCCTCCTGTGGCAGCTGAATGTTGACAAAAGGGAGAGGAGGAGAAGCCTACTTTCAGCTGCTGCAGGAGGAAAATACACATCGGTTCCACTAAATTCCACCCCCGCCGCCTCTCCTGTCCAGGTTCTGAGGACCGGCAAGGAAGGATTGTGGTTTACCTGTCACCTGCCCACCATTGACAGGTTGCCAACTCCAGGATTAGGGTGTGCCCAGGCACACCTGGCACACCCCTTGCGCACGCCTATGATTGAGCATTTACCTTACTTTGAAAGTTCAAGTTCTAATATTTCTAGGACAAGAAGTAAAGGAAAATCTCTGTAATTGGACACAGAAATAAAACCACAGCAGAGTTGTCAACCACTCCGCTATCGAAGTACAGTATACTGTATATAGGTTCAAAATCATTGGCATGCTGACATCTTTTTTTCTTTTCTTTGATAAATATCCCTTAATGGGTTCATTACAGACATAAAAGGCTAAACTTTGCAGCCCCTTGGTGTCATGATAGCGGCTTGTTTTTTCCTTTCCTCTTATCTGTGATAATTATGTAAAGTTTGCAGTTTGTGCATCTCTACTGTTGAGATGCTAGAGATTCAGTCTTCCTAATGCAGCAATAAAGTTGTGATTTGATCTGTCCCCTGGGCTTGTGTAAAATGACCCATAGGACCTTCACAACTTACATTAAACGCTGCCTGGTAAAAGAAGGGTGGAATCGTTATTGTTTGATGGATGATTGCTCTCCAACAACAATACACAAGAATTATTTTACCCAAGAAATTCATTGGCATTTGTACCGGGATACTCAACATAAATGTTCCTCGTCAAACAAAACTCTTTTTTGCCCTTGTCAATTTCAATCCTACTTTGTACCTCTCTGGCTGCTGGGATCTTCATATATTATTAATAACAGCTCTCTTGGATCAGCTTGCTGCCTTTTGCAGAGACAATGCTCAACTACAATCACACAGAGTTAGTTTTATATCTACCATCTTACCACCCAGGAACAGAGAATCTCTATTCTCTGTGGCATCTAAGGTCTGCTAGTTTCTAATGGAATGGAAAGTCAACATCTAGAGGGGCAAGAAGCAACGAAGATCAGCTTTCAGGCAACAAGATAACAAAAAAAAACCTCCATACATCGAAGAGATGTCTGCTGTGTGAGTAAAGAAAGCAGATCTATTTTTAGACTAATGCCAACGGAGGGAACCTGGGGTAGCGAGTGGTTATCATTTTATCTGATTTACAGTCTGCTAACTGTTGTGGGACTTTTATTCTCAAACCAGGAAAACAAAAAACGATTTCACATAGATTTAAAGCTGAAGAATGCCTATACAGATATTTTGCACAATTTCTGTGTCCGCAGACAAAGAGCCTAGAGAAAAGAGAGCCAGTGAAGTTGAACCAGAGCAAATAAACTTAGTTGAGGAGGACGGTGCATTATTAGATCCTGCTGCCTTTGCCAGCAGCTGTACGCTTCATGGACTAAATCACATTGTCACCGAAGAACCGTGGGGAGTCCGGCGCACTATTTGGGTCTGTGCTTTCCTGCTTTCTCTCTGTCTCTTCTTGTCTCAAGTTTGGGAACGTGTGGCTTACTATAGGTTATATCCAGTTCTCACTATAATTGATGAGATGGTTTCCAATGCTATGATCTTCCCAGCAATTACTTTCTGTAACTGCAACCACTTTCGAATTACTCAGCTCTCCAGTTCGGAGTTACTCTACCTAGTTCCTTTAGTAGGCAGCCCAGAGGATGGTAATGAGAGCTTTGTTACTGACCCATCCCTGGAGTACAGGTCAGGTCCATTTGATATGTATGATATCATTGACCGTTCTTCTCATCAACTTAGTGATATGATGTTGGGCTGCCAATTTCAAGGAAGAGAATGCAACATTGAGGACTTTATCCCGGTAAGAAAAAGTTCCTTAATTTTAAGGGTAGAATAAAAATCAAAGCCACTAAGTTTCTGTTTAAGGGCACAGAAACCTGCAATATAAGTTTGCTTGTAAAAATGGTCTATGGACAATTTGTGCAAATATCTATGTGAAGCTATAGGTGGTTCTTAAACTTTTTAAGATATTTGAAACAGATTTCCTATAGTTAGCAGAAGTATGCTACACAGATGAATTTCTGCCAAGTAATTATAGCAATCAGCTCTATCCTAGACCAAATACCGGTATATCTAAAATAGCTAATACAATTATACAGTTGATTGTAGTCAGCTACACGGTAAATGTTAGTATAATTTGAAAATTTTGTTCTACTAAAGTGTTACAGTTTTAACATGTAATTCCACATATTTTCAGTACAAGCATATATAGGTTAGCCTATATTATAGCGTTTTGTACCCTTTGATATATATAATTTATTTAATAACATAGTTAAAAAAGTAGCATCAGCAAGTCATAAATTCTATTTTTAAAATATATTGATGTTAGAAATTGAAATCTGATTTGGTCTCTGTGAAATACTGACCTACACTGTTTTTTTAAGCGGTTTTTCTCCAAAAGTGAGAAGAAAACAAGTTGAATTGTTTTGTAAGAGGGTTAAACTGTACAAATGTATCCTGGCAGAAAGGCAGTGAAGATTGCAAAAAGCCTAGTTGCATACGCCGTGAGGGGAATACTGGTGCCATGTTACAAATGAATGAGCTGGCAATTGCCAGGGTTGGACGCTTGGTGGTTCCTAAGCTGAGCTCAGCTCTCCAAGTGAATGGTTAAGGGGTGCACAGATTAGAGAGAGTCACAGAAAAGAAGACCTCCCGAGGGTTGTGTCAAAGAGAGCGGCTAAGGGAAAAATGAATTGAGAGGTACTGAATGTAGTGAGGATAGAAAATAAAGAAACATATATAAAGGGAAACCATAAAACAAAGAAATGGCAATCAAGTTAATGTGCAGATTGATAGTCTGAATAAACCTTCCTCAATTAGCATTGGGCTGGTAGTATTTATACTGTTTTGTTTGTGCTAATAGAAAAGTAATTTTTAGATATGCAGACTTACAATTTGCTTAAAGTAGACTTACTATTGTTTTTCGCTTCCCCCCGTTACACAGTTGCATACTAAATATTTTTTTGTGGGGGGTTAAATGCCTTTTTTTGCAAGACTCTGTCCCGCACTTCCTACTTACTCACCTAGGCCAAAATGGCGCCACAGGACTCCTGCTTGAAGTCTCCTGGAATACTAAAGTCACACATCCCAGTAGGCTTTGGGACAATCTGCACTGTACTGCATGTGCACCAGGAACTCTCCTCACAGGGGCTGTTCAAAAGACATGGAAGAAACAGTCAAACTCATAGTGACATCCCATAAAAACATTCCAGCATGGGATCTGCAGTGCTGAGAGAGAGCCAAGGCTTAAAGCAGACACTGCTGGATTTGCTGAGCCGCTGAGTATGTACCCAGCAGTACAAGCAAGAGGGTAGGGAAAAACTGTAACAGGGAGATTAAGTTACTCTTTAAAGCAGGGGTGCCCAATGTTTTGAAGAGCGAGGGACACTTAAGCGACTTAGTAACCAGTCACCGGCCACAATGAGTGGAGTAGGCGGATGACAGGTCTGTGTCCACTCTGCAGCTACAAACACTGTAGCTGCTGACTTTTAATAAGGACACTTACCTGTCCAGGGAGCCCGCGATGTCGGTCCCCCAAGGCCGATCCGTCCATCGGATCGGGTGCGACGCTGCCATTCTAACTAAGGGAAACCGGCAGTGGAGCCTTGTCGCTTCACTGCCCGTTTCCTACTGCGCTTGCACAAGTCGCGCAGCGCTTCGTGAATGGCCAGATTGTCTTCTGGGACACACACATGACACAGAAGACACAGGGGTGGGAGGAAGTGACCTAGGAGATCTGCGGTATAGGAAGTGGCAGATTAGGACGACTGCATAGCAACAGGGCGTTTCTGGTAAGTAAAAAAAAAAAATTTATACAAATGTTTTTTTATACGTTTCCATGAGTGTTTTAAAAAAAAAATTCAGGGTGGAACTCCACTTTAAGGTGAACTTGCCCTAAGGGAAACTGACACAAATTGGATTTAAAGTATAACTAAAAGAAAAACTTTTTTTTAAAATTAAAGTAGAGGTGGATTAGAACACCTGTCAGGTTTTTATTGCTGTCAGGTTCATCCTTTGTTTGTCCTAAATGAAATTATCATTGAAAGTGAAAGTAAAAGAAAATCCCAAATTTTGGGTTGTCCCTAGAAAAGTAATACAGGTGAAACCTTCAATTCGGGTGACCTGGGGGTCCTGAAGAGATTCCCCTAATTTTCAGGAATTTCCTCTTACTTCCTGTCTTGGTTATGGGACATGAAGTGAAGGGAAATCTTCCCAATAAGACACAGATGGCAAAATAAAAAAAAAACTGACATGAGTTACAACCTTCCTTAGTCTACCCAAAATAAAAAATAAAAAATTGGCTATAGATCTAACTTAACGGATTCAATATGTGCCACCAAGAAATTATGAATTGTCCTGCTGTCCAGGCATAGGCGTGCGCACAGGGTGTGCCAGGGGTGCCCAGGCACACCCTAATCACCCTGTGCAGCACAGATTCCCCCTACTGCCCTGGCTCCCTCCTCCTTCCCCCCCCACAGCACCGCCGGCTTCCCTACTCTCATCTCCCTCCAGCTGTTGCTGCGGGGATGTTTTAGGATGAGTGGGGGAAGGGGCCGGTAAATATGTAACTTACCAGCCCCTTCCCTTTCATCGTAAGTGATAGGTACTATGTGTTTGATCTTGGGGGTGCACACCCTAATGCAATAGGCTGCGCACACCTATGTGTCCAGGTATTATCCTAATTAATATTTTTCTCTGATATCTAATCAGTCTGACAGATTAACACAACAGCCAGTCACCATATGGCTTTTATTTAAAAAAAAACAATAGCTGGAACATGATGAATAGCCAAGAAAGGCACATACACCTTTATTTGCCTCACCTTTTACTGAAAACAATAACCCAAGTAAAAGTCTTTGCATTTTTTTTTGGGGAAATTAACAACTTGATCCAAATTCCATCCTGCCATTCAAACATTTCTTGGGATTTTTTTGAATTCCTAATGCTATTTGTAGCATTTTCAGACTTTTGTTAATAATTATTCAGCATTGGATTGTACCCCTGCTTAACAAAACTTCAACACCAAGGGACCTGCATTGCAAAAGCATGTAAGATGAAAGTATTCATCTGAGGATTTACTGCCATTAAACATTTATTTATCCTCTGGTATATTTATGGAGGAATAGTTCAGGTTTTCTCAGATGTTGTGCCTTCATAAGAGAGTGCGACAAAGTATGCCGATTCACCACCACATACTGTAGACAGGGTGGAAGTAATCTAATTAACTGTTGTGTTATAAATGGGGATTTTTCTCCAACATAGAAGCTGTCATGTGGAGGGGATGTTATTAAACTAATAGTGCGCCTAGACGGCAATTCCAAATGTGCAATACATTGTGCAGGATTAATGTTACCTGATGGGAAATTGTACTTTTTAGTATAAAATCATTATATTAAAAGCAGACTCATTATTTGAAGACCTATCTTGATTTATTATTATGTGTTTGATTTAATTATGATTCCATTTTATTGCAAAATTTTCCCATCCCTTGAATGTGTTTTATTACATTTTTGTATAATTTGAAAGAAGTTTAAAGCAGAAGTCCAGGCAAACAGTTGAACAAGTTAAAATGCATGTATGTGGGTTAATCTATATTTGTAATCCTATTCAGTAATTGTTCTCCTTCCACACGTCATAGCAAGCACAATGCCACCGCTATTTCCTATTACACTTTTACAGCTGCCTGTGCCATCCTTTTCCTCATTGGGCAATAAAAGAGTAGCATTAAACTGCTGAGGTCCTTCTTGTGCTGCCTAATCAATTCTTCATCCTACTCTTGGTGTCTGAAAACATATTAGATTGATAGTGCTGTGCAATGCGGTAATGTTTGATGGGGGTGTGGGCTCTCTCCTTCTCTGAGCCTAATATCTACTGTGCAAATTACAGATAATTAGAAAAGGGTTGCGGAGGAACAGTGGGAGGAGGCCCTGCAGGCAGTGCAGTTTTATTCCCATAACGTTACACAGCATCTTTCACAGCTCTATATCCTCCTCCGGGACCACCTTACACCAGCAAGGTTATTCAAAATGGGGGTGAGAGAGGACCCCATTTGTACCAGATGCTTTAGGGGCCATGGTGATTTAATTCACCTTTTATGGTGATGTCCCAAACTACACTGGCCTAAACTACACGTTTACTGGAAGGGTGTCCTTAATACACTCAACAAGGTATTTCAGGTTAATATTCATGAGGATCCAAGCCATGCCTCTTAGGTATCCTGGACAATCTTCAGGTGGAAGATATTTCTAAACAAGCAATAGCCAGGGCCTTCTTTCAAGACCATAAACTGATTCTTAGACACTGGAAATCTGCTGACCTATCCTCGTGGATTACCCAAATGGGCGATACGTTACGTCTTGAAAAATACATTTACTAACATAGATGGTGTCCTAGCAAATTTGATAAATTTTGGTCCCCCTGGTTAGATATGTCAGGGCTACCCCCAGTTGATTTAATCTTGGATAGACTACTGTGAACCAACCTTTGCTTTGCACATTTCCTCACTGCTATGTTGTCTTGGGTTACCATTGTAGACTCATGGTGTAGTGCCAGAATTGTGGATTTGTCAATACAGTATGTGATGATGTGACATTGTTGAAAGATGGAGCTTCTTTATGGTTGGTTTTATATGTTGTAATTACTCTGGAACATCTAATAGTTTTTTATATGTTTTTTTCTCAATAAACTTCTTTGAGATAACAAAGGGGTTCATAAAGCTATACTAGCTTTTTTTTAACATTATTAATATTTTAATATTTTACAGAATTTAAATAGCACCAACAGTTTGTGCATCGCTTTACAAAATAAAGGGACTCAGAAACAGTTCAATACAGAAGGATTAAAAGGTCCCTGATCATTAAGCTTACAATCTAAAAGGGAGGGGAAGGTGGTACAAAAAGTAATAGCTGTGGGGGATAAGCTGATGGAGGTGGTCGATGTACAGTTTTTAGGTGGAAGCGGGGTAGGATTCTCTGCATAAATAAGTTTTTGGCATAGGTGGGAGAGGTTATGGAGAATTTATGGAGGCGAGCATGGAAGGAGGGGACAAGGGAGCCAGAAAGAAGGAGGTCTTGGGAAGAGTAGAGTTGGCAGTGTGGGTAATATGTGGTTGTGGATGGCTTTGTATGTTGTAGTTAAAATTTTGAATTTTATACATTGGGCTAGCTGCTTTAGGAAACCAGTGGGGAGACTGGCAGCAGCTACAAGTTGCCTAGTAAGGTGATAGAGTCTAGCAGCAGCATTCACAATAGAAGGAAGGGAGGATAGCCTGTGTAGAGGTAGGCCAGTGAGAAGAGAGTTGCAGTAGTCAAGGCGGGAGATAACAATATATTGTATTATTTTTCTAAAGGCATTACTGGATATAGTTACACAGTTAGATTTAACCGCTTGTCGATCGTATAACATTCATATACAGGGGCAAGGCGGCTCTCCTGCACCAGATCACATACTAGATATGTGATCCTGCACTTCCGGGTGAGGGGCACCGCTAGCGACCTGGATGTGATTAAATACAGCAGATGTTGATCAGCGAGTACCAGCCAATGGATTACCGCCGTCACCCGCCAAACATCGGGAATTCACACAGGACAAGGTAAACAAGGCAAAGCCCTGTCCTGTCAGCAGGGAAGTAATGGATCTTCTTTCCCCACAAAGCAGGGAATAAAATCCATAATTTCCCTTATTAAAAGCACCACACACCGTACACCAAAACACTGGGTAGGCACACATTTAACCCTTTGATCCCCCTAGATGTTTGACCCCTTCCCAGCCAGTGTCATTAGTACAGAGATTGTGCATATTTTTAGCACTGATCACTGTATTAGTGTCACTTTATCCCAAAAAGTGTCAAAAGTGTCAGTCGCTGATCGCCGTCATTACTTGTAAAAAAAATTCCAGTTTATATCTGTCAGA
The DNA here is from genome assembly GCA_029206835.1 of Rana muscosa. Lineage (NCBI taxonomy): Eukaryota > Metazoa > Chordata > Amphibia > Anura > Ranidae > Rana > Rana muscosa. The sequence continues at coordinate 998,627,640 of CM055117.1, read as the reverse complement.
AACCATGAATCAGACTGAGACAGAAGTACAGTTGAATCACACTTGTTTAATAATAATAACAAAACGATAAACAGAGTAAGCGTAGTCAAAACATAGCCAGAGTTCAGCAGCCAGATCGGATAGTTAGTCACAGAGCCAGAGATAAACGTGGTAGAACAGCAAGCAGGGTCTGGAGCCAGAAGGGACATCAGCCAAACAAGTCTTCAACAGGAACGCAGGAGATAGTCTCTGTGATGTTGACCAAGGCGAAGGCAGAGAGCAAATGAGCTGGAAGGCTTAAATAGGCAGGACTGATGAGCAGGATCTTCAACAGGTGAGTGACTGTGGAGAGATAGGAGCTGGCAATTAGCCGACAGCTGAGCGGTCAGCTCAGACAAGGAAGGGCTGAGCCCAGCCCTGACAATATCCCAAAGTTTGTTGATGCTATAACTTTGCGCAAACCAATCAATAATCGCTTATTGGGATGTTTTTTACCAAAAATATGTAGCAGAATACATATTGGCCTAAATTTATGAAGAAATTTCATTTTTTACATTTTTTTATTGGATATGTTTTCTAGCAGAAATTAAACAATACTGTTGTTTTTTTTTTTAATTGTTGGTCTTTTTTATAGCTCCAAAAATTAAAAATGCAGTGGTGATCAAATACCACCAAAAGAAAGTTCTATTTCTGGGAAAAAAAGGACATACATTTTATTTGGGTTATAGCTTTGCAGGAACGCGCAATTGTCAGTTAAAGTAGCACAGTGCCCTATCGCCAAAAAACAGCCTGGTCATGAAGGGGGTAAATCTTCCAGAGGTCAAGTGGCTAAAAAAGTTCAACCAAGACACAGCAATAAATGAAATGTGAACAAACCCCCCCCCCCCCCAAAAAAACTTGCAACCTCAGACCTCAAAACCTACAGCTGATAGAGGGGAACGCTAAGAAAGATCCTTAAAACAGGGTAAACATTCTTTCCCAATTCCTAAAGACAATCAAATCATCACTGGATTAGCACTCTACAGAGTTTTTTCCTTATAGAAATGATTAGCCATATACAGTATATTGTGTGCTTTTAGAAATATATCTAGTTACTAATAATTGCATAAAACCTCTAAAACTTAATAATATTATTACCACTGGAAACTAATTAATATACCATACTTTGTCCACAAGTATCTACTAATATGTTTACTTATTGAAATAAGAATATTTGAGCTTCTCTATTTTTTATGTATTTAATGTATCATCTATAATTTGTATTACAACTTGTACTCAATAAAATATATTTGACAAGAAATAAAGTGCAAAAATGTCAATAGAAATATATCCATCACTTTAAAGAAGGGACTAAAGAATTTTCAAAGCCAATCATTTTCTTGGACAGAAAGCTCTCCTGTTCTTGCCCTGCCTCCCAACCTTTATTAAAAAGATAATAGGAAAAAGATTAAAAACAAAAAAACTGTAAAAACACAACAAGATAGGCTTAGGTGGCCTTTGAAATGAACGTTGATACCGTTGCCCTTCACAGTTGTTTCTCCCAATGCAACCAATGAGGTTAGCAGATGTTATCGATCAGGAACATGCCAGAGAAAAAGCTGAAAATTGTTCTTTATCCAGAATTGATTCAGTTGAATAATAGTTTATCTCTCTATCCTTTTTCAAGTAATTTTCAGTATTTGGAGGTGATGACACCACCAACTGTTTTGTAGATGTATTTAGACACCTAAAGATACAATGCACTGCACTACCCGGATGACAAACTGAGCATACTGAGGCCACTGATCCCATTTGCACATCCAGTAATCTGTGGGTCATAAATTTTGAGACCCTGCTTAGAACTTTAATTCAGCACCTATGAACTGTAGCTGGAAAATGTCAATAGCACACAGTAAACTCTAATAGCCGTTGCTTTTGTAAATTATGTGCTTATTTTTTTCCAGTGCTGTTACTGTAGTAGAGGCGATAAGTGGGGGAGAGAAACTGCTGCAAGTTGAATGCAAAAGCTTTCGAAAAAAATAATAAAAAATACTTTCATAGCTAGAGCTTACAAGAGTGGCTAATTCAATATAAATTTCCTGATAGGCCATAGTTGTATCAACATAGTTTCCCCAAAGAAATATTTATTGTAATCATTCTTATTATGGTAACCACTGGCACATTTAGCAGCCAAAGGCTCAGCGTTATGCCCAAGATGTAATAGACATTGCATATTTCTGCTCCTCCTTGTCAACATTAATGAAATTACCTTTTTCGTTCATCCCCAATTTCTTGTGTCTTCTTGTATCCTTGGTAGAAATATAGCAGCAAGTCTTCTTCATTAGTGTCAGCGTTTCCCTGAATAATAAACAGAGCGGTCATTGGCATTAAAGGGGTTGTAAAGGTTTGTTTTTTATTTTCTAAATAGGTTCCTTTAAGCTAGTGCATTGTTGGTTCACTTACCTTTTCCTTTGATTTACCTTCTAAATGTTTTTTTTCTTTGTCTGAATTTCTCACTTCCTGTTTCTACTCACTAAACTTCACACCATCATCCGAGTGGTGTGGAGTCAGCCAGAACAGCTTACTGAACAGCTTACTGAGGAGGAACAGGAAGTGAGAAATTCTGACAAAGAAAACAAAGAAAAAAATCATTTAGAAGGAAAATCTAAGGAAAAGGTAAGTGAACCAACAATGCACTAGCTTAAAGGAACCTATTTAGAAAATAAAAAACAAACCTTTACAACCCCTTTAATGCAGTTGTCCCTACTGTCAAACCTTCTTGTATCTCCAAGAGGGCCATAGTGGGCAAGATGTCTCTCATCAGATGCTCCTGGCTTGGCTCAAAGCAGCAAAATTCCTGCTATACGGAATAATGTTTTCCCCCTCGCAGCTTTTCATTGCTTGTAGTAGTGGATACATTTTTGTAAAGCCAGTTTAACCACTTGCTTACTGGGCACTTAAACCCCCCTCCTGCCCAGACCAATTTTCAGCTTTCAGCGCTGATGCACTTTGAATGACAATTGCGCGGTCATACTACACTGTACCAAAGTAAATTTTTATAATTTTTTTCCCACAAATAGAGCTTTCTTTTGGTGGTATTTGATCACCTCTGCAGTTTTAAAAATTATATATTTTTATATTTTGTTATAAAATTTTGCAAACAGGTAATTTTTCTCCTTCATTGATGTACGCTGATGAGGCTGCACTGATGGGCACCGATGGGCTGCTATGAGGGGCACCTATGGGCTGCATTGATGGGCACCAATGGGCTGCATTGATGGGCACCGATAAGGCGGCACTGGTGGGCACTGATAGGCGGCACTGGTGGGCACTGAGAGGTGGCACTGATGGGAGACACTGAAGGGCATTGATAAGTGGCACTGGTGGACACTGAGAAGTGGCACTAATAGGTGGCATTGATAGGTGGCACTGATAGCTGGCAGTGATTGGCAGTGATGGGCACTAATGGGTGGCAGTGATGGGCACTGATGGGTGGCAATAATGGGCACTGATCGGCACTGGTAGGTTACACTGATAGGCAGCATTGCTAGGTGGCACTGATTGGCACCACTAGTGGGCATTGACAGGTGGCATATGTGGCCATTGATAGGTGGCACTCGTGGGCATTGATAGGTGGCACTGGTGGGCACTTTGGGCGCTGGCAGGTGGCAATGGGAGGTGGCACTGGCAGGGGGTACATATTGCACAGAGATGAGGCAGAATTGCCTCTTCCTCTTCGGAACCGATGTCCCTTGCACACAAGCCGGTGATCGGCTTTTTTTTCTCCTCACGCTGTCAGCGTGAGGAGAAAAAAAAACGATTACCGAGCCTTTGTTTACATCACGTGATCAGCTGTTATTGGCTGACAGCTGATCACGTGGTAAGGGGCCAGGACCGGCCCCTTACATGGATTCATGATCACCCGAGTCTCAGTGACTGGGTGATCATAGCACGCGCCTTGCAGGCAACTGGGGTCCACGCTGTGGCTGTCCTTCGGCTATAGCGCGGACACCAAGTGGTTAATCATGTAGCAATGTTGCATATTAGTTAGTGAAAGGAAAACTGTTCTGTCTTTGCAAGGCCAGAGGAACATTTTTGTTTTAATGTAAGGATCAAATAAAGTGGGTACAGATATTCTTGCTTTGGAAGTCTAGATAATTTTTCAGGAACTTCTGCAGTACCAAATTATTGAATTAACCATGCAAGAAGTATGTTAGTTTGCCCAATCAAGGTACAGCAACAGTGTTCTGACCATTCTTGAACAATAATCACTTGAAATTGCTGGTCGAAAGCTCACCCATTGCATGGCTTAAAGTGTTTGTTACCTCAACGCTTCATATCCCTAATATGTGCTTGCTGTAACATGTACTGTATGAAAAAGAATCTTGTTCTCTTTGTATTGCTTCCTTTGTGTGGAATCCTTGGTGTTCCTCTGCTTTCCTATTAAAAACTGACTACACTAAGCAGGAGAGCACACCGTGATCAGTTCTCCAGCTGTACTGGGAACTCAGCCTGCTCTCCTGTAATGATCAGACTTGTCCTTGCACACCCCCATCACAGTTTTCACTGGAAAGATCAGTGTGCTGCTACTTCCCCAGCTCTTCTGCAGCTAAGAACAGGGGAATGTGAACACATATAAAAATAAAGTGGAAAAAAATCATTTATAGATTTTTTATATCTACACACAAATGTTTTGCCTTTCATTTCAGATTTAAACTTAATGGGTTGTTTACAGGGTGATCGTTTACAATCAATTTAAGCCCCTTGGGCTCATGAGGAGGAGATTGAGTGTCTGGAAAGCTTCCCATACACTAGTAGAATTTGGGTTAAAAACTTTTTGTTTTAAGAACAATCGTTCAGTTTTCTACTCTTCAAACCCAATGTTCATTTGTGACCATGGTGTCAAGAAAATTCAAAAGTGTAGAAGGGGAAAGTGTTTCTCGAACAAACAAATTTCTAAAATGAATGTGTTTTTTGTTAATGAAAATCAAAAATCAAATGTTAGATGCAAGTGAAATTTTAAAGTACTTTCAAACAACGTTTTCAGGTCATCGAATTTCTTGAGAATATTCGTACAAATGCTTGTTTGCACATTTGTTTAAAAAACGAACTATTGTATGGTCAGCTTTAGACTGATTGACTGAGGCACTGAAGCTCCACGCACAGACAACACTATAAGATATTTTTTTCTCATTGTTAAAGAGGAACTCCAGTCTCCTGTGTAAAAATTAAAAGTCAGCAGCTCCAATCCAGAAGTTTGCTCTCCTCAGCCATTTTCATCTTCTGTTGTCTCTCCCGGCACCGTTATGTTAACTGTGGGCATCCGTCTGTGACAGCTTGGAGCTTCACAGCCGGGTGCCCACTGTGCATGCGCGAGTGGCATTGCACATTGTGAATGGTCCCATTGTCTTCGCAGTAGACTGCGGGGAGGGAGGGGGGAGGAGAACTTCTGCATCCGATCGCCTAGGCGATCAGAGCGGAAGCAGGAGCAGGTACCCGCTCCCCAAAAGTGCAATTTCTTTACCCAGGATGGATAAGGAGGCTTTAAAGCGGAACTTCCCCTTTTGGGTGGAGCTCCACTTTATTATTGCCGTGCTAGATATCTAGGAAAACATTGCACAATGTGTTTATTATTTGTCATTCATCTTTCAGAAAACAAATGCAAGGTACTTTAGATCGATATACCTCTATGTGCAATGTTGTACCACAGACAGAACATTCTGTATATAAGCCCTAAAGCATTAACCTTACTCCCTATACCTCCAACTCTGACCCTGTGTCACTATCCGATCCTGCTTAATGCATGCTGGTGTGTGCAGTAGTGTGACAACAATCCTATGTCTGCAATTATGGCACACTAGTAGCACACTTAGTGAAAAGTTAGAAGCATTACTGATAGCTAGTATTGAACACTAGCAATAAGCAAATACACCGTTTATGTCCGTGATAAATGATGATGATGTTATGATACTGAATGGCCCAGGATCCCCCAGTGTATTTTGACTGTGACTAATGGCACTGTGCAGCAATGATAGGAAGTGTCCAGCACCAGGGCATTCAGAAATAGTCAATAATTGTGTTCCTGCAATTCTTTTAGAAGGCATTTCTTTGGATCATCTCCCTATTATATTCATATCAGGAGACAATTCCACCAGGGCCTCTCTGTAGTTACTTTTTGGCACTACTGCGTTTATTTCTATCCCGGTAAAAAAAAAAGGAATTTAAGTGTGGACCAGTAGAGAAGAAGTCCTAATTATATGAAGGACCCATCAGTCTATACGTATACCCCCTGTATTATTATTATTATTTTTATTATACAGGTTTTATATAGCACCAAGAGTTAACGCAGCGCTTTGCAATATAAAAGGGAGACAGTATAGTTACAATACAATAAAATACAAGAGGGTTAAGAGGCCCTGCTCTTAAGAGCTAACAATCTAATAGGATAAGGGAAGTGGTACAAAAGGTTATAACTGTGGGGAATGAGCTAATAGAAGTGACAAAGATTAGTTGGAGGCGTGATAGGTTTTCCTGAAGAGATGAGTTTTCAGGGGTCGACAGATTGAGGTAGAGCGTTCCAGAGGATGGGAAAGGCTCTGAAGAAATCCTGGAGATGAGCATGGGAGGAGGAGACAAGGGAGCTTGAGAGGAGCAGAGAGGATAGTTTGGGTGATATTTATAGACAGGATTGGTGATGTAGCTCAGGGCAGAGTTGTGAATGGCTTTGTAAGTTGTAGTTAGTATTTTGAATTTAATTCGCTGGGCGATCGGAAGCCAGTGTAGGGATTGGCGAAGAGGGGTGTCAGAACTGAGCGGTTCGTTTTGAAAGGTCACAGGTCAGAGTCTAGGATACCACCTAGTACCCTGGTGTGAGGGGAGGGGTTAATGGTTGTATTATTGACCTTGATGGAAAAGCCATGGAGGTGGGCACAGGCAGGGGGGAATATTATCAGCTTGGTTTTCGAGAGATTTCGTTTAAGGAAGTGATGTGATATCCATGCTCATATGTCAGTTAGTAAGTTAGTAAGAACTGAAGGAGTGAGGTGAGGAGTAGACAGATAGGTTTGGGTATCATCGGTGTAGAGATGGTATTGGAAGCCGTGGGAGGTTATCAAGTGACCAAGAGAGGAGGTGTAGATAGAGAAGAGAAGGGGTCCAAGAACAGAGCCTTGGGGGACCCCTACAGAAAGAGGAAGTGGAGAGGAGGAGATAGAGTTATAGGTAACACTAAAGGAGCGCTGTATTAGGTAGGAAGAGAACCAGGACAGAGCAGAATCTTTTAAAAAGAGAACAGAGTTTTTTGAGAAGAAGCGGGTGATCATCACACAGTATCAAAGGCTGCAGAGAGGTCAAGTAGTAGGAGTATGGAGTAGTGGCCATTGTTTTTTATATCTATATATGAGTTTATTCCGTATAGTTCTATATGAGTTTACATAATATTAAATATGTAATATATCACAGCTAGACTAGAAAGACTTAGGATTCTCTTTTCTTCGGTTTGTTTTATTGTGGTTTTTGAAGAACGCAAGGGTCCATTGGAGATAGAGCGTAGATCAAGCAGGGGATCATTGGAGAACCTATAGTGCTCTCATCTAACTTCACTCCACTAGCTCCTGTGGTTTAATTGGTTTCACCTTTAAGAGCCTATTCAAACCTTATGCAAATTGCCTTGTCTACGTGTTGTGGCTGCTTTGGGCAGGGCTGCGCAACATAGTCTCAACTTATAGACAAGGCAATTTGCATTGAGCCTTATGAGTTAATTTTCTACCACTTCACTTCAGTAGTATATGCAGAAAAAGAGAAGGACGTGCTTCAGTGTGTTGCCACATAGTACACCGCCTCACAACGTGCTGCAATGAATAAAGGTGGGTGAAATGTCATTTTGTGACATTCAAATAAAGTTGAAAAAAAAATACAGAAAGCGGCCATTGATGTAAATGAGCCCTAGGTGTATATCAGGATAACCATAAATAAATAATCAGCACATCTCTGCAATACAAGCAAATTTGCCTTTGTTTTATACCTTTAAAAACACTGCAAGTTCAGAGAAAAAAAGCCTGTTGATTTGTCAGAAATCGAGTGTGCCCCTAACTTTTATTTGGGCTGAAGCCACAATGCTTGTTCAGTGCCGAAATCCCAACCAGCATTGTCAGCCCTGCCTACTGACCTAAAGGACTCCACCTATTACAGGCCCTCTTTGTCCCCTCTATTTTAATACAATCATTTCTCTCCCAGTCTTGACTCCCAAGAACCTGCACATTCACACTGTGTAAATGTAAAGAGCTCTTTGGAGGTGTAGTTCTGGGGCATGCTTGCAACATAATATACTGAGCTGCCAGTGAGCTTTTACAATCCTTATGGTGATATCATAGGAAGTAATAAAAGATGCTTTTTACAAAAAGAAGGTAAAAGAAGAAAAATGCTGGGTCATGTTTTTTATGAAGAGGGAGAGGTTTGATAGTAAATTTGGATGATTCCTGGACATTTACTTTAAAGAAATGTTAATTTATCTTTTATTGCTGTTATCAGTTGCTTCTAGTGTGACAGCATCTGAAACAAGAGACCCATACCAGTGTTTATAAAAAAAACAGCGTGCCCAGCACATTTTAAAGAAAAAAACAACTAAGCACTATTTTTATCTAAACCATCCAGATTGCATACCGCAATGCCATTGCAGAAATACAAAAGTCCTTTATGTGAAACGTATGCATACAGTATATGGGGTTCTCTCACCTCTAATCAGTATCTATAAAAGAACTCAAGACTCTGTGGTGACTACTGCTCATGTTCAGCATGTCAAAGACGATAAAGGAACAGGATCTACCCAATGGCTCCCCTGTTATGCATTGTGTAAGGCAGGCCATACTTTGTGGAATTTTCCTTTCCTCAACCAATGGCTGAAAGGAAATTGCTTGATTCCCCCATCAACACAGTTAGTGTTGATGGCGGAATCCCTCCTGCTTTCCTATTGTATTCTGAGAGGAGGAGGTTTCCCCACTGCTGGAATAGAATGATCATTGCTGTCGGATATAGCCAGCAGCAATGATCATACGAAAATCCCAACAGGCTAGTTGTACTGAAGTCAATCAACTTAAGTACAACCAGCCTGCCCATTCATAGATGGATATTCGTCCGGTTCCTGCTGAACCAGACGGGTTTTGTTCCGTCTATGGACCGCTTAAGTTATGGCATCAACATGATGCAACAGAGAGGATGTAAACAGACAAAAGGCATTCTGGCATGTAAGCATCTGGACTACATACTGTATAAGTTGCTCTATTATTACAAGCAAATTTGGTAGAAAATTGTTTGTTTGTATTTTGTATTTAGTTGGTGGGAGGGCATAGCATCTGGATTGTTAAACCAGTTCCTGAATCTACCCATTCACACCTTTGAAGGGATGGGACAACAAAGCATCACCATGTCCCGCTGGTTTCCAGTGCAGTCACTTATCGGCTCTCATTTCTCACCATAGGTCTAGATAGTAGTACTTCACACATTTAGGCAGAAGATTAATTTACAACCATTGTCCAGATTAGTGATGAGCCGAACACCCCCGGGTTCGGTTCGCACCAGAACCCGCGAACGGACCGAAAGTTCGCACGAACATTAGAACCCTATTAAATACAATGGATGCGAATGTTCGGATTCTAAAGTGCTAATTATAACGACTATTATCCATGTTATTGTCCGAAACAGAGTTTGGGAACCCGGGTTCTGCACCAGGGGACATGTATCAATGCAAAAAGAAGTTTTCAAAACGGACGATTTCCGGGAGCAGTCATTTTAATGATGCATAAAGTGAAAAAAAAAAGTCAAATATTCCTTTAAATATTGTACCTGGGGGGTGTCTAAAGTATGCCTGTGAAGTGCCACGTGTTTCCCGTGTTTAGAACTGTCCCTGCACAAAATAACATTTCTAAAGGAAAAAAAGCCATTTAAAACTGCTTGCGGCTTTAATGCAATGTCTGGTCCCGGTAATATGGATGAAAATCTTTAGGAAAAATGGCATAGCTACCCCATCAACCCCCCCCCCCCCTACCCCAGCCCATTACCAGCCCCTTTGGGTCTTGTATGGATATTAAGAGGAACCCCGCACACAAAATAAAAAAGGCCCTATATACTCTGAACAGCCGTATACAGGCGGTGCATACAAGACAGGGACTGTAGGTTTGTTCTTATGTAGAATCTGTTTGTAATTTTGAACAGCTGCATTGTTTAAGTGTAGCTCCATGCCAAATTCCTTTTTTTTAGCTTTTTGGAAAACATAGGGAACGGTTATCACCCCTGTCACATTTTTTTTGCTGTCTGTGCCCCTGCTCAGAACATTTCACCTCACTTTGCGTCCCAATGACAACTGTTTTTGAAATGTGGTGTTTTTATTGAAACAAGGATTGGTGATAAAGCATCAGTAGAGAGGAGACACCTTTCTCCCATATTAATTCTTACAGGAGAGAATTTTCCTTCCAAGGGGTAGATTTCCTCTCACTTCCTGTTGTCTTCTTCCGTTTGCAAGTAGTAGTCGTTTGTAAGTTGGATGTTTGAAAGTAGGGACCTGCCGTATATACTCTGCAGAAATTGGCCCCTTAGGTGTTGGTGTTGGCACAACACTGAAAGCACTCACAGTTATTCTTGGTGGGTGCTGGAACGCCCTGCTGTCAACTATTATATCAGGAATTGTAATAACATATAATTGTTGATCAGTGGTAGTAAAAATTGGGCCTTTGATGGTGGTGCTGGTGCCACAACACTGTAAGGCCTGACAGTTACTCTTGGTGGGCGCAGCAATGGGCCCTGCTGTGAATTATTAGATCAATAATTATAGTTGCATGCCCCTGTTGAATAGGGGCTGAAAAATTGGGCCTTTGGTGGTGGTGGTGGTGGTGATGGTGGTGCTGGTGCCACAACACTGTAAGGCCTGACAGTTACTCTTGGTGGGCGCAGCAATGGGCCCTGCTGTGAATTATTCGATCAATAATTATAATTGCATGCCCCTGTTGAACAGGGGCTGAAAAATTGGGCCTTTGGTGGTGGTGGTGGTGGTGATGGTGGTGCTGGTGCCACAACACTGTAAGGCCTGACAGTTACTCTTGATGGGCGCAGCAATGGGCCCTGCTGTGAATTATTAGATCAATAATTATAATTGCATGCCCCTGTTGAACAGGGGCTGGAAAATTAGGCCTTTGGTGGTGGTGGTGGTGGTGATGGTGGTGCTGGTGCCACAACACTGTAAGGCCTGACAGTTACTCTTGGTGGGCGCAGCAATGGGCCCTGCTGTGAATTATTAGATCAATAATTATAATTGCATGCCCCTGTTGAACAGGGGCTGAAAAATTGGGCCTTAGGCACTGGTGGCACAACACTGCAACCCCTCACAGATACTGTACTTGGAGCACAGCAATGAGGCCTGTTGCAAAGTATTGCATCAAAAATTTTAATTACACGCCCCTGTTAAACAGGGGCTGAAAAATTGGGCCTTAGCCACTGGTGGTGTCACCCATAAACCAAAATGATCTTCCAAGCTATCATCATTAATCGTATCATTGAGGAGGAGGAGGAGGATAGCCAGTCAACATAACAGCACAGGCACTCAGCATCAGCATCAGTCTTGAAGGGATGTGACATTTTAAAATCAATTAGTCTGTTATATCAGCATCAGGTGTGTGGTAGCTGGTGGTGATCCAAGACTGGTTCATCTTGATGAAAGTCAGTCGATCAACCGAGTCGGTGGACAGGCGCACCCTGTGATCCGTGACAAATCCTCCAGCAGCACTGAATGTGCGTTCTGAAAGAACGCTGGATGCAGGACAGGCCAGTAGCTCAATTGCATACTGTGCAAGCTCTGGCCAGTGATCCATCCTCAAGACCCAGTAAGCCAGAGGATTTTCGGTGGGGAAGGTGTCCAAGTCTGACCTTGCCCCTAGGTATTCCTGGACCATGTATATCAGACGCTGGCGATGGTTGCTGGAACCGATCATACTTTGGGGCTGCGGACTAAAGAATTGTCTGAATGCATCGGTCAGACGGCCACCTTCCCCACCGCTCCTTCTTTGACTGCCCGAAGCCTCAGCAACTCGTTGTCCAGGACCAGGAGTTTGTAACCTCCCAGTCTCTGGGAACGCGTTGCACAGACCTTTCTGCAAGGCCTCCCGGAGTTGTCTCATCCTCTGCTCCCTCTGCGACGGTAAGATAAGGTCCGCAACCTTACCCTTGTACCGTGGATCAAGGAGAGTGGCCAGCCAGTAATGGTCCCTCTCCTTGATCCGAAGAATACGAGGATCCTTCCGCAGACTTTGCAGGATCAGGGAGGCCATGCAGCGTAGGTTAGCTGAGGCATTCAGTCCGGAGTCCTCTGGGTCACTAAGGACAACATGATCCGCAGCCACCTCCTCCCAGCCACGTACAAGTCCACTGGTTTCTTGGGACTGTAAATCATCCCTAAAAGACTGCTGCTGATGATGCTGAGTGCCAGCCTCCACCTCCATGCTGACACAATCCTCCTCCTCCTCCTCCTCCTCCTCCTCCTCTTCCTGTGCGATGGGTGGGACAGAAGGAACACTGTCTGGGTAAAGGGGGCCTTGAGAGGCAAGGAAGTCCTCCTCTTCCTGCCTCTGTTCTGCCTCAAGTGCCCTGTCCATTATTCCACGCAGCGTGTGCTCCAACAGGTGGACAAGAGGTACAGTGTCACTGATGCATGCACTGTCACTGCTCACCATCCTCGTGGCCTCCTCAAATGGTGCCAGGACAGTGCATGCATCCCTGATCATGCCCCACTGGCGTGGTGAAAAAAACACGAGCTCCCCTGACCCTGTCCTGGTGCCGTAGTCGCACAGGTACTCATTGATGGCCCTCTGCTGCGTGTGCAGCCGCTGCAGCATGGCCAACGTTGAGTTCCACCTGGTGGGCATGTCACATATAAGGCGGTTCTTGGGCAGGTTCAACTCCTTTTGCAGCTCAGCCAGGCGAGCACTGGCATTATAAGATCTGCGGAAATGCACACAGACTTTCCTGGCCTACCTCAGGACATCCTGTAAGCCCGGGTACCTGCCCAAGAACCGCTGCACCATCAGGTTAAGGACGGAGCCATACAGGGCACATGGGTCAGTTGTCCCTGTCGGAGGGCGGAGAGGAGGTTGGTGCCATTGTTGCAAACCACCATTCCTGGCTTAAGCTGGCGTGGCGTCAACCACCTCTCGGCCTGCCCCTGCAGAGCAGACAGGACCTCTGCCCCAGTGTGGCTCCTGTCCCCCAAACACACCAGCGCAAGCACGGCATGGCATCTTTTTGCCTGCGTACTTGCGTAGCCCCTTGAACGCCTACGGAGCACCGCTGGTTCCGAGGACAAACCACAGGAAGAGGCCATGGAGGAAGAAGAAGAGGAGGGGGTGGAGGAGAGAGGTGTGTCACAACCAGTAGTAGCATTTTGGAGGCGTGGCGATGGAACAACCTCCAACACTACTGCACCTTGTCCTGCATCCTTCCCAGCTGCCAAAAGAGTGACCCAATGGGCCGTGAAAGAAAGGTAACGTCCCTGTCCATGCCTGCTGGACCATGAGTCAGCAGTAATATGCACCTTACCGCTGACCGCCCTGTCCAGCGAGGCCAAGACATTGCCTTCCACATGCCTGTAGAGAGCCGGAATCGCCTTCCGTGCGAAAAAGTGGCGTTTGGGAACCTGCCACTGAGGAACCGCACATTGCACAAACTCACGGAAGGGGGCCGAGTCTACCAACTGAAAAGGCAGCAGTTGAAGCGCTAGCAATTTAGCCAAGCTAGCATTCAACCGCTGGGCATGTGGATGGCTGGGAGTGAACTTCTTTAGACGGTCCAGCAGCTGGGGCAGGGAAATTTGCCTGCTAGAATCGGACGTTGGTGTACTGCTAGCAGAGTGCCCGCAAGTACTTGGCTGTGACACACCTAATTCTACACCTTCATTCCTCTCAGAGCAGGTTTCAGAGAGGAGTGAAGGTATAGTGGGGTTGGAGATCCCAGCTGATGCGGTGCAAGAAGAGGTCAGCTTTGTTCTTTGGTGTGGGTCTTTAAGGTAGGCTTGCCAACGAGCTGCATGGCAGGTCAACATATGTCTGATCAAGCATGTGGTGCCCAAGCGGCTGATGTTTTGGCCACGCGATATACGCTTGAGACATATGTTGCAAACAGCAGCTGTGGGATCTGATGCACTCGCCTCAAAAAAGGCCCACACCAAAGAACTTTTTGAATGACGGGCAGAGGCAGCGCCCTGCACAGGCGGAGCTCTGCGGTGTGATTCCGTCGGTGTGCTGCCCATACGTTGGCCACTCAAGGGCATCCTGCCTTGTTGGAGATGTGCCTCCTCCTCATCCTCCTCCTCCTCCTCTCTCCTATTAGGCACCCACGTGGAGTCAGTGACCTCGTCATCCCCTCCCTCCTCATCACTGGAGCCAATCTGGCAGTATGCTGCAGCTGCTGGAGCATGACTGCCAGATTGGTGTCCTTCTTGAGCATCCCCTCTCTCTGCTCTCACGCTACTGCCTTCCTCTAGCTGGGTATCATCATCAGATCCTTCGAAACGCTGGGCATCCTCCTGGAGCATGTACCCAACACTGTGCTCAAACAGTTCGGGGGACTCCTCAGGAGGAGGACATGGTGGGTCTAGGGAAGGATTGACTAATGAAGATAATGATACCAGAGAAGAGGACGCTTTGGCAGCTGCTTTGCCAGTACCCTGAGCCTGGGTGAGAGAGGATGAGGAGGATGAGGTGGGCTTGGTCATCCACTCTACCAAGTCTTCGGCATGATGTGGCTCAACATGTCCAGCTGCCGAAAAGAAGGACAAGCGTGTCCCATGGCCATGTGCTGATGACAATGCACCGCGTCCACGACCAGCACTGTTTCCCCCAGACACAGAGCCTGCTTGCCCTCTTTTTTTGCCTCCTGACTGTCTGCCTCTCCTTGTTTGCCTTCCAGACATTTTAATGGATGGCCTGCAGGGAGATGGGAAAAAGAGCAATAAGGGCTACCTTCAGGTGTATACTGTGCAGGAGGCTTAGCAACAATGACACTGACACTGTCCCCTGCCTATCCTTCTCTGTCCCTAAACACAAGGATTTGCAATATGCTTTAGCAAGATTGGTTTAGCACAGAACAGCACACTGACAGTTTCCCTCACTGTCCTTCTCTGTCCCTACAAACAAGATTTAGCACAGAATAGCACACTGATAGTTTCCACGAGTGTCCTTCTCTGTCCCTAAACTCAAGGATTTCAAATATGGTTCAGCAAAATTGGTTTAGAACAGAATAGCACACTGTCAGTTTCACTCACTGTACCTCTCTGTCCCTAAACTCAAGGATTTCAAATATGGTTCAGCAAAATTGCTTTAGAACAGAATAGCACACTGTCAGTTTCACTCACTGTACCTCTCTGTCCCTACAAACAAGATTTAGCACAGAATAGCACACTGATAGTTTCCACGAGTGTCCTTCTCTGTCCCTAAACTCAAGGATTTCAAATATGGTTCAGCAAAATTGGTTTAGAACAGAATAGCGCACTGACACTTTCCCTCACTGTCCTACTCTGTCCCTCCCTACAAACAAGATTTAGCACAGAATAGCACACTGATAGTTTCCACGAGTGTCCTTCTCTGTCCCTAAACTCAAGGATTTCAAATATGGTTCAGCAAAATTGGTTTAGAACAGAATAGCACACTGACACTTTCCCTCACTGTCCTACTCTGTCCCTCCCTACAAACAAGATTTAGCACAGAATAGCACACTGATAGTTTCCACGAGTGTCCTTCTCTGTCCCTAAACTCAAGGATTTCAAATATGGTTCAGCAAAATTGGTTTAGAACAGAATAGCACACTGACACTTTCCCTCACTGTCCTACTCTGTCCCTCCCTACAAACAAGATTTAGCACAGAATAGCACACTGATAGTTTCCATGAGTGTCCTTCTCTGTCCCTAAACTCAAGGATTTCAAATATGGTTCAGCAAAATTGGTTTAGAACAGAATAGCACACTGACACTTTCCCTCACTGTCCTACTCTGTCCCTCCCTACAAACAAGATTTAGCACAGAATAGCACACTGATAGTTTCCACGAGTTTCCTTCTCTGTCCCTAAACTCAAGGATTTCAAATATGGTTCAGCAAGATTGGTTTAGAACAGAATATCACACTGTCAGTTTCACTCACTGTCCTACTCTGTCCCTACAAACAAGATTTAGCACAGAATAGCACACTGACACTTTCCCTCACTGTACCTCTCTGTCCCTAAACTCAAGGATTGAAAATATGGTTCAGCAAGATTGGTTTAGAACAGAATAGCACACTGACACTTTCCCTCACTGTACCTCTCTGTCCCTACAAACAAGGTTTAGCACAGAATAACACACTGACACTCTCCCTACCTATCCTTATTTGTCCCTAAACACAAGGAATCCAGGATTAGTAAAGGAAAAAAAATGACACTGTCCCTGCCTATGCTTCTCTTTCCCTGCTCCGGAACACACTACACAAGGCCGCCGCGCTGGCGGCCTTTTATAGTGTGGGGCGTGTACTAAACCCCCTCAGCAATAATTGGCCACAGGCATCCTGCCTGTGGCCAATCATTGCTCTCCTCGCTGCCGGCGCTGTGATTGGCCAAGCATGCGGGGTCACAGTGCATGCTTGGCCAATCACAGCGCCTGGATGACACTGCGATGGCGTAGTGCATTGTGGGCCGTTCGCGTCACTCGAATTTGGCGCGAACGGCCCAAATCGTTCGATCTTCGTCGAACGATCGAACAGCCGATGTTCGAGTCGAACGTATGTTCGACTCGAACACGAAGCTCATCCCTAGTCCAGATACAACTACCAGATGGTCACTAAAGCTGGCCATATTCTGATCGAAATTTGTCCGGATCCGCAGGGACTGGTTGAATTGTGTTTAGGGTGGCCGTCCACATTTTATTGCTTTCTGTCAAAGGGACATATTAGAACATTTTTCTTAACCAGCAGCCTCAGCCATTCAGCCACAGCTGCTGTTAGGTGAATTCTGTGGGTGCCGCTGTCAGATTACAATGTCCCAGGTGGGGGGGGGGTCTTGGGATTCCTCCATCCACCTTGTTTAGACCTCGGGATACAAGGCGCATGGGGTGGGCTTGTCTGGATGTGCTCGCGGCCGGGTTGTTGCGGCTGGAGCTGGCCCGTTTTTAAAGAGAATGCACCTGTATCTTAGTGGCGGTGGCAACACACGTCTTTGTAAGTGCATTATTGGGGATTTTATTAATAAATTAAAACGTGTTTACGAGATGGAGATCTCTGTCTCTTTTTATCTGGTTTGGATTAGCAGTACGAGTGGGTACTGGTGGAGTAAAAGGTTCCTATGGCGATAGAAGCAGATTAAAAAGTGGAGTTCTTGTACTTAAGTGGAGAGATAAACTGCTTTTGAACTTGGGTCTGTGCCACCAGTATTAAACCTCTGGTGAGTTATTAGATTGACTGGTGGTGGTAAGCACATTACAAGAGGTGGATTACATAAGGAACTAAGGAATTTGGGAGAGAAGCATTGAAGCATTGTGCATGACGTTTACATGTTTGGCACGGGACACTTTAATTATTGGAGACAAGTAATGGTTCATAGAAGAGTTTTTTCACACATGCATGGGACATTTGGTAAATTTGATTTACTGGACACTTTATTACAATTTTTTATTCACTGCAATACACTTGTTCATTTATTTTGCACTTTCAGCACAGGGCATTTTATATATGTAATTTATGAATTATTTGATTTAAGAATCGTTTAATTTTTTTTATGTATTCTATGTAGTTTACTGTGGGTGATATCGCTGTCGTTTGATATTTTACTTAAAAGCTAAATCGAGTCAGATTAAGCTTTATCTTTAATGAAAAAAATACTTTTAATAAAAACTTTAGATTTCCATTTGATACATACACCAGTAGTCTATACCATTATGACCACCCACCATAACCTATAGAGGCATGGAGTCCACTAGACCTCTGAAGGTATGCTGAAGTATCTGGCACCAAGCTATCAGTATCAGATCCTTTAACTACTTGTTTACTGGTCACTTAAACCCCTCTCCTGCCCAGACCAATTTTCAGCTTTCAGCGCTGTCACTTTTTCAATGACAATTGCACGGTCATGCTACACTGTACCCAAATAATATTTTTATCATTTTTTTTCACACAAATAGAGCTTTCTTTTGCTGGTAATTAATAAATACTGGGGTTTTTAATTTGCTAAACAAACAAAAAAAGAAAGAAAATTTTGGAGAAAAAAAACATAGTTTGTTATAAAATTCTGCAAACATGTAATTTTTCTCCTTCATTGATATGCGCTGATGAGGCGGCACTGATGGACACTGATAGGCTGCACTGGTGAGCACTGATAGGCTGCACCGATGGTCACTGATAGTCACAGATAAGGGGGCACAGATAGGCACAGATAAGACGGTACTGATGGGCACAGATAAGGTGGCACTGATGGGCACTGGTAGGTGACACAGTAGGGCACTGGTAGGTGACACTGATGGGCAGCAGTGTTGATGAGGCACTGATTGGTGACATTGATAGGTGGCACTTTGGGCACTGATAGGTGGCAGTGTGGGCACTGATAGATGGCATTGATGGGCAATGATAGGTGGCACTGATAGGTGGAACTGATTGGCACTGGTAGGTGCCACAGTAGGGCACATTGATAGGTGGCACTTTGGGCGTTACTGATAGGTACCACTGATAGATGGCATTTATGGGCAAGTATAGGTGACACTGATAGTTGGCACTGATGGGCACTGGTAGGTGACACTGTAGGGCACTGGTAGGTGACACTGATGGGCAGCACTGTTAATGAGTCACTTGTTGGTGACATTGAAAGGTGGCACTTTGGGCACTGATAGGTGGCACTGTGGGCAATGATAGATGGCATTGATGGGCAATGATAGTTGGCACTGATCGGTGGCACTGATGGGCACTGGTAGGTGACACTGTAGGGCACTGGTAGGTGACACTGATGGGCAGCACTGTTGATGAGGCACTGATTGGTGACATTGATAGGTGGCACATTGGGCGTTACTGATAGGTACCACTGATAGATGGCATTGATGGGCAAGTATAGGTGGCACTGATAGTTGGCACTGATGGGCACGGATAAGGTGACACTGTAGGACACTTGTAGGTGACACTGATGGGCAGCACTGTTGATGAGGCACTGATTGGTGACATTGATAGGTGGCACTTTGGGCACTGGTAGGTGGCACAGGTGGGCACAGATGAGCTGGCAGCTGCTCTCCTTGATAGGGACCAATGTCCCTCTGACAGCTGCCGGTGATCGGCTTTTCTTTTCTAGTCACGCTATCAGCGCGAGGAGAAAAAATAGCCGATTACTGGCTCTGTTTACATCACATGATCAGCTGTCATTGGCTGACAGCTGATCACGTGGTAAGGGGTCGGGATCGACCCCTTACTCCGATCTGTGATCAGCCGAGTCTCATAGACTCGCTGATCACAGAACGCGCCGCACGTGCCCTGCAGGGGGCGCACAGGCCGCTCGAGCACGGGGGACATCTATTGACGCCCTCTCGGCAAAGTAGGTCCGCGCTGTAGCCATGATTTAGCTATAGCATGGATCTGAAGGGGTTAATTCCTCTAAGAATGCAAGAAGGGGCCAATCCTATGGATCGGTCTTGTTTTTTCAGCACATCTTACAGATACTCAGTTGGATTGAGATCTGGAGAATTTGGAGGCCAAGTAAATACCTTAAAGTCGTTATTGTGTTCCTCAAACCATTTTTGAATTCATCAGACCAGGCCACCTTTTTCCATTGCTCTGTGGTCCATTTCTGATGCTTACATGCTCATTTTAGGTGCTTTTGGCTGCAGACACGGGTCAGCATTGGCACCCTGACTCTTCTGTGGCTACATAGCCCCATACAAAACAAACTGCAATGGTTTGTGTGTTCTGACACCTTTCTATTGGAACCAGCATGAACTTTTTCAGCAATTTGAGCTCCAGTAGCTCCTCACATGCATCAATGATCCTTGGCCACCCATGACCCTGTCCTTTCTTGGACCACTTTTTGTCCACTGCAGACCAGGAACATCCCACAAGAGCTGCAGTTTTGGAGTTGCTCTGATCTAGTCATCAAGCCAATACAATTTGGCCCCTGTCAAAGTCGCTCAAAGCCTTACGCTTACCCATTTTTTTTCTGCTTTCAACACATGTTTACTTGCTGCCTAATATATCCCACCCACTTTCAGATGCCATTGCCCCAAGATAATCAGTGTTATTCACTTTACCTGTCAGTGGTCATAATGTTATGGCTGTTCGGTGTATAGCTGCCTGCTAGGCATTGAGATAAGATATACTTCTGCCTGGAATGAATATTATTAAGATATGCATCTGCCTGTCATGTCAGGAATCATGTTGGGAAATAGGCCAGAGCCGGAGGGTCACTTTTCTTACATGTCCTCATATTACTGAGTGACACGTTAACTTATCACTCATTGTGCCACCAAAGTTTCCCTCCACCCCATGCTTTGCATAATTTGTTTTTAAACTAGGTCACTGTGTGTCCTTTGTGACCACACAGGACCCCCTCTTGGGTATATGTTTGTTCCGAGACTTGGCAGTGGTTAATATTGGTGGACCATAATAAGGGTTTCATGAATTGTCCGTTTAATTCGTATATCCCCTGAAGAAGCTACCCAGCGAAACATGTTGGGATAATATACGAATTCCAAGCTTTCAATATACACCTGTTTGTATGACCACCTATTCTGTGAACCGCTGTTTATTTTTGGACAATATTGTTTTTGCTTATGCCTTTTAACTTTATACTTATTAAAAAAATCTTTTTTATCTAAGATACAATTTTTTCTCATCACTATTTGTAATATGCATTATTTGTAATATGCACCGTCAAAATCCCTCTTTCCTTCCCATTTGACTCATGTTGGGAAATTCTGTACATCTGCCTAGAAGCAGTCACAATTGGCTATTTGGTTTTATTGCATTGGCACGTTTTAAATGCTTACGCTTGGTTTTCAGACCTGTACTGGAAAATGGCAGCTGTATGCCAGCGCCATCTTCTACGTGTTTTATTTTATTTTGGCACAGATACGTTTAATTATGTTCACTTATGCCTTGTACACACGATCGGATTTCCGATGGAATAAAATCCGATGGAATTTTCCGTCGGAATTCCGATGAAGCTGACTTCCATCAGTCTTGCCTACACACTGTCAGACTAAATTCCGACCGTCCAAAACGCGGTGACGTAAAACACTCCGACGAGCCGAGAAAAATGAAGTTCAGTGCTTCCGAGCATGCGTGGATTTTACTCCGATGGAATTCCACACAGACGATCTGAATTCCCCATCAGATTTTTTTCCATCGGAAAAATTTAAAACATGTTCTATGCATGGAATAAAGTCCCACACACGATTGGAATTTCCAATAAAACAAGTTAGGTTTTAGGTTTTAAGTGTTAGGTTTTCTTTCTTTTATGAAATATAAAAGCTTATTACATGTAAATAATGGTAATACTGACACATCTTAGGGCACCAATGAAGCGCTTATGTTATTGGAGTGTTTATGTATGTACATTACTCTTCATATTACTCTGTATTACGGCAAAACAAACCAGGGGCTGTAATGGTAACACCACCACCTAGTTAGTAATAGTGAATAGTATTTTCTCTGTATTGCACAGCATATGGGAGAAATTCAGCTTTACTACTTAGCAATTTCAAAATAATTGTTTTTTTTTATGACTTTAATGTCTTTTTAAATGGCCGCCTCTGAAATTTGTGCATTGGAGCAATAAGTGCAGCATTATAAAACATTGCGATCTTTTCCATAATACAAGTACTGGGAATCGAAGCAAGTCGCTAACCTACAGGCTGGAATCCTTCGATCTTGCCAACAGCTATTTATGCACTTGACTTGCAAGAATATGTCTAATTCTGTTTAAAAACCCTTTAATGACCTCTCCGGTCACAACACGCATCGGTAATGAATGCAATGGATTAACTAAACGCAATAAAGAAGTGTGTTATATTATTTGGGCCTGACAAAGTGCCTCGACTGTGATTGTAAACCTGGTCTAGTCACTTTATCTTGCTTTGCCTCCGAGGTTAAAAAAAAAAAAGTCTGGAGTCTACAGGGCAAGCTGATTATCTTCTGAAAATTCCATGAAGAGATCTAAGCCCTCTCTAAGGCCCCGGCATAAAATTTAATTGCCTGTCCACTTGGTTTGCTGGATGTGAATGTTGGGATGATAAGCCATTATTCAGCATTATATGACATTTATGAATTTGTAGCCCTCTATTGCTCATCCCCTCTCGTTGCTTTGGAGAAGACGTCTACATTTTCATTGTCTTGTGAAAAAAAAAAAGTGATTAATCTCCCTTTTTTTTGAATGCCGAGAAGATTGGTGAAGATGTGCCATAAGAGGACCATTAATTCAAAGAAAAATTCAATTTAATTTATTTTTTATGAATTCTTTATTTTGATCAGATGCATGGCAACATAAAGTATAAGTCGCCTACAACAATGTCATTAGTACATATAAAAAATGATGCAGGGATCATGTGGGCATGTTCAATAGGATTTCTGGTTAAATTGGAACTTTAGTCAGAAAATTAAATCCTGCTATATCACTTCAGGCTAGCCCCTTTAGCAGATATAGCTATGTAATACATAAAAAATAAGGGGCTACACTGCTTAAAATTAAGTAATACACCGTCTCACCCTGCTCTGTACATGCTCGGTTGCTCTTTAATTTTAGGCACTGTGTCGAATTTGTAGAGGCCGATCTGCTGACAGCCTAAAGATTTACTGCTGCTCAGGGGCTCTGGGCTTCAGAAAAATGTCAGCCACACTCCTAAACCTGTCCACAAGGTTTAGGAGTGTGTCTATGGGAATGTTTGACCATTATTGTAGAAGTGCATTTGTGAGGTCAGGCACTGATATTGGACGAGAAGGCCTGGCTCGCAGTCTCAGCTCTAATTTATCCCAAAGGTGTTCTATCGGGTTGAGGTCAGGACTGTGCAGACCAGTCAAGTTCCTCCTCCCCAAATTCGCTTATCCATGTATTTATGGACTTTGCTTTGTGCACTGGTTCAAATCTATTGGTGGAGGGGGGCTATGGTGTGGGGTTGTTTTTAATGGGTTGGGCTTGGCTTAAGGCGTCAGCATACCAAGACATTGTGGACAATTCCATGCTCCCAACTTTGTGGGAACAGTTTGGGGACGGCCCCTTCCTGTTCCATGACTGCTCACCAAATGTGCTTCTGGAAGAATGGTCAAACATTCCCAACGACACACTCCTAAACCTTGTGGCCAGCCTTCCCAGAAGAGTTGAAGCTGTTATAGCTGTAAAGGCCGGGTTCACGCCATTGCGAATTGGATGCGTGTTTCCCCGCATCCAATTCACATGACAGGAGATTGTGACCGGCTCTCTATGGAGCCGGTTCACACATTCCCGGAGCGGCTCCGGTGCGAATTGCACAGGAGTCCTGTGCGTCTTCTGGTCCATTTCAGGTCCAAATTCAGCCGAAAATTTGGGCTGAAATTGGAGCTGAAACGGTGAACAGGAAAGCAATGGACCCCTGCTGTGAGCTGCTCTGTTCTACAGCCTAAGACTGGGATGCCATTAAGTTCATGTGCGTGTAAAGGCGGGTGTCCCAACATTTTTGGTAATATAGTGTATGTTCCATGCTGAAGAACATTATTTTTTATCAAGTTGTTATTGGTAAATTTCCACTTTAAGTCACAAAACACAAGGTATAGAGGCCCAATTTAGCACGCCATCTATAGACATAGAGAAGTTGGCATCTGAACCTTTTATTATATTAACGATAACTTTATATATATATATATATATATATATATATATATATATATAGTCACAAGAGAAATTGCAACCTGGGGGCCAACTGTTTTGCAATCAATGCAATATAAAAATATAATGGAGGAAAATGAGAGAAAAAATAATAGAGGATCGGGAAAGGACCAGGTGGAGAACAGAAAAAAAAAGAGGGGGGGGGGGGGGGTAATCACCAATGCATTCAGGAAGGGCTCCCTATCCAGGTCCAGGGGGGTGGCAGGAGAGGCTGTCCCCAAGGCAGGAAAATGCCACCTGGTGTTTATGCAAGATGAATACTCAAGGACTTCAAGATGGGAGAGCTGGGTCTCCTGAGGTCATCCTTGTTTGATACGAGGGAAGGCCTGAGAATTCAATTAAAAGGAGCCAGGTGTTTTGGTACTTCTTAGTTATAAAGGGCGGCCTTAAGCTCCTCCATCTTGCAGATTTCAGAGATTCTGAAAAACCACATGTGCGTCATAGGAGGAGATGTTGATTTCTATAGTGCTGTGACACATACTAAATGTATTTATTTTAGAATGATCTTGAACAGCAAGTATCCTTCATGTCAGCTACTTGGGGACCAGAACTCCAAATGTAATCTGCTTATCAGTGTCTAAGTAGGTGTACAGGGACTTGCAGCTCTCGTTTCATATAAAATCTGGTAGACAGGGGAGGTAAACACCAGCGTTGAATTCCATTATTGTTCAGGGGACATAAAATCTGTCTTTCATATGGCCTTGAAATGAACTTTGGATTATAACTTATTTTTTTCTGTCCTTTCTGGCAGGTTTTCACGAGATACGGAAAGTGCTACACTTTTAACTCGGGCCAGAATGGCCGTACTCCTTTAGTTACTAGTAAAGGCGGCACAGGAAATGGATTGGAGCTGATGCTGGATATACAGCAAGATGAATACTTACCAGTTTGGGGAGAGACTGGTAGGTAGATCCACTTTCTTTCTTTTACCTGGTATTTGTGTATGGACAGTTGTGACACTGTTTGGTCTCCATATTGCAGATGAGACATCCTTTGAAGCTGGAATCAAAGTCCAGATTCATAGTCAGGATGAGCCTCCCTTCATAGACCAGCTTGGATTTGGTGTGGCTCCGGGATTCCAGACGTTTGTGTCTTGCCAGGAACAACGAGTATGTATACCCTACAGTTTCTTATAGGTAGTTAAAGCATATTTCCACTTTTGAAACCAAATTTGAGAAAGCTCTATTATATGTTTGTTACTGTATGTATTCCCATTGACAAACATGGCTAAACATGTTTTTCTGAAATTTTTCTTACCTTTTCGATGTTTCTCAGGAGAAAGTGTCATGGCTGACTGAGAGGTTTTTTGAACAATGTTAGGCCCCTTTCACACTGAGGCGCTTCTAAACTGCTAGTAAAAACACTGAGCGCTTTTAAAGAGCTTTTCAGGCGCTTTTGAAGAGCTTTCCATTCATTTCAATGGAGAGGGTAGTTTTTTCACCACCCTGCCAGCACACTGCCCCAGTGTGAAAGCATTCATTGATTTTAATAGAAATAGGTTTTCGGGAGCTTTTTAGGCGCTGTTTTTAGCTTGAAAGCGCCTGAAAAGCGCCTTAGTGTGAAAGTGGTCTTACTTATAGTGAGCTTGTCCCAAGTCTGTCCTCATTAACATATGATGCAAGAAGCTCAGCCTCTATACCTTTAACCCTTTGTTAGGACAAACAGTATTCAAATCTAGTTTTGATTGATAATGAAGTTTTCAGTACAGACAGACAGGGTTAATTATGGCACATACAGCTCCCCAGCCTCCTCATAAACAAAGAGAACTACCTAGGATTTTTTTTCTTACTGGAGGGTACGGAATAGAGCATCTAAAGAAGGAAAGATGCCATTTTCATTCTTTTTTTTTTTAGTTATGCTATGTGACATGTAACAAATATAAAGTAGGTGTTATCCTAAATTAGCAGCAATAGTGGAAATACACTTGATCCTGAGCTTTACGCATGCAGTCAAAATGTTCCATGTCAGCACATGAGCATGCAGCACACTTGAATGACTCCTAGGGGTTTATTTACTAAAGGCAAATAGGCTGTTCGCTTTGCAAGGGAATTTTCACTTAGCTTAGTGCAAGGATTTGCACATGATTTTGGTTGAACATGATTGGATGATGGAAGTCGGCAGAGCTTCACCGCATTTACTAAGCTCAGAGTAAGTTCCTTAGCAATTGCAATTTCCTTTGCAAAATAAACAGTCTATCTACCATTAGTTCATCAACCCCCTAGTATTACCCATTCCTCTTCTAGAACTGATTACCGAAAGCTGTTATCAAGACAAGATTCTGGTACTGACACTAAAAATACATTTAATATCAACCAATTGCTGACCACCCTATAGCAGTTTTACTGCTACAGGGCGGCGGCTGTGCGCAGGATCACGTATATATGTATATGTGATTCTGCTCTTCCAGGTAGCAGGTGCGAATGTGTGTCGGCGGCGGCTCACTCCCGCTGTGATCATGCACAGCAGGAGCTGATCGGCAAGTACCGTGGACTCGATGTCCACCAGCACCCATCGTTTGTTACACAGGCAGAAGGGCAGTCTATCTATGTAAACAAGACAGATCGCTGTTCTGTCAGTACAGAAGGCATGGGTCCTGTGTTCCTGCAAAGCAGAAACACTGATCCATGCCTTCCACTAGTAAAAGCACCTCCCACACAGTGCACAAACACTGGTTAGGCACACAGTTAACCCTTTGTTCCCCCTAATGTTAACCCCTTCCCAGCCAGCATCATTAGTACAGTGACAGTGCATTTGTTTTAGCACTGATCACTGTATTAGTGTCACTGGTTCCCAAAAAAGGGTCAAAAGTGTCAGTTAGTGTCCGATTTGTCTGCCAAAATATCGCAGTCTGGCTATAAGTCGCTGATCACCGCCATTACAAGTAAAAAATTAAAATAAATAAAAATTCCATAAATATGTCCCATAGTTTGTAGACACTATAACTTTTATGCAAATCAATCAATGTATGCTTATTGTTTTTTTTTTTTTTTTTTTACCAAAAATATGTAGCAGAATACATATTGCCCTAAATCAGGGGTAGGCAACCTTAGAGTGGTGGAGATCTACCTGAACAACATGGGAGAAATCAAAGATCACTGGGCACAACGTACTATTTTTGGTAGCTAACCTAGCAAAGCCATTAAAAAGGAAGGCAGTTTTGAAGAAAACTTGGGGCCAATTCACTCTGGGATCACGCGGTAATGTGGCACACACTCCTGTGCATTTCCCACGTTTTTCCCGCGTGGTGCATTTTGACAGCCAATTAATTTGAATTGGCTGCAAATCACACTGGAATGCAAAAAAAGTAATGCATGCATTACTTTTAAAAGCACACTGCAGCAAACAGCATGGTACTACAGAAACCATGCTATATGTTGCCCACAAACTGCATTTGGAGTGCTGTTACCAATACACTGGCACCTGCATGCTAATCGCAAAGGCAGCGTGCTCACTGGCAGTGCGGGAAACGCGCATGGAATGCATGTTTCCTGCACCACATTCTGGTGAACTGGCCTTTAGAAAAATATAATAATACAAGTGTCAATGTAAAAATATGAACTTATCCAGGAAAGGAGTAACTAAAGTTCACAGATCAGTATAAGGCTCAGCATTACAGGTCAGGAGTATATAGCCCAGCATTCACAGGTCAGGAGTATACAGCTCAGCATTACAGGTCAGGGGTATACAGCTCAGCATTACAGGTCAGGAGTATACAGCTCAGCATCACAGGTCAGGAGTATATAGCCCAGCATCACAGGTCAGGAGTATATAGCGCAGCATCACAGGTCAGGAGTATATAGCGCAGCATTCACAGACCAGGAGTATATATCCCAGCATTACAGGTCAGGAGTATACAGCCCAGCATCACAGGTCAGGAGTATACAGCTCAGCATCACAGGTCAGGAGTATATAGCGCAGCATTCACAGACCAGGAGTATATATACTCCCAGCATCACAGGTCAGGAGTATACAGCTCAGCATCACAGGTCAGGAGTATACAGCTCAGCATCACAGGTCAGGAGTATTTAGCGCAGCATTCACAGACCAATAGTATATATCCCAGCATTACAGGTCAGGAGTATACAGCCCAGCATCACAGGTCAGGGGTATACAGCTCAGCATTACAGGTCAAGAGTATACAGCCCAGCATCACAGGTCAGGAGTATACAGCTCAGCATCACAGGTCAGGAGTATATATCCCAGCATTACAGGTCAGGAGTATATAGCGCAGCGTTCACAGGTCAGGAGTATATAGCGCAGCATTCACAGGTCAGGAGTATACAGATCAGCATCACAGGTCAGGAGTATACAGCTCAGCATCACAGATCAGGGGTATACAGCTCAGCGTTACAGATCAGGGGTATACAGCTCAGCATTACAGGTCAGGAGTATACAGCCCAGCATCACAGGTCAGGTGCATACAACTCAGCATCACAGGTCAGGAGTACACAGCTCAGCGTTACAGATCAGGTGATTTTTAATTTTTTTTCAAAATTGTTGGCCTTCTTTTCTTTATAGCGCAGAAATGTATTAAAACCGCAGAGGTGAGCAAAAGAAAGCTCTATTTGTGGAGAAAAAGGGGACATCAATTTTATTTGAGTACAGCGTCGCACGACCGCACAATTGTTAGTAAAAGTAACGCAGTGCCGTATAGCAAAAAACAGGCCTGGTCATGAAGGGGGGTAAATCTTCCAGAGCTGAAGTGGTTAAACACATTATACATTATATGAACAGAAATGATATGAACACATAGTGCCAGAGGCTTGTTTATATCTGCCCGGAGATAGGCTTTAAAACTGAAGTCCAGGCACAAAAACTTTAATTTAAATATTTTCTGCGATAGACACAATGGATCCACTTTGTGCACCAAATGCCAGCCCACTACAGGCCCAGTTCTTACCTTGTAAAAGTAGCAGTGACATCATCACTTTGTTGTACATGGACTGTACAGAGAGAGCAGAGCTGTGGGAGGGACCCAGCAGGCCCCACCCACTTCACAAAACTACAAGAGGGGGCGGAGATAAGACCAGTCTCCCTGCACAAGGAGAGTGAGCAGAAGTGACTGATCTTTTTTTTTACGTTTTTTATGTTCAGAGGCAAAGTTTCTCTCTGGATTACTACACAGATCTGGAAGAAAATACACAAAGCACACCAAGATTCCAGTAAAAATACACATGCCTCTTAAGCCTCTTAAGCCTCGTACACACGGTCGGACTTCCATCGGACTTTTCCGTGAATTTTTGTCCGAACGGAGTTGGCCGGGCACACCCATAGCATACACACCACAGGACTTTTCTGCAAACTTTCCCAAAACTTTTTGCAACATCACATGGTTTTTCTGCTCTTTTCTGCTCTTTACCGCCACCCTTTGGTCAACTTCTGCTATTGTTGGTTGATTTTAACATTAGTTGTTTTGTCCATCGGACAAAATTCCTATGGTTTTCTGTACACACGGTAGGACTTTGCTCCATCGGACTTTTGTTTTGTTTGTCCGTTTGCAGACCCAACTTTTGTCCGATGAAAACAAAACCAAACGAAAAAAAGTTTGTCCGATGGAGCGTACACACGGTCGGATTGTTGGTCCAACTTGCTTAAAACAAAGTTTGTTGGGCAAAAGTCCGACCGTGTGTACGGGGCTTTAGACAATATTTGCTTATCCTGGAGTTCAGCTTTAAAGTAAATTATTAATACTATTTACAAAAGGTGATCATGTCTCGGCCCTGCCTTACGATCTCAAATTCCTTTAAATTGCGGACTTTTAGCAACATAGTCGATTCTGGTATTGGTGCTCTGTTTATAGACCATTATTTATTTTTTTAAATAGCAGGCTTACAATGTGATATAATACAGCGTACTTTGTCAGACACTTGAGACTCAGAAAAGGTCAGAGCCATGGAGAGCTATGACATTGGAGGAAGGATCATTGAGAGAAACAGAAATATCACCCAGGGGCAAAAAAAAACGCTAAATTCTGCCCGCAATGTCACACGGCACATACACATGCATGTAGCTGCAGCTATGTACGTGTCAGCTATAGTTAATGAATATGAGTCTCCGTTCTGACATATTCTGCTGATATCAGCAGCAAATATTATCAGAATCCCTATAGAGGATGGTCTGCCTTCTCTATTTCTCTGGTATAGTTATAGCTCTTTAAATCCTAAAGTAAGAAATAACCAGTAAATGTAAATTAAAGTTAGTTGTTTATCATTACTAAATATGTTCATTTACATTTTAGATCTGAGATATTTCCCTGCTTACAGTACAGCTAATTCCTATTAGCAGCACATACAGTTTTGCTCAAAAGTTTGCATACCCTGGCAGAAATGGTGACATTTTGGCATTTATATTGAAATTATGACTGATCATGCCAAAAAACTGTAATTTATTTAAGGATAGCAATCACATGAAGACATGTATTAATACGTAGTTTTTTTGATCCTTTTTAAATCATAATGATAACAGAAATCACCCAAATGGCCCTGATATAAAGTTTACATACCCTGGAATGTTTGGCCTTGGTACAGACACAGAAGGTGGCACACACAGGTTAAAATGTCAATTAAAGATTAATTTCCTACATTTGTGGCTTTTTAAATCACAATTAGTGTCTGTGTATAAATAGTCAATGAGTTTGTTAGCTCTCACATGGATGCACTAAGCAGGCTAGACACTGAGCCATGAGGAGGTAGAAAAGAACAGTCAAAAGACCTGCATAACAAGGTAATGAAACTTTACAAAGATGGAAAAGGATATAAAAAGATATACAAAGCCTTGAATATTCCATTCAGTACTGTTCAATCACTTTAAAAGAAGTGGAAAATGTGGGGATCTCTTGATACCAAGCCATGGTCAGGTAGATCAAGAAAGATTGCAGCCACAACTGGCGGAAGAATTGCTCAGGATACAAAGAAAAACCCACAGGCAACCCCAGGAGAAATACAGGCTGCTCTCCAAAAAGACGGTGTGGTAGACCTCCATCATCCAATCACGTGCAAGCAAAAAATGCTGTTTTTTTTTCTTTCTTGCATGTGATTGGGTACTGTAAAGTGAAGCTGTACCTCATTTACTAAGCTCTGAAGCAACAGCACTTGCAGAGGGCAACTGCACTTTCAAAAGTTGCCCAGTCTATTTGCCTTTACTAAATCAACCCCTTAGCGCTCTGGTTTGAGACAAGCACCCACAGTAGTAGATGAACTTTGTTCATATTTCATGTCTGAGTATTACAACCACCAGGCGGTGAGGAGGAGGTATTGTATCTCCTCTTTACTGCTTGCTTTAACCACTTGTACCCCATAATAGCGAGCCACAACTATGTGCATTGTACCCAGTTGTGGGCCACTTGCAGAGCAACAGGGATATAATTGCTGCTGTAGCCATGAAGCAAAGCATCACAACATATGTAGTCGCCAGACCATTACCTCTGTAGCTAAAGAGAGAGTGGTTGGGGGGCAGTAAAAACACAGCTCAACCACAGGGTATTACCGCCCCTCAACAGTAAGTGTGTACGAGTCCTTACCATAGGCATGCGCACAGGGTGTGCCAGGTGTGTCTGGGCACGCCCCAATCACCCTGTTCAGCACAAATTCCCCCTGCTGCCCGAGCCCATCCATACCGGTAGCTCACTGTGTTCCTTCATAACTGAGGCAAAATAAACCGTGTTTACTATGCTTCAGTTTGTGAATGAACAGGAAGCCACTCAGCACAGAGCACCTCCCATTCATTCACTGTCCAGTGCAGCTGAGGCTGCAGAGAAAGAGACTGGGGGATCTCTGTTCTCAGTCGCTTTCTCTGTCTCAAAGTGAGACTTCAGGGGTCCGATGTTTCACCAAATCCCCTCAAAGGGGATCCTAAGAGAAAAAATTACACATATATATATATATATATATATATATATATATATATATTGTGAGGGGGTTAGCTCGGCAGCGGGTGTGTGTGACCCCCGGGATGGGCTCCCCACACAAAACAGGCCCAGCAAACGGAGGTTGTGGTTTTCAAAATCAAAAAGGTGCGGTTTATTTTCTATTTACAGTGACAAAACACAGCAAAGCAAAAGAAACATAAACAAAATAAATCCTGGTCAAGTTGACCTCTGACTAAACATACAGGTTTCCTAACTAACAACTGGGATCAGCCTAGTGCTGTCCTAGTCCCTAAGTCCCTGGTTTTAAATGTCCAAGCAAATAGCCACACAGGCTTTGTCTCACCGCACAGGGGTTCACTCTCCCTAGACAGTCCACACAGGTCTGGTTCCAGGCATGAGCTAACATCTAATGAAGCTGGGAGTTCTTATAGAGGCCTAAATGAGCTGACAAGCTTCAGCTGGTCTCATCAACTCCCTGTCTGCACGACGCCCCACACTCTCCCTAGAGGTATGAGTCATCCATGAGCCCACTAGCCCCAGCTGGGCTTATACAACTCTCCACCTAGTTGTATAAGTCGGCGTAAAGCCTGAATCTGGGCGAAATATATCTACCCCCCTGGATGCAACCAGGTGACTTTACCTTCCTGCTGTCACATACCCCCCCTCTTGTTTTAACCTCAGGGTTGGAACACCAGCAATCAGGCATTCATGTACTCGAGACAAAGCATCCACATTCCCCATTTGAACGCCAGGGCGATGCTTTACTGTGAAGTTGAATTCCTGGAGGGCCAGGAACCACCTATTCACTCTTCTATTTGTTTCCTTGTTTTGAGCCATCCACTTTTTCCATTATCTCGTAGGGGCCTTGCCATTTGGCAAGGAATTTACTTTCAACCGTAGGGACAAGTACCAGTATCCTATCCCCCGGGGAAAAGGTACGGGTCTTGGCTCCACGGTTGTACACTCTCTGCTGTGCTAACTGCGCTTGGGCCAAATGTTCCTTCACGATGGGCATTACCTGTGCAATTCGGTCTTGCATCAGGGCGACATGCTCAATCACACTCCTGTGGGGAGAACTCTCACTTTCCCAAGTTTCCTTGGCAATATCCAACAGCCCTCTTGGGTGTCTCCCATACAGTAACTCAAAGGGGGAGAATCCCGTAGAGGATTGGGGCACCTCCCTAATAGCAAACATCAGATAAGGAAGTAGACAGTCCCAATCCTTTCCATCTCTATCCACCACTTTCTTCAACATTTGTTTTAGGGTTTTGTTGAATCTTTCAACCAGCCCATCGGTTTGGGGGTGATACACAGATGTACGTAATTGCGTCACTTTGAATAATTTACACAGCTCCTTCATAACCCGGGACATAAAGGGTGTACCTTGGTCCGTAAGCAGTTCTTTACAAATACCCACCCGGCTAAACACAAGAGATAGCTCTTTGGCTATGGTTTTGGCCGAGGTATTTCGGAGAGGGATCGCTTCTGGATAACGGGTGGCATAGTCCATTATAACTAATATGTACTGGTGCCCCCTAGCGGACTTGATTATAGGACCTACCAAATCCATGGCGATCCTCTCAAACGGGACCTCAATGATGGGTAGAGGGACCAGCGGGCTACGGAAATGTGGCATCGGGGCCGACCTCTGACACACAGGGCAGGAGGAACAATAATTTTCTACGTCCTTCATCACCCCCGGCCAATAGAATCTCTGTAATACCCTCTCTCGGGTTTTCTCTGTCCCCAGATGACCTCCAAGAATGTGCCCATGGGCCAACTCCAACACCAACTTCCTGTAAGGTTTGGGCACCACAAGCTGCTCAACGGTTTCTTCTGCCCTTTTTGCCACCCGATACAGTAGGTCCTTCTCTACGCTGAAGTATGGGTAAGTGCAGGTATTATCTGGGTTCACTAACTCGCCATCTATTTTCACTACGTTTTCCCGTGCCTTTATTAGGGCGGGGTCTTTCAACTGTTCTGTGGCAAAGTTTTCCCTGTGAACCTCAAGATCAGAAAACTCCACAGACGGTAGGTTTTCGTCTGAGGAGGTGGGCTCCTCTCCAGTTTCTTGAGTCTCCCCTGCCAATACTGATAAGGGAAATTCCGGAGAGTCCTCACCACTCTCAGGGGAGTTCTGGCTATCACATTCCTGGTACATAGGGGCACCAGTGAGGGGCTCAGGATCATCCCACAGTTCCCAGAACTTCGGAAAATCCCTTCCCACAATGGCGTCATGCGGTAACTGAGATACTAAGCCCACTGGATGAGAGAGGGTACCTTTGGGGGTCTCGAAACACACTGTAGTCACTGGATACTCTCGGGTGTCCCCATGCACACAAATAACAGCTACCTTGCTATTCCCAGAGACCTCTGTTTTAACTAACTCAGCCTTTATCAGGGTCACAAGGCTACCTGAATCCAGCAATACCACAACATTTCTACCATTAACACACATTTTGCATAAATGTTTCTCAGTTCCTCGAATGGCAGTGCATGCGACTGTCGCACACAGCGACTGACGTCTGCCCGTCAGAAAGTCACACTGCATGGGTTCCTCCACAACCGGGCAATTGGCTGCAATATGTCCCGCTTGCCGGCAGCGGTAGCAAACGATCCTTCTTGCCGCCTCTTGAGCCGCTGATTTCCCAGGCTGTTCTCGCCAAACTTGGGGTAGAGCTCCCACCCTCTCACTCTCTCCACCCTCACCCCTTGGAATCCTCTTATCCGCCCCTGGGGATGGTCTGGTCTTAGGGTGGAAAGTCCGAGTGTCTCTGGAAGAGGCCGTCAGGTTCTCTGTAGCCAAGTATTTCTCCACACGATCCACAAGACCATCGGCCGTCTCTGGGTCTCCATGGCTTACCCACTTTTGGATGGCAGTAGGAAGAGCTCTCAAAAACCGATCCATTACAACACGTTCCACAATCTTTGGTGCGGACAAAGTCTCTGGCTGTAGCCACTTTCTGCTCAGGTGAATGAGATCATACATTTGAGACCTGGGGGGTTTTCCAAGCTGGAAAGTCCAGTTATGCACACGCTGAGCCCGGACAGCCTGGGTGACACCCAGCCTTGCCAATATTTCAGCTTTTAGCATCACATAGTCTTTTGCTTGGTTAGGCTCTAGGTCATAGTAAGCTTTCTGCGATTCACCAGTTAACAGAGGAGCCACCAGTCCAGCCCACTGCTCCTCAGGCCACTTTTCTCTTTCAGCGGTCCTTTCAAATGTGGTCAAAAATACCTCTGGATCATCCTCTCCAGTCATTTTTGTCAATAAACGACTCACCCCAAAGGACGCGGTATTAGTGGGACGGCTTTCCTCACTGGTCTGCGGACGTTGCTGCATTACTGCTTCCATCTGTTGTTGTAGTCTCTGCTCTTGCTTCTGCAACAGGTCTATGAAGCGGGCCTCAGATTGCTGCTGGGCTCGTTGCTGAGCCTCCAGACTCTGTTGCAAAGTTGCGTTTGTCTGCTGCTGGGCTGCAAGGCTCTGTTGATGAGCTTGCTGCTGGGCTGCGAAGTTCTGTTGTTGAGCTGCAAGGCTCTGTTGATGAGCTGCAAGGCTCTTTTGCAAACCTGCATTTGTCTGCTGTTGATTGGCATTTGCTAGAGCCAGCTGCTTCAGTATCTCCTCCATGCTGGCTTAAAAAAAAACTGCGACTGGTTCTCCACCAACTGTGAGGGGGTTAGCTCGGCAGCGGGTGTGTGTGACCCCCGGGATGGGCTCCCCACACAAAACAGGCCCAGCAAACGGAGGTTGTGGTTTTCAAAATCAAAAAGGTGCGGTTTATTTTCTATTTACAGTGACAAAACACAGCAAAGCAAAAGAAACATAAACAAAATAAATCCTGGTCAAGTTGACCTCTGACTAAACATACAGGTTTCCTAACTAACAACTGGGATCAGCCTAGTGCTGTCCTAGTCCCTAAGTCCCTGGTTTTAAATGTCCAAGCAAATAGCCACACAGGCTTTGTCTCACCGCACAGGGGTTCACTCTCCCTAGACAGTCCACACAGGTCTGGTTCCAGGCATGAGCTAACATCTAATGAAGCTGGGAGTTCTTATAGAGGCCTAAATGAGCTGACAAGCTTCAGCTGGTCTCATCAACTCCCTGTCTGCACGACGCCCCACACTCTCCCTAGAGGTATGAGTCATCCATGAGCCCACTAGCCCCAGCTGGGCTTATACAACTCTCCACCTAGTTGTATAAGTCGGCGTAAAGCCTGAATCTGGGCGAAATATATCTACCCCCCTGGATGCAACCAGGTGACTTTACCTTCCTGCTGTCACAATATATATATATATATATATATATATATATATATAAAATAATACGGTAGAAAAAAAAGAATTGTAAAAAAGAATAAAATAAATAACATAATAAATATAAAAAATTACTGACACCGTCCACTGCTCTACTGACTGACCCCTACCAATGTTCTGCTGACACCAACCTCTGCCCTACCAACTGGCACCATCCACTGTCCTATTGACACCAACTTCTGCCCTACTGACACTGTCCATATTTTAATAAAATGTTTGTTTATATTTGTTTATAAGTGTGTGTGTGCGTGTATACACACATACACGCACGCATGTGTGTTTGCTTTGGGGAGCATACCATAATGAAATAGGCTGTGCATACCTATGGTCCTTACATACTTATTTGTGAATGCTGTTATTAGCTTATACCTTCCTTTAAAGTGACAGAACCCTTGTGCATAAAAAAACATTGCGAAAAATATTCTCCAAATGTATTTTATTCAAGAAGCACTGGTACTTACACTAAAGTCCTCATTCTAAATCGGTGCAATGTGGTGCAAGTACTTTGTTAAAAAAAAGGCAACCAGGAGCCCAGGAAGCCTGTCCAAAGCAGTGACAGACTGACAGCTTTTTTTTTTATGGAAAATACCACATTTGGCCACTAGATGGAGCTAAGTAACATAGGAATTTCCTAAGATTTGAAATGCCATCTAGTGGCCAAATTAGTTATTTTCTATTTCAAATCAACTATTTACAATCAAATAGCACAGGATGTAGCCTATGCGTATTAATCGTTTGTCCCATTCACACAGAACAGTACAGGCACTGGGTGAATGATTATGCAAATTCTTTTATAAGTCTATGTTTTTGGGCGCCTTTTGCCTTTCACATCAGCAGTTGTTTAGAGCCGTTATAAAACCTGTAATTGGTGTTCTTTTAATACAGTCTTCTTCCTCTCCGCATCTCGCACTGCAGACTAGACTCATTTGACATTATATCAGTACACAGATTATCACTGAAAACCCTCCATATCCCAGTGACCTTTAGTTTGATTACCCACCTAGGATATATCATCCCGCAAGGCAGTGTTTGCATTCCGTGTATATAAAACACGATAGATGAAATGATTCAGCATGAAAGGTTGTGACACCAAGATAAATCTGATGAGAAACCTCATATAAACAGAATCTTTTACAGCTTCTTGTCTTGGTTATCTAGCGTTTGCTTGTCGTCTATCTGCTTGTCTCTTCTCATCAATCTGGATCAGCACTATTCTGCACTGTCACCCACTCTCTCTTGTCTGTCATTCTTCTGATTCTTCTAGCTGACATACCTGCCTCCACCATGGGGAGACTGTAAATCAAGTGCTATGGACTCAGAATTTTTTGACACGTTCAGTATTTCTGCATGTCGGATAGACTGCGAGACCCGCTACTTGGTGGAGAACTGTAATTGTCGCATGGTGCATATGCCAGGTACTGTATGACCTTCGATACACTTCTTCCTAAAGTACAACTGTGGCCTCCTAAAAGAGAAAAAAAAATAGGTATAAGTGCAGTTGCAGTTTTCTCTTAGTCCCACTGCAAACATTGATCCGGTCAGTAAAATCCACCTAATCCAGTTTCCTGTCATATTGTGAAACAAAAAAGAGAGCAGTGCCATCTAAGTGCAGCAATGTTAAAACATTTTTAATATAGGACAGACAATTTGGAACTCACAAGATCGTAGAGATCACAGCGCATGTAGGAAAGTATAAGAGGTTCATCCTCTCCTGGGGGAAGGCGGTAGGCTCGCAGGTGGAGAGGCAGCTGATGTTCCCGACTGTGCTGGTGGCTCCCAGCGCTTCCTGGTTCTCAGAATCTGCTCAGGGGCGGCTGGACTCATCACTTCTGGATGGAGAGGGAGTGGGGAGGAGCGCTCGTTCGGAGCATGCGTGCTCCTTTATCAGGCAATACTATATACTATATTGCCTGATGTAGGAGCACGCATGCTCTGAACGCGCGCTCCTCCCCACGCCCTCTCCATCCGGAAGTGACGTGTCTAGCGGCCCCTGAGCAGATTCTGAGAACCAAGAAGTGCTGGGAGCCACCAGCACAGCCGGGAACATCAGCTGCCTCTCCACCTGCGAGCCTACCGCCTTCCCCCAGGAGTGGATGAACCTCTTATACCTTCCTACATGCGCTGTGATCTCTACGATCTTGTGAGTTCCAAATTGTCTGTCCTATATTACAAATGTTTTAACATTGCTGCACTTAGATGGCGCTGCTCTCTTTTGTGTTTTACTGTCTACAGAGCCCCTTCTAGCTTGTTATGAGCCAGTGTCTTGTCGAGCTGGTTCCCCTATCGATATGGTTCCCCCCTTGACTGCGCAGGCGCTGCTGAACAGCTGTTAAAGCAGGAACCAGATCGATAGGAGGAACCATAGGCTCGGCAGCTGCAGACGCGCTCGCCCCCGATGCTTCATTACACACGCTGCTTTCTTCTTCATGCCGCTCTATACAGCAAGGGGCGGATCAGATGTGATATTGAGCAGTGCGATTTGTTTGTTTATACACGATGCTCTATACAGCCCCTTGCTGTATAGAGCGGTGTGTATAAACAAACAAATCGCACTGCTCAATATTATCACATCTTATCCGCCCCTTGCTGTATGCAGCGGCATGAAGAAGAAAGCGGCGTGTGTAACTAAGCAATGGGAGCGAGCGCGTCTGCAGCTGCCAAACAGCTGTTAAACCTCAGAGATTTCCGTCACCTCGGATTGCGCCTGTGCAGTCAAGGGGGGAACCATAACGATAGGAGAAACCAGCTCGTCAGAACACCGGTAGCCATCCACAATCAGCCTATCTGTGACCACCAACATTTGTGCTGCATTTAAACTTTCATACATGGACTTCCTGCTATAGAGAGCTGTTTAGATGCCCATTCTCTTTATCGAGCTGACAGAGCGAAGGAAAAACGTACCGCTCAAAAGCTTGAGAATTCACCAAATGGCTGCTTCCGCCCAGTCACTCACACAGGTGCTGGCTCTGCACTGATGCATGGGAGAAAAAGAAACCCTGGACTGCCGCACTCTGTATAGACAGTTATTTATTCCAAAATTTCAAGTAAAAAATCCAAATTCAAAATAAATCCATAAATCCAAAACAACAAATGCAGATAGTGTGCATGCAGGGAAGGGTGGCTAACGCGTTTCACGTCACGAATTGACGCTTACTCATAGCTATGTGTTGTCACTCTCATGTAGGTTGTAGACATGTGCACTGCTGAAAAATTTGTTAGTTTTCGTTTAATTTGTTTTTGTTATTTATTTATTTTCGTTTTTCGGGTCATTCGTTATGATCGCAATTGGTAAATTCGTAAATTCGAAAATCCGAAAATAAGAAAGAAAATCCCAGAATTTGAAAGAATAACTATCTACCTAAGTAATAATAACTAACTATTAAATTATAGGTATTGGAATTTCCTTTCAAATTTGGCTGTTAGTGAACGTAAAAATAATGAATTTATCCAAAGTTATGAATTAACGAATGCCATATCTAAACAAATGGAACGGAACAAATTAATAATAAATACTAATAATAATAATAAAAAGTTTTTATTATTAATATTGGTATTTATTATTATTAATTAATTACATTCCATTTGTATAGATACGACATTCGTTATTTCGGAAAATTCGTAACTTTGGATAAATATGTATTCGTTGCGTTCACTAACAGCCAAATTTGAAAGGAAATTCCAATTCCTATAATTTAATAGGTAAGTTATTATTAGTTAGTTATTACTGTATTTCAGAATTTTCGGGTTTTTGGATTTTCGAATTTACGAATTTTCTAATTTACAAATTTTTGAATATTCTAATTTACAAATATCCTGAAAAATTTGTTAAACGGGTCTTCCTTAATTCGGATATTTCCGAATTAACGAATTTGTCGAAATTAGTTAAAAAAACTAATTCAGAACGTAACTAATTGCACATGTCAAGTAGGTTGTACCTGCTTCCAATAAAGTCAGAAGATGTTGCAAGGGGTGTGGTTATCAGAATCGTCACTGCTAGTTCATAAGCCTATAGCTTGTCAATCAGCATTAGGCTACACCCAGTTCCGCCCACTGCTCTCTCAGTGTGGCTACTGCTTCTTTTTAAGACCCTCCCACTTTTAGCTGCAGTGTCTGGGAGGGGGAGCGTGTGAGACACAAATAAAGGAGGATTTGGCTCACTTAAAGCGGAGCTCCACCCTAAAGTGGAACTTCCGCTCATCGGAACCCTCCCCCCCTCCAGTGTCACATTTGGCACCTTTCAGGGGGAGGGGGGTGCAGATACCTGTCTAAGACAGGTATTTGCACCCACTTCCGGGAGTCCTCTCTGCGGGTATTCTGCGGGTAGTACGTCACTTCCCGCAGAATACCAGCTGTGTTCTGGAAAACACTCGGCTCCCAGAACACAACGGGGACCAGTGAGAACGGCGCAGCACGGCTCGCGCATGCGCCGTAGGGAACCGGGCAGCGAAGCCGCAAGGCTTCACTTCCTGGTTCCCTCACTGAGGATGGTGGTGGGGGCAGCAGAGTGACGAGTGATTGCTCGTCTTCTGCTGCCGACGTCACTGGACTCCAGGACAGGTAAGTGTCCTAATATTAAAAGTCAGCAGCTGCAGTATTTGTAGCTGCTGGCTTTTAATATTTTTTTTTCGGCGGAGCTCCGCTTTAAGGAAGTTGTGTTACATAGTTACATAGTTACATAGTTACATAGTTAGTCAGGTTGAAAAAAGACACAAGTCCATCCAGTTCAACCGTAAAAAAAAAAATAATAAAAAAAATAAAATAAACATATATCGTACAATCCCATATACCCAATTCTATACCCACAGTTGATCCAGAGGAAGGCAAAAAAAACCCAGAAGAGCATGATCCAATTTGCTACAGCAGGGGAAAAAATTCCTTCCTGATCCCCCGAGAGGCAATCGGATATTCCCTGGATCAACTTTACCTATAAATGTCAGTACCCAGTTATATTATGTACATTTAAGAAAGAATCCAGGCCCTTCTTAAAGCAATCTACTGAGCTGGCCAGAACCACCTCTGCAGGGAGTCTATTCCACATTTTCACAGCTCTTACTGTGAAGAAACCTTTCCGTATTTGGAGGTGAAATCTCTTTTCCTCTAGACGCAAAGAGTGCCCCCTTGTCCTTTGTGTTGACCGTAAAGTGAATAACTGAACACCAAGTTCACTATATGGACCCCTTATGTATTTGTACATGTTGATCATATCCCCCCTTAATCTCCTCTTCTCAAGAGAGAATAAATTCAGTTCCTCTAATCTCTCCTCATAGCTGAGCTCCTCCATGCCTCTTATCAGTTTGGTTGCCCTTCTCTGCACTTTCTCCAGTTCCCCAATATCCTTTTTGAGAACTGGGGCCCAAAACTGAACTGCATATTCCAGATGAGGTCTTACTAATGATTTGAACAGGGGCAAAATGATATCTCTCTCTCTGGAGACCATACCTCTCTTAATACAAGAAAGGACCTTGCTCGCTTTGGAAACCGCAGCTTGGCATTGCATGCCATTATTGAGCTTATGATCTACCAAAACCCCCAGATCCTTCTCCACTACGGATCCCCCCAGTTGTACTCCCCCTAGTATGTATGATGCATTCATATTATTAGCCCCCAAGTGCATAACTTTACATTTATCAACATTAAACCTCA
Organism: Rana muscosa; assembly: GCA_029206835.1. NCBI lineage: Eukaryota > Metazoa > Chordata > Amphibia > Anura > Ranidae > Rana > Rana muscosa. The sequence continues at coordinate 998,585,966 of CM055117.1, read as the reverse complement.
TCTGCCACATAGTCGCCCAATTAGACAGAGCATTGTTGATTTTATGAGGCTTGTGTATCACATAGTAACTGGATGTGGGACCTGAAAATAGGAAAAAATATAAGCCGCACTCCAGTTAGCTCTTCTTGTGTGAGGTGGAGATCAGCTTTAATTTGTTAGGGTATTTAAATCTGCAAATACACCTAACACCCCCCTCTCCCCAGACTGACAATGCTGCTGTCCAAAAGTCCCCCCTGTGCTCATTCATCCAGAGTGGAGGTACCCAATACATAAGTGAAAACAGATAGACATGTGTGGTTCGTTTTGTTCCGAGTTAATATTCGGACAAATTTTTAGTTTTTCGGAGATTCGAGTCACTGATCCCAAACAAATATGGAGATGAGTAGTTGTGGCATTCTTTCCGCTTTCACCTATTGTATGCTTGTACCAGGTCTATGTCTCAGAAGTGCTGAACACAGAATATCTTAAATGTAAAGCTCTAAGAATAAAAATATAAAAAACATGCTTGGGACATAATCATTTATTGAAGTTTATATGCAGAATCTTGCTGGCAAAAAGAACACAAGTTATTTTCCATAAAGACCTTGTATGGACGCATGTACAGGTGCGTAAATGCGCGTATGCATATACAGATACACTCGTAAAATTCTTCTTCATCCTCTTCTAGTTGCCAGTGCTGCAACTTTTACACATAAACTTGTGTGCGCTTGTGCATACAAATGTATGCACATAAATTTCTGCAGTCAAATGTAACATTTTCTTTTTTAATGGCTCTGAACACATCGCTGCATTACAGATCTTTAAAGAGGAACTGCAGTCTGCTCACATAATTTGTAATAAAAACATCTTTGCCATTCTGAAGCTTCCCTCCAACCACGTTGCATATTATTTTATATATACTGTGATTCTGTACTTGCCAAATAGGCTGCAGAAATCTCCCTCCACTGAGTCTGGCTGAATCCATTTTAACTGTGGGCAGCTGAAGCTGATGCCTGTTCACTTCCTGGATTTACACAGACACACAGAGACACACCTCCAGCTCTGCAATTCTCATTGGTCCTCTTATGACTAATCCCCCTCCCTTCCTGGCAAACTCTCACAAGAGAGAGAGAGAGTGAGAGCTGTGCATGATGTCATAAGCCTAGGCTTTTTACCAGACAAGAAACAGGAAGTGGGCTGTATAAGGTATTTACTGGCAGAAAAAAAAAAAATGTTTTACTATCCAAAGTTAAAACAACAAGGGCAGAAGATTTAATAGATGAAAAAATTTCTGAAGTTCTGTTTTGAGCAGTCCCATAGACAACAATGCACCTGTGTTCAGATCCTTGAAAAAAAAATGCTCAAAACTTTTTTTTGTATGTGTGCAAGGCACCTTATTGTTATTCCTGTTTTCCTTCAGGAGATGCCGCTTACTGTACACCAGAGTTATACAAGGAGTGTGCAGACCCAGCACTAGGTGAGTTCATCTTCCATTTCATAATTCTTATCAGAACCAATGAGCAAATTCTTCTTATGTGATGTATATATCTTGGGTTGATCCATGGTAAGGCACTCTATTATGCAAAATGTAATGTCATCAAAGTAAGCCATGATTCAGCCTGCCCTACTATGATTGGCTCCTTGATGTGATAGATGAAGTAATCGACCAATAATGAGGTTCAGTAAGTGGTGACAAAAGTATGGCTTATGTCACGTACACACGATCCGAAAATCGGACGACGGATCGTCCGACTTTTTTCGCTTAATAGTCGCAAGTAGAAATTGAATAGGTTACTAAAGTCAGGAAAATTCTTGTACGACAGAAAAAAAAATCGGAAGTGATGTCATGTGTTGTAATGTATTTGTATTACGACAACTATACTGACTAAACGAAAATCGTACGATTAGGTTTCGTACGAGGAAAATTTTCGTGCATGTCCGATAAAATAATATCGGATGAACTGTCATGATCGGCTCACGGATGCCCTGTACTAGCGATCCGATTATCGTACGATTCTTCCTCGGACGACATTTTTCGTACGATATTCGGATCGTGTGTACGGGTCATTACTCTGCAGAAGTACTTAAAGTGGATGTAAACCCTCCAAACACCCAGTGAAGTGAACAACCTTAGATGATACACTGAGATGAACCAAATCTCCCTAAATAGGTTTTACATCCATATCTGTTGTCCTCACATTTATATACTGTTTAGAAAGTTGAGATGGTGTTAGGAGATTTTCTCTTTCTGGTTAACACAGAGTGTGATGTCTGGGCATACAGCCAAGATAGCTAAAATTGCTGATTGGAGGAAAGGCACACACCCCCTCTCATCATAGGCAGAGACTCTCAGAGGTGTTTTGTAACAGGGCCAGCTCCCTGCTAATCTATTTATAGCAACCTCCCCTGACAGAAAAGTAAGGCTGCTTTTATCTGATGTGTCCGAGAATTTGTCAGGAGTTATCAGGCTGATAACAGAGGAACGGTTCAGGAGAGAGCTACGGGACTTAGCTCTTTGAAGAGAGATAACAAAACACTGCAGATATATATGCCCAGCTCAAATTTCATGAATTGGGTTTACATCCACTTTAACAGAGTGTCCTAAGGTTTTGGGAATCGCAGGGTGCTCGGAACACATCAGAATATCATAAATGTGGAGGAATGTGCGAACATCCCAAATATTGTAAATAACCAAAAAGATATGTGTGGCGCAATTTTTTTAGGCACAATCATATGCAATGTCTCTAACACACAAATATATAAGGTAAAAACATCCACTAGATGCAGCATAAATATACACATAAAATTCGGGCTGACAGAAATACATAATCCTCGTACGAGAAGAAACAAGTTTCTACGCTCCATATTGCACCAAACGTCATGAATACCAACAGATCTGGTACAGTACATGACGTTAATCTTGTGGATGGCCAACGCATTTCCACAAATTTGTATCAGGGGATAGAATGAATATCTAAAATGCATAGTTATTTTTTATCTCTTATTCTTTGGAACGAGCAACTACTTCAAAAATATGCAATACATATCACTTACAAGGAGAGTGTATGTTGCAAGCTCTTTCTGACGTAAACTAAAACCACCTACTGTTGGGTTCTCCTGTGGGGTCCACTGCTCTTCTTTCACGACAGGAAAGCTATTTTACAACACTAGAAAAGCCCTACCACCTACAACACAATGGAGTTGATTTACTAAAACTGGAGAGTGCAAAATCTGATGCAGCTCTGCATAGAAACCAATCAGCTTCCAGGTTTTATTTTGTCAAAACTTAAATGAACAAGCTGAAGTTAGATTGGCTACAACGCAGAGCTGCACCAGATTTGGCACTCTCCAGTTTTAGTAAATCAATCCCAATATGTCTGTCATCTGGTAAACTCAGCTTTACCTAAATACAGGCATACCCCACTTTAAAGTACACAATGGGTTTTATTTACTAAAGCTGGAAAGCCCAAAATCAGGCTCACTTCTGCATAGAAACCAATGAGCTTCTAACCCCAGCTTGTTCAATTAAGCCCGATAATAAAACCTGGAAGCTCATTGGTTTCTATGCAGAAGTGAGACAGATTTTGCGCTTTCCAGCTTTAGTAAATAAAACCCATTGTGTGCTTAAAAGTGGGGTATGCCTGTATAAGATCACTTATACAGGCCTGAGAAAAATACGTATCAGCCTCTCAGATGGCTGACTTTTCCACCTCGCAATCATCCATTTGATGTCTTGGTTCAGCAGTTCTGAATATTCTATGGGGTTCATTCACTAAAACTGGAGAGTGTAAAATCTGGTGCAGCTCTGCATGATAGCCAATCAGTTCTAACTTCAGCTTGTTCAATTAAAGTGATTGTAAAGTCTTGTTTTTTTTTATACCAACATGTTATACTTACCTGCTCTGTGCAGATCCTCCACTTCTCGGGTCCCTCTTCTGTGCTCCTGGCCCCTCCCTCCTGTCGAGTCCCCCCACAGCAAGCAGCTTACTATGGGGGCACCCAAGCCGACCTGACGCTCTGTGTGCCATACAGACAAGGAGCTGTGGTTCAGCCCCGTCCCCTCTCCCTCACTCTCCAGATTGGCTGACTGATTTGGATTGACAGCAGCGGGAGCCAATGGTGCCGCTGCTGTGTCTCAGCCAATCATGGGGCAGAGTCCCGGAAGGCCGAGGGACTCATGGACATTGCTGGACAGAGATTGCACTTAGGTAAGTATTGGGGGGGGGGGGGCTGCACACAGAAGGTTTTTTATCTTAATGCACAGAATGCATTACGATATTATCCTCCTGCCTTTACAACCCCTTTAAGCTTTGACAAAAAAAACTGCTGAGCTGTGGTGTTCTGTCCCCCTCCAAAAACACTCCAATAAGCGTTCTCCGCCATTGGAGGAGAGCGCTGGTCAGTAGTCGGTCGGCTGCTGGTTTTCCAGCATGCTCGTCTGACAGAAGACAGGCAAGTGGCCCGCTTCTGGCGGACAGAGTGGCATACACACAGGCCAAATGTCGGCTGTTTTTTCTTTTTAACCGACCAATGTCTCGACATTCAGCCTGTGTGTACAGGGCTTAAGAGGGAGGGAGCCAAGTGAGTGTGTGTGAGATTGTATGTATATATGTCATTGTTTAGGCTACTAAAACCCCTAATTATATACTTCTCTGATTCTACTATTGTGTACTTTATTCTTCATGTATGCTCCGTATTTTGTATATTTTACTGGGTTCTGCATAGCCAGTTGCCACCAAACACATTGTGGTGCCAGCGGTTGTTTGTTTTGTACGCCCTTTTTATATTTTTTCAAAAATCTAGGAAATTATAAAGAAATACCTTTAAAAAAATATGTATTAACACCTGTAGGAAGGAACCCAGTATTAGCCTGTATTGGTACTTTGGGCAAAATATTCTTATGACCGGTATATTGCAGGCCATAGATATAAGATTCTGTTGAACAGCCTTCCCATAAACAAATGGTACATGTTCACCTGATGTTTATCCCTGAGGGTTGGGGGAAGCAGGAGTACAGGTAATATTGGTAAGGAAAAATATCCAACATGGCCAACATCTATTTGTTCTGTAATCATTTATCTCCTAAGATAACTGAAATTGGCTTAGATTTAGCAACCATGATCTCATGACTATTGAAATCTCAACTCCAAAGCCATGCAAAATACTGAATGGATAAATGTATATGGATAAAGGTAGGTGAGTGGGGGAGGGAAGGATGGAGGGATGAGTGACTGTATAGGCCCATACACACGATCTGTCTTTTTGAAAAGAAATGTCCGACGGACCTGTTTTAGCGGACAATCCGACCGTGTGTACGCTTTTTCATCGGACAAGTGTTCGCTGTCAAACAGACAAACTTTTCAGCAACAAATGTCCGATGGAGCAAAATCTAATCATGTGCACACAAGTCCATCGGACTAAAGTCCAAACTACAAACACGCATTCTCAGAACCAATGCTAAAGATCAACCAGCAATAGCAGAAGTTGATGGTAAAGAGCAGAAAAACCACGTGATTTGGTGAAAGTTGGCTCAAAAAGTCCTGCCGTGTGTATGCAGAACAAGTTCACGGCCAACGCCCTTCGGACAAAAATCCACGGAAGAGTCAGATGGAAGTCCGATCGTGTCTATGAGGCTTTAGAAGGTGAAGAACATCGGTTGGAGGGATGAATAAAAAGTAATGAAATTGAATAAGTTTCACAGGCAGTCAATTTGTCTTGGGCCATTTAATACTGTGTATGCCAAGTTGGGGCAATTCAATAACACTGGGTAGAATGTAGTTCTTCAATGCTACTGAGGATAAATATGCTAATTCTCTAGGTTCCACAGTGTTGCAGAACTCATTAGGGGTGATTAGGCACTCACTAATTCAGATATAGTAAATTGTGGGTTGCCTGGAAAGTGTCAGATCTGCCTGATTCACTAATCATAGAAAATCACAAATTAAAAAAAATGAATATACAAATTAATATTTAAAGAGGAATTTCACCCACCCTGTTATATTTTTTTAATCCACTCTTACCCTGCAAAAGATAATTATTGCAGGTACCAGGACTTTAAAAATGCCAATAGCTTACAATGTAAGCCAAAAATAAGATAAAAAGATACTTCCAAAGATGGAAAACATTGCTCAAACATATGGACAAGTAGTTTCTTCAACGTGTTTCGCAATGAGCTTCGTCAGAAAGACATAACGCTTTGAAACACGTTGAAGAAACTATGCGACCATATGTTTGAAAAATGTTTTCCCAATTTGGATCATATATATGAGACTGCTTTATCATATGATACAAAGTGTGCTATATATATATATATATATATATATATATATATATATATGTCTTTTATGCATCTGGTTTTTAACAAGTGATACAGAGTGGAATAAAGTATCTTTTAATGGTATTTTTGGTGTACTTTGTAAGCTTTATAGTCCAAGTACCTACCATAATTATCTTTTGCATTTCATGGAGATGTGGTACCTATGTGACTCCCCATCAGTCTCCACATCTGTATGTTCTGCTCTTACCTTGTTCACTGGGCTATCCTCAAAACACATATTTATCCAGCGACTGCAGCATTGTCCTGCTTGTATTCTGCCACTGTATGCCGGGTACTGTACAGCCATCTTCTTTGCTTGCTCTTCTGGGTTCTTTTAGAGGGCCATCTGATGAAAGAGAAAAAGTATATGCAATTAGGTGAAAGGGAGGGAAGAAGCACTATTAAAGAAAGTAAAAAAGAACAGTGATGGACCGCTTTACTGAATGTGATAAATTTGATTGAGGAATTGGTGCCTGCCCAATGTATACATATGGAGAGCATATGCCTACTTTCTCTGTTTGGATTGAGGGGTTGGAGAAATTTCCTGGTGTCAGGATGAATGATCTTGTTGGTTTTGTCTGTCTTAGTTATAATTCATGCATCTGTTTTTTTTTAATCAACACCGTACAAAACAGATGGCAGTAGTCTGCCTTTGTATGCCTTGTTGGCTGAGTGTCCACTGAAAACAAAGCTACTCACACCACTGGCTTTAGTCTTACATTTATGGTAATTTATATATATTTATATAATTAGGTTAAAAAATGATAAAGGTTAATCAAAATCAAAAAAATAAATAAATAATTAAATTAAAATCCTGCATATACAGAAGAATCCTATACCCACCAACTGTGGGTATAGGATTCTTCTGTATATGCAGGATTTTAATTTAATTATTTATTTATTTTTTTGATCCACAGGAAGGCAAAAAAAAACATTATGAATAATTGTCCAATTTGCTGCAATAGTGAAAAAAAATTCTTATTCCCTAAGCCAATCAGAAGTTCCCTCAATAAACAATCCACATAATTACTTATAAATATTAGTAGCAATGAATAATAGACATAATTAAATAGTAGACATGGTTAAATCCTTTAAAGTACAACTAAAGGCAAAACTTTGTTTTTCGTTTTGGATAGAGTGGAGAGGGATTAGAACACCTATTAGGTTTTTACTGCTGTTTGTGCCCCTATTAGGAGATTTGTTCTATTTACCATTATCACTGAAAGTGAAAAGAAAACCCCAAATTTTGGGCTGTTCCCAGAAAAGTAATAGAGGGGAAATCTTCCAATGGGGACACTAGTTCTGGTGACCTGGGGGCCCCCCAAGAAATTTCCTTAATTTGCAGGGATTTCCTCTCATTTCCTGTTTGGCTATGAGACGAGAAGCAAAGGGAAATCTCCACAATGGGATACAGATGGCAAAAAAAAACTCCCTTGCTCTATCCAAAATGAGAAAAAAAGTTTTGCCTATAGTTCTACTTTAAATACATGAGGGGTATGAATAAGGTTCAGGAGGGCAGTATTTTCAATATGAAGCCAAGATCAAGAACATGGGGACATGACCTCAAACCAGAAGGAGGAAAGTTCAAAACTCACATTAGAAAGTATTATTTTACCAAACGAGTAGTTGATGCTTGGAATAGACTTCCAGCAGCAGATGTAACCTCAATCTCAACAATAAGTGGATTAAAACATATTAAAAACAATAAATTATATATATATATATATATATATATTCCACTACCCCCGAAGGAGCTGCTGGTTTTGTTTTGGGTCTGTACTCTGGCTATCAACCCCAGGAATTTGGCTCGAACACTCCTTTGGCACAACTGGTCTACACGGGGGATTGTGGAACCCAATGGTAATTGGGAAACACAATAATATCACACAGCAATAAAATTGTAAATAAAGTTGTTACCTTGTAATGGCCACTTGTCCAGCAGGGTAACAGATAAACTCCACACAGAATTCTGCTTAACCAGGAGTAAATTTTACTTAGTAAGAAAAGTAACAGAGTTAGAAATACATACAGTTGACTCGTACAGGGCCCTGCAAGAGTCAGTGGTTAGCAGGAAATTTTAGTTAGAAAACATTCAAAACATAGAATCACAGTTCTGGTGTACACTTTCTATATATTTAAACTAACTGCTCGCAAGCTCCCCCTAATGGGCAATACTGTACACGTGTCCCGGTAATGCTTTGTTCTAGACAGGCCTGACTGAGTCCAGTACAATGTTCCTTCCAGCAGTAAGGGCTCTTTCACACGGGACGGATCCGTGAAGATCCGCCCCGTGAAGCTCCGCTTGCTCAGCGGGGATTGGTCCGTTGATCCCCCGCTGAGCCGGCGGATGACTGGGCGGTCCCCGCACACTGTGCAGGGACCGCCCTGTCAGAGCGCCGCTCTCCCCTATGGGGGGATCGGATGAACACGGACCCTCTGTCCGTGTTCATCCGATCCGCTCCGCCGACGGATGGAAAAATAGGGTTTTCCTTCGTCACACTTTTGCGGAGCGGAGCGGGTCGGATGTCAGCGGACATGTCACCTCTGACATCCGTGGCTCCATAAGTCTACATGGAGCATCCGTTCAGGTCCGCCTAAAAAACCGACAGGCGGACCTGAACGGACCGTCCGTGTGAAAGGGGCCTAAAAGTCTTCGCTAGAATTTGTTGGTGCACATTAAACATTTGTAATCCATCAGGTTATGAAAGGAAGGCAAACTGAACATCCACAATGTTTATGAATATGTAACTTGCTGACGGTGCAAACGCCAATCCTTAAAACCCGCGGCCACGGCGAGATGCACTATGTCCTTGTGTGTGGCGCACTACTCTAATAATGGCAGATCTTTAAAAGTCACAGTCCTACACAACAGTTAGTCAATTCTGGGCAGTTGCCCCCTCACCAAAGCAGGCCTCGTCCCTCGGGTACGTTCTGCTGTCGGTGTTCCGGTCCACGGTCTCTCCGCAACTTGCAGTCTCCGGTCCCTCACACAGCCGCACAAGGTTTCGGTAGATGGGCGACTCCGGTCTCTGTGGAGCGAGAGTTGGTCACACGGAAAAGGATCCCTCCTTGGGCAGAGTGATCCTACTTGACAACTGTAGGCCTAGACACTCCGGCAGCAGGCCTCAACGCAGGCTTCCTGCTTGATAGAAGGCGAAGTCCAGAGAGGCCGAGTGTAGCTCCTCCCTTCCTTTAAGTGATTTCCCCCAGAAGGCTGTGCGAAGATGCAATGCACTCTGGTAGCACAGCTGCACAGTGGGTTCCGTAGTCTATTTGTTACCCATAGCAATGGAGTCTCTTTCTCTCTGTACTATAAGTTAAAATGCACCGTTCCACACAGTTGAACAAAACAGTTGCTGCAATGTCATAATGAGACTCTGGAGGGAGCTGGGTTATTCTCAATACAACAACAGTCTTATAACCACACTGCAAAGTGGCACCCCGCTACATATATATATATATATATATATATATATATATATATATACATATACATGCATATACATATACATACATACACACACACAATATATTGCCAAAAGTATTGGGACACCTGCCAAAAAAGGGGGTGGCGGGGGAAAGGCCTGATGGCAAAGAGACAAACAAGAGGTCAAGAGGGGAAAAGAGGGGGCAGAAGAGTTAGCAAGACCTAGGCTGGTCGGGTGCAAAGTTGGAAGAGTAAAGGACCACCACGGGCCCCACACCTTGAGAAATTTACCGTGGAAGTCGTGGAGGATACAAGTCATCTTCTCATTAATCATGAGAGTCGTTAAGATGCTCTTCACCTCCACAAATGAGACAGCCAGTATTTTTTCAGGCTATTGCACACTTGGCAGCAATAAACAAATAGGTGGCCAAATACCCTTGACCAAAATCCCACTAAGCGGGGGCAGGACCACCAGATTTGAAGTTCATCTCCACGCTGACCACAGCCCCTGAAGCATCTATCACTGTATGATGGGTTTGATTTGGCAATACGGGGTTGGAACCCAATACGGAGGAGTACCTTGTAGTCTGCCTCTAGGGTAGCTGTGTTGAAGGAGCATTTTGCAATACTAGACCAGGCTTTGCTCCAATCCACCAAATCAATGGGGGATAAGTCCCGTTCCCACTTGGGGACATAGAATAAGGAGGTTTGGTTGCCCCTAGAGTTGAGGGAGGAGTAAATGAAGGATTTGGTTCCAGGGGTTCCTGGAGAGTGTAGGCAAGTATGCTCAAAGGCTGTTTTCTGGTACGGGAAAGTGTCATGGCGTCTGAGTGAGGATATCCAATGTCGCAATTGAAGATAGAGGAAGAACTCCACTGAGCTTCATGAGTCTCTTGGAGTGAAGCCCACGAGGGGCAGGTGCGGGATCCAAGAAAGTGCCAGACCTGAGAGAACCCATTGGCAGGCCACCATGAGAAAACGTGTGGCTGTTCTAAGCTGGAATGAAACATGGGGTTATTCAGAGAGGGAGGAGCGGAAGGGACAGGGACATGAGCCCACCGAAATATCAATCCGAGTCCCAAAGCTTCAAGCTATGGGTCATTAGAGAGCTGAGTGAGGGGGACGCAATTTAGGAGGAAGCCATAGGAGGGCAGAGATGGGGACCGGTGCACAGTTGGGGATTTCCAAAAGAACCCAGAGTGGAATGTCGAGGGGTAGCTTGGAGCATAGTGAGCTGGGAAATTTGTGCAGCCTGTTAATATTTTGCCATGTTTAGGACTCCAAGCCCACCTTTCAGCCTGTGCGCATATAGAGTAAGGCAGGAGACCCTGGGACGCTTGTAAGCCCAAATAAAGGAGAAAAGCCTTTTCTGGAGAAGACGCAAAAAAACGCGGGGACCCAAACCGGTAGGGTGCAGAAGAAGTATAAGATCTTCGGAAGGACCATCATCTTGATGACATGAATGCGGCCAATCCAAGATTCACATGCGTATGGAATTCTGTTAATGTTTGGGCCAGCTCTAAGAGCTATGGCCAGAGGTTCAAAGGCAAGGCTAAAGAGAACAGGAGACAGGGGGCAACCCTACAGTGTTCCTCTGAAAATGGATAATGAGGTCGATAGGCAGCCCGCATAGCAGACAGCGGCCGAGGTAGAAGAGTAGAGTGCAGCCAGCCAAGTGAGAAACGAGTCCCCGAAGCCCCACTGCTGTAGCACATAGCGAAAGTAGTCCCACGAGAGGGAGTCAAAAGCTTTGTATATGTAAAGCGAGAGGAGAAATCCTGGGATTTTGCATTGGTGTAACAGAGTAATCAAGTGAACCACCTTCCAAACATTGTCCCCTGCCAGACAGCCAGGCACAAAGCCCACCTGGTCTCTGTGAATCAGGGAATGTAGATATTTATCAATGCGAGAACACAAGATCTTGCCCAATAGTTTTATGTCCTCATTCAGCAGGGAGATGGGGCGAAAGGCTTGGGGTTTGTGGGCTTCCTCAGTGGTTTTAGGAATCATTGAAACGTGCGCTCGCAAGGAGTCAGAAGAAGGCTGTGCTCCCTGATTCATACTATTGAAGTAGACCGTCAAGTGCAGGAACAGGAGGGGAGAGAATTTCCAGTAGTTTAGGCCGGAGAGGCTGTCTGGGCCCGGAGCCTTTGAAAACCGATTGCCTTTAAAGGCCAGGCCCACCTCAGATTCAGAAATGTCTGCATTGAGGGTTGTGTGGGCCGCAGGGGGAAATTAAGGCAGATCCACCTAGATCTGGCTCTTGAGATTAAAATATTTTAGAATAGTTTTATGATTGCCATGCAGTTGCCTATTTTATAGGTCCAGCTTGTTATGTATATATATATATTTTAGTTTGAGTATATTAATTGAATCCCTATTTACTTTTAGTTCTTTTGTCTTACACTCTCTTCAACTTTTTCAGATTTCTTAGTGGAAAAGGATAACGACTACTGTGTGTGTGACACTCCATGTAACATGACACGGTATGGGAAGGAGCTGTCCATGGTGAAAATCCCCAGTAAGGCCTCGGCACGCTACTTAGCCAAGAAGTACAACAAAAGCGAACAGTACATAGCGTAAGTTTATAGCTGTGGCTACATGCTAATACAAACGGTATCATGATGAAACCTGTATCCATGCAACTTATGTGTCTTGTTCTGGATTCTTGAATAGATGTTTGGCAAATGCATTGTTTACTGTTAATGTGTATGTCCAACCAAAATTGGGGGGAAGGATTAGAGTCCTTGCCAGCTTCTTATTACCATTCAGAGGTTCAAATGCCCTTTTTTGTTGCAGGGGATGCTCAACATCTTAGTGCAGACTTCTGGGAAAATCAGTGAGCCAATACTCTAGCAGGAAATTACATTTTCAGGGGGGGTTCTGAACATCATCTGTGTATAGAACATCTCCAGGTTGCCATATTGCATTTTACTGAAAATTAGAGAGCTGCAGATTGAAAAGGAAATGTAATTTTTAAGAACATTCAATTACAATATGACTTGATTTGCAATTGTCTAAAGGGATGCAGACCCTGCAATTTTCTTCATTAGATCCCTGCAGGAGCAGCAGCTAAATCATAATTATAAAACCACTCCCATACAGATTCCCTCAGAACATGGATACAGACCAACAAACAGCTATTTCTTTAAACTATTTTGTTAAACTCCCTGCAATGTACATAGATCTCCCAGGGGAGAATGTTTTTTTCTCAACAAAAGCGGAGTTACTCTTTATTGGTAATTTAAAGACTTCAGCAAAGCTTTTCCTTTTACAACATTAAAGAGCAACTTCAGTCTCCTAAAATTGTTGCCTTTCCACCACTACATCACCATCTTTTAAGTGTCTGATGCATGGACAGATTTGCCAGAAGGCTCTGTCAGGTCTTCAGGACCCAGGAGAGACCTGCAGCACATCTGTGCACATGCAGGTTTTTCGTGCATAGGGGCAAAAATACCTTTGTACCTGTGGTCTTACCTACCCTCAGCATTGAGCGCAAGCAATAAGAACCCTTCACCTGCATGTGCACAAATGTGCCACATGTCTCTGCCAGTTCCTGAAAACCTAGGGCATATCTGTGTATGTGCGGATCCCACAGTCCACATGCTATCGAAAGTGGGCATTTCACTGATGTGAGCATCTCAGGAGGCAGCGGGGGCTCAATGTCTCTCTCGCTGTGCAGTGCAGCGCTAAAAAGGTCAAAAAAAGGTATCCAACTGTTGGAGAGGGAGGTCGTGGGAGGAGCTGGAAGAAAGAAAGTTGTTTTGTTGGCTGACTTTTTGCATTATGATGTTGTCAGGCAGGGGCGTTGCTAGGTATACAAAAGATCCGAGGCTAGAGCCCATAGCAGCGAAGTAAAGAAAGTCATACGGTTGGGCAGACATACACATGTATATATTAATATATATATATATGTAGCGGGGTCCTCAAATTGATGGGATACACCTGGGCAATAGTGTGACCCAGGTGTATAATTGTGTTAGGATTCAGACCCCTTTTTGTTTCGTGGAGGATTGGAGGATGTAATATTCTCCTTTGCCTGTGGGTGGCGAGGTACCCACAGGCTTCAGGTAGAATCATCCCCTGCAGTGCTCCCTGTTTGGTCTCTTCCCGGAGATGGTATGGCTGGGGCGGGGAACCCGCCGGGCCTTTGAAGGGAGGAGATAAAAGGGGGAGACGCCCTGACCACGAGGTCGTCGTCGTCGTTGTCGTCTTGCGGAGAAGGAGGTCCTCGGAGGAGGAGGGTTGCGGTCCGCACCCAGGGCCCTTAGGCCTGGGTGCGGGAGATCCAGGAGTCTGGTCCAGGTGCCCATGGCCTGGTCCGGAGTCATGTTGGCGTCCATCCCAGGCACCTTTAGCCTGGGGTGAGGTACTATCGAGGAGGCCTGGGGCCCAGTACCTTCGACTGGGTCCCGCTAGGGTGGACTGTCCGAGGGTCCCTGAGCGGAGGGACTCGTACCTGAGGTGAGGAGGCCGGGGAGGTTACCCACTGGAGACCCGGAGCAGCACCAACCCGGTGACAGTGGGCCTCTGGGAACTCTCTTGGGAGGACACATCTCCCTGATAGGGGCCACAGCGTATCGAAGAGGGCTCCATTGCTGTTCATAGGGGTTGCTGGAAGAGACCCCATCCTTCCTGTTCTATAACAGCCGGATTGGCTTAGGCGCCGCTGGTCATAGTATAGTGGCATAGAACTGAAACCTTAGGAAGTGCCTTGATCTGCTCATCCCACCGTTGGCAAGGTTATAGGTCCCAACCAGTTTGTTGCAAAAGAACTGTTTATTGTGCTTTGCGTATTGGAGTGTCAAATAAACAAGTGTTGGACCTTTCTTCGGTGTGTGAACTCCAGTTACTGGAAGCAAAGGGGAGGCTGGTGAGCTTGCAATTACAGACTCAGTGCATTCACAGAACACACCGGCCCGAGGAAACATCAGGAAGTGGCCTTCACCTCCCTACTACAATGGGGAGGACATGGGCCGTGGCGCATCTCACTCTCACAACCCAGGAACCCCTAGACATGAGTTGGTGTGCAAAACCGAGGAAAGAAGGAGAGAGGGTGAGGCCGCTACACGTGGGGGCTCGTGAGTCCGGGATAGAGTGTGTTCTAAAGATGGACTTGAGAATGTCTACATTTGAACTTTGCTGCCCAGAGGAGTTCCGAGCAGATCGGCCATATTACTGGCCAAAGTGCGTCCCTGCTCGGAGTTGTGGAAATGACCCTAACAAGGGAAAGGCCCATGCGGAGGAGCGGAAAAAGGGAGAGGTCCAGCCGTGTGACGTACTGCACGTGGGGACTGTTAACGCACTGCGCCACGAGGCACCCCATGGCGACATCGTTCGTGGGCGGAGTCAAGAAGAAGCCCGCGAAAATGTACAGCTCATGGGAGGAGTCTGGCCAAGTGTGGGGATACACGTGGAGACTCCGGCGCGGGGTCAGTGCATGATGGAGCAGCAGATAGTCGGGATGACCTCAAGTGCCCCGTGGATTATGGTTCCTCACCCCACGAGAATGACTTCCTTTGCTGCCCCCATCACAGACACGGGGATAAGACTTAGGCCCCGAGGGCGGTTGGCTCTGTACACTTGCAGAGACACGGAGGCCCTCGGCGTGATCTGTCCCGGCTGCTCGGGACTGGTGGTCACCCTGAAGCCATTCGGGCGATGTGAGGAGTGCAGAGAATTCCTTTTTGAGGTCGAGTCGTCCACAGCAAGGCCCCGGGCCCTTCGCCTCAACCACCTCACGGGTACTGCTACTCCGGAAGGGGAGGTCAAGGCCTCTGTCGAGGTTCCCGTGCGCGCTGACCAGGGCGATGGACTGCCCAACAGAGAAAAATCCGGGGATGCTGCCTCGGTCGCCACAAGTTCTCTGCTCCCACCCCCGAAGAGGAAAGTTGGCCTAGTACAGGCATCCTATGGACGTGGTCGAGCTTCACCCCACTGCTTGCCTGGCCTGGATGGCGCCGGTCGAGAAGGAAGTCCCGGACATCCCAGTCTACAAGGGTCAGGTGAGCCAGGGGCTGGGACTGTGGTGGTGGTTGGAGGTGTCGGGGGCCCATTGGAGGTGGAGCCCCCCAGGGAGGTTGATTCTGTGTCCACCGGAAGATATCTGCCTGCGGAGATGTATGACACCTCCGACCTAGAGTCGCTGTCTGATTGCGGAGATGATGGCGAGATAGACGAACTGTTCAGCCGCAAGGGCTGGGATAGAGTGCCACTTCTTGTTTCCCGTGCGGTACGGGATTCACCTATGTACACAGGAGACAGCACGCCTCGGGTGGGAGACCCGCAGCTTACGAGGGAACCTACCCCTCCACCTGTGTCCTTATCTACTGTTACCTCACCTACTTTGGTTGTGGGGACACCCCGCGCTTCTCTGAGAGCGCCGAAAGTCATTTCCAGGGAGCTGGTAAAGGTACCTCGGCATCCGGAAGCTATTGTGCTGCCTGGAACTGGAGAGAGAGCCACTATGCCACCTTTGGCCCGCTTGCAGAGACTGTTTTGCCATAAAGTAGCTCGGGAATATGGGTGGGAGTACCCGTATCTACCCCGGGATTTGCTGTATGAGGTGGAAATCTGGAGAACAAGATGGTATGACGAGTTTGTGTGGGACAAGTTGAAGGTGCCCCATGCTCGCAGGTACCTGGAATGTGTGCCGGCAGTGTCTAAGAGGTTTGAGGACTGCAAAGCTGAATGGAAATTGGGGCGCCATATCCATGCTGACAAGATAGTCATTTGCAGAAGAGAAGGAGAAGATGTCGAGTATTCGATAGAGGCATTTGACAAACACCTGAAACCCCTGTACCTGCCGGATCCAAAGTTTTACTTATAGGAGAAAAGAACTCCTGTTTATTTCTTTTGTGCACTTGAACTTTCTGGAAGAGCCATTCCCAGACACGCAGGACTGTGCCCTGTTTTTGTTTTTGTTTGGGCTTTTCTTTTTCTCGTTGGAGACTTGGGGACTGTTGTGTTTTCGTGTTTCCCCTTTTCTTCATGTGCCAAAGGCAAGGACATTTGGGAATAGTGGCAGAGTAGGAAAAGCTGGAAGAACGAAGATTCGTTGAGTGTCATGACCGCGGCGCTGTCACCAGGTGGCAGTGTTGCGCAACAAATGTCTGAAAATGTTTCACACACACATCACCTTGCTTGTTGGAGTGAGTGGGTCTCTCGGCTGACGGGCCCACTCATCCCAAATGACACGAAATTATGTTAGGATGTTGTTTTTCTTTCCCCTGCAGGAGAATCGTCAGTCAAGATCATTGAGAGTGGGTGGCTCTTAGACAGTGTGGGAGAGGGGTTGTGATTATGCAGATGTTAAAAATGTTTTATGACATAAGTTGTTTTATATGTTCCCCATTCCCTGAGCAGGTCTTGGCACTTGGGAAATTTTTTTTAGAGGAATTGCTTCAGGGGTTTCACTCCATGCCACCACTTTATGGGAGGTATGGGTGTGCACCTGACGCTGGGGACCAGCGTCAAATTACAGGGGGGAGTGTGTAGCGGGGTCCTCAAATTGATGGGATACACCTGGGCAATAGTGTGACCCAGGTGTATAATTGTGTTAGGATTCAGACCCCTTTTTGTTTCGTGGAGGATTGGAGGATGTAATATTCTCCTTTGCCTGTGGGTGGCGAGGTACCCACAGGCTTCAGGTAGAATCATCCCCTGCAGTGCTCCCTGTTTGGTCTCTTAGGCCTGGGTGCGGGAGATCCAGGAGTCTGGTCCAGGTGCCCATGGCCTGGTCCGGAGTCATGTTGGCGTCCATCCCAGGCACCTTTAGCCTGGGGTGAGGTACTATCGAGGAGGCCTGGGTCCCGCTAGGGTGGACTGTCCGAGGGTCCCTGAGCGGAGGGACTCGTACCTGAGGTGAGGAGGCCGGGGAGGTTACCCACTGGAGACCCGGAGCAGCACCAACCCGGTGACAGTGGGCCTCTGGGAACTCTCTTGGGAGGACACATCTCCCTGATAGGGGCCACAGCGTATCGAAGAGGGCTCCATTGCTGTTCATAGGGGTTGCTGGAAGAGACCCCATCCTTCCTGTTCTGTAACAGCCGGATTGGCTTAGGCGCCGCTGGTCATAGTATAGTGGCATAGAACTGAAACCTTAGGAAGTGCCTTGATCTGCTCATCCCACCGTTGGCAAGGTTATAGGTCCCAACCAGTTTGTTGCAAAAGAACTGTTTATTGTGCTTTGCGTATTGGAGTGTCAAATAAACAAGTGTTGGACCTTTCTTCGGTGTGTGAACTCCAGTTACTGGAAGCAAAGGGGAGGCTGGTGAGCTTGCAATTACAGACTCAGTGCATTCACAGAACACACCGGCCCGAGGAAACATCAGGAAGTGGCCTTCACCTCCCTACTACAATGGGGAGGACATGGGCCGTGGCGCATCTCACTCTCACAACCCAGGAACCCCTAGACATGAGTTGGTGTGCAAAACCGAGGAAAGAAGGAGAGAGGGTGAGGCCGCTACATATATATATATATATATATATATATATATATATATATATATGTGTGTCCTCTGTCCCCTGCACCCCACCATAGTGTCCTTTGTCCCTTGTACCCCACCGGGGTGTCCTCTGTCCCCTGCACCCCACCACACAAACACACACTGTAGGTAGAACTCTCCTACCTTACACATGTGTACAGCAAGCAGAGCATCTGAGGTCGGCATCACAGGGCTGGATGGGGGCGGGAACTACTGAAGTTAAAGCGGAGGTCCACTCAAAAATGGAACCTCGGCTTTTTGGAACCCTTCTCCCCTCCGGTGTCACATTTGGCACCTTTCAGGAGGAGGGGGGTGCACATACCTGTACAATACAGGTATTTGCACCCACTTCCGGGCATAGACCGCCGCAGAATCTGCGGGGGTCTACGTCACTGCCCGTCACCCCCCGCTGTCTTCTGGGAGACAGAAGACAGGAGGGACCATTTCTATCGCGCAGCGCGACTCGCGCATGCGCAGTAGGGAACCGGGAAGGGAAGCTGCAAGGCTTCATTTCCTGATTCCCTTAGCGAAGATGGTGGCGGCAGCATCCGAGGACCGAGGCACGGGTCGGCCTCGGGTGCCGTCATCACGGGCACGCTGGACAGGTAAGTGTCCATATTTTAAAAGTATTTGTAGCTGCTGACTTTAAAAAAAATATTTTTCATAGCAGAGACTGCAAGCCAGGCCTTCTTGTCCAACATCAGTGCCTGACCTCACAAATGCGCTTCTGGAAGAATGGTCAAACATTCCCATAGACACACTCCTAAACCTTGTGGACAGTCTTCCCAGAAGAGTTGAAGTTGTTATATCTGCAAAAAGTGGTCCAAGTCAATATTGAACCCTACGGACTAAGACTGGGATGCCATTAAAGTTCATGTGCGTGTAAAGGCAGACATCCCAATACTTTTGGTAATATAGTGTACTTTAAGGCTTTATCCTATACATGGTACAAGAATACTTTAACTGAAATGTATAAAATATAGGAATTTTGCTGTTTTCCACCACAGTCCTTCTAAATTGATGCTTGTGATGCTTCTTATCTCATTCATCTCTAATTGAAGCACCACTTTCATCTGAGCCTGGCTGGGGTTACAAGCGGTTGGTTCTAACACAGGTAGACGGCAGAGGTGGGGGACTCGAGTCACATGACTTGACTCGAGTCAGACTCGAGTCACCTCTTTGAGGACTTGCGACTTGCTTGATAGTATTAGAGAAATGACTCGACTTGACTTTGACTTGTGACCAATGACTTGCGACTTGACTTTGACTTGGGCTATATGACTTGGCAAGTCAAAGTCAGTCACCTCCGCGGCCGCCTCCCTTCACTGTAAATTTTTGTATTTTACTGTCTCCCCCTACGGAGGAGTGTCAAAGACTAGTCCCTGCCAGCGGCGTGACGTCACTCCACTTACGGCCAGAGGCGAGGTGGGAGCGGGAGAGGTGCGCTGCGCACAGGGAGGGAGCTTTGTCGGCTGTGCTGTGACTCACAGCCTGTGAGCTAGAGGAGCTGAGGACTCGTCTCGAGGAGCCTGCCTGGCTCTATCTGCCTGGATTGGAAGCCGTGCACTGTGCTACAGAGGAGAGCAGACGGACTACTAAGTTCAAGTTGTAAAGTAAGAAGAAGTTACTTCAACTTAAGAGATAAATAAATGGCTGTATGGGGGGGAGGGGAGGAGGCTGACTGAGGCAAGGTTATTAATAATGACCAGTGGCAAGCATGGCTCATTTAAAATAATGCAAAACCATATTTTATCTGCTGTTTTTTGTTAATACACACAGTGGTCATTGACCACTGTGTGTATTAACAAAAACAGCAGATAAAATATGGTTTTGCATTATTTTAAATAACCTAGCTTGCCACTGGTCATTATTAATAACCTTGCCTCAGTCAGCCTCAGTGAGCCTCCTCCCCTCCCCCCCCCATCCAGCCATTTATTTTATTTATCTCAATGACCACTGTGTGTATTAACAAAAAACAGCAGATAAAATATGGTTTTGCATTATTTTAAATGAGCCATGCTTGCCATCTCTGTTCCCAAAGTGTCACCCCCACTGTGAAAATGCATAGATAAAATAGGATTATGAACTGTATGTGAATTAAACAAGTGCTCACTCCATAAAGGAATGTGCAAAAAGATGTGGGAGTTTAATTGTACCTCTTAGGCCTCCTTCACACTGGGGCGGGGGCGGCATCAGCGGTAAAGCGCTGCTATTTTTAGTGGTGCCTTACCACCGTTTTTGTGGAGGTTTTCGACTGCTAGCGGGACGCTTTTAACCCCCGCTAGCGGACGAAAAAGGGTTAAAACCACCCACAAAGCCCCCCTGTATTAGCGCTTTGCCGGGGGTATAGCCGCGGTGTCCCATTGATTTCAATGGCCAGGAGCGGTGGAGGACCGGTATACACACCACTCCTTCACCGCACCAAATATGTGGCTAGCAGGACTTTTTTTACCGTCCTGCTAGCGCACCGATTCAGTGTGAAAGCCCTCGGGGCTTTCACACCGGAGGGACAGCAGCTGCTGTTTCAGGTCACTTTGCAGGCGCTATTTTTAGCGCTATAGCGCCTGCAAAGCGACCCAGTGTGAAAGGGGTCTAAGGAGGTTATTAACATACCGTACAGACAACTGATAAAAATATATTAATTACTGAAAACTTTTAGACACCTTTCACACTGGAGCGTTTTGCAGGCGCTATAGCGTTAATAATAGCGCCTGCAAAACGCCCTTAAGAAGCTGCTCCATTGTCTCCAGTGTGAAAGCCCGAGGGGCTTTCACACTGGAACCTTGTGCTAGCAGGTAGTTAGAAAAAGTCCTGCTAGCCGCATCTTTGCAGCAGTGAAGGAGCGGTGTGTTTACCGCTCCTCCACCGCTGCTGCCCATTGAAATCAATGGGACAGCACGGCTTTACTGCCCACAATGTGCTCCTTCAGCAGCGCATTGCGGGCAGTTTTATCCTTTCTCGGCCACTAGCGGGGGGTAAAACCGCCCCGCTAGTGGCCGAATTGCGCCGCAAATCCCCCCCCATAGGACACAGTGAGGCATGCAGATGGACATCCTAGGCTTATACTCGAGTCAATACGTTTTCCCAGTTTATTGTGGTAAAAGTTAGGTGCCTCTGCTTATATTCGGGTCGGCTTATACTCGAGTATATACGGTATATAAATATTTTGTATTGGGGCACTGACTATCTTTTAGTAAAGATTACAGTTGAATGTTATGTTTCAGTAAGAAATGGTGTAATCCCTTGATTTTGCACTTTTATATATTAATATTTTGTATTGAGGATTCCTTTTTTGCTGAAGGCCATGTATGTTGTTTGAGAAATGTTTGTTTGTTGTTATTTTCTTGCACTTTTCATATTTACATGAATATTTTGTCTTGGGGCACGGACTACCTCAGGAAAGATTACAGTTGAATGTTAGATATGTTTCAGTGAGAAATATTAGTGTAATCCCTTCATTTTGCACTTTTATATACTGTATTTATTGGCGTATAACACTCACTTTTTTTACCCTGAAAATAGAGGGTAAACTGTGCCTGCGTGTTATACGGAGGGGGCTGTGGAAAGTTTTTTTTCCTGAAACTTCCCTCTTAAAGTTAGGGCGCGTCTTATACGCCTGTGCGTGTTATAGGCCGATAAATACAGGTATTAATATTTTGTATTGAGGATTTTTTTTTGCTGAATGTTGGTTGAGAAGTTTGTGATATTTTTTGATTTTGCATTTTTCCTATTTATGTGAATATTTGGTATTGGGGCACTACCTTACACAAAATAATGCAAAACTGAAAATTTTAGTATGTTCACATGGGCCTTGACAGAAAAAACTGTTAACAGGCCTTTCTACAAGCACATAAACTAAGCATGGGCACAGTGAGACACGGGCACAGTGAGGCATTGGGCACAGTGAGGCATTGGGCACAGTGAGACACGGGCACAGTGAGGCATTGGGCACAGTGAGACACGGGCACAGTGAGGCATTGGGCACAGTGAGGCATTGGGCACAGTGAGACACGGGCACAGTGAGACACGGGCACAGTGAGGCATTGGGCACAGTGAAGTCTGCTCTGTTCCCTGCGGTTTGTTTACATACCATCACCCCCGCTTGTTCTCGAGACCAGAGCGGCTGTGAGTCTGTGACAGTAAGTGATGTAGAGACGGCTCTCTGTGATGTCCCTGTCCCCCCTCCCCCTTCTCCGGTCAGCAGCACAAGAACGATGATCCGACAGGGCTGTGTGCATTCTTATTAAGATACATTACTGAGTCTGCTCACCATTCGGTTGCTAGGGGTTACTGCACAGTGATTGCCTGCCACTCAGTGTCCCCCTCTGTAAATTGCTCAGTCCTGAGCAGTAATGTATAGCAAACCCTAGCAACCGAATGGTGAGTGAGCGGTAATGTATAGCAACCCCTAGACAACCGAATGCTTTGCCGCTCACGCCTACTGTTTTTTCACAAATGCTAATGAGCAGAGGGCTGGAGAGGTGGGGCGGTATTAGGAGCATTTGCATTCGTGAGGAACAGTAGGAGGGAGCGGCAATGTACAGGGCTGGGGGGGGCGGAGTTCCGATAGAAGCCGAGAGCCAGGGGAACAGAATCCGGCGGGGGGAACCATTCTCGGCACAACAGGTATGTTTTTGCTTTAAAGTAAAACAGATATTATACTTACCTGCTGATCTCCTGTAGCATGTCCACAGTCTCTCTGACCATCTCCTGTAGCATGTCCGCAGTCTCTGGCCATCTCCTGTAGCATGTCCGCAGTCTCTGGCCATCTCCTGTAGCATGTCCGCAGTCACTGGCCATCTCCTGTAGCATGTCCGCAGTCACTGGCCATCTCCTGTAGCATTTCCGCAGTCACTGGCCATCTCCTGTAGCATTTCTGCAGTCTCTGATCATCTCCTGTACTAGGTCTGCACTCTCTGACCATCTCCTGTACTTTATACTTGTTGTTGTCTGCTTTGTTTAGACTTTGCTACATGCAGGGAGTGTTGTCTTTTTTTAAAAAGAACAGATATTATAAAAAAAATTGAGTTCTCCTGACTGCTTGAATTTTTTTAATGAAAACCATGCGCACTTGCGCTGTAATCGTGATGCATCGTGATGCATCGTGGAATCGAATCGTTAACCTGATAATCGTAATCTAATCGAATCGTGAGGCCAGTGAAGATGCGCACCTCTATTTGAACTTAATTATTTTCCCCCTCAGCAAGGACTAAATTTTTTCAGGCTTGTTGGCCATTTCCAGTAATTGCTGATGTTCTGCTCCTTGTCTGCTGTTTGGGCATTCAAATTGTTTCTTTAACCACTTAAGCCCCGGACCATTTCGGGCCATTAGGACCAGGCCTGTTTTTGGGATTCGGCACTGCGCTGCTTTAACTGTAAATTGTGCGGACATGCAATGTTGTACCCAAACGAAATTTGCGTCCTTTTCTTCCCACAAATAGAGCTTTCTTTTAATGGTATTTGATTGCCTCTGCGATTTTTATTTTTTGCGATATAAACGGAAAAAGACCGAAAATTTTGAAAAAATATGATATTTTCTACTTTTTGTTATAAGAAAAATCGAATAAACTCAATTTTAGTCATACATTTAGGCCAAAATTTATTCAGCCACATGTTTTTAGTAAAAAAAATGTCAATAAGCGTATATTTATTGGTTTGCGCAAAAGTTATAGCGTTTACAAACTAGGGTACATTTTCAGAAATTTACACAGCTTTAAATTTATGACTGCCTATCTCATTTCTTGAGGTGCTAAAATGGCAGGGAAGTACAAAACCCCCCCAAATGACCCCATTTTGGAAAGTAGACACCCCAAGGAAATTGCTGAGAGGCATGTTGAGCCCATTGAATATTTTTTTTTTTTTGTCCCAAGTGATTGAATAATGACAAAAAAAAAAAAAAAAATTCAAAAAGTTGTCACTAAATGATATATTGCTCACACATGCCATGGTTATATGTGGAATTGCACCCCAAAATACATTCTGCTGCTTCTCCTGAGTACGGGGATACCACATGTGTGGGACTTTTTAGGAGCCTAGCCGCGTACGGGACCCCGAAACCCAAGCACCGCCTTCAGGATTTCTAAGGGCGCAAATTTTTGATTTCACTCCTCACTACCTATCACAGTTTTCAAGGCCATAAAATGCCAAAATAGCACAAACCCCCCCAAATGACCCCATTTTAGAAAGTAGACACCCCAAGGAAATTGCTGAGAGGCCTGTTAAGCCCATTGAATATTTTTTTTTTTTGTCCCAAGTTATTGAATAATGACAAAAAAAAATAAAAATTACAAAAAGTTGTCACTAAATGATATATTGCTCACACATGCCATGGTTATATGTGGAATTGCACCCCAAAATACATTCTGCTGCTTCTCCTGAGTACGGGGATACCACATGTGTGGGACTTTTTAGGAGCCTAGCCACGTACGGGACCCCGAAAACCAAGCACCGCCTTCAGGATTTCTAAGGGCGCAAATTTTTGATTTCACTCCTCACTACCTATCACAGTTTTCAAGGCCATAAAATGCCAAAATAGCACAAAACCCCCCCAAATGACCCCATTTTAGAAAGTAGACACCCCAAGGAAATTGCTGAGAGGCATGTTGAGCCCATTGAATTTTTTTTTTTTTGTCCCAAGTTATTGAATAATGACAAAAAAAAAATAAAAATAAAAAATTACAAAAAGTTGTCACTAAATGATATATTGCTCACACATGCCATGGTTATATGTGGAATTGCACCCCAAAATACATTTTGCTGCTTCTCCTGAGTACGGGGATACCACATGTGTGGGACTTTTTAGGAGCCTAGCCGCGTACGGGACCCCGAAAACCAAGCACCGCCTTCAGGATTTCTAGGGACGAAAAACGATCGCTTAGCAACAGTGGTGATAGGGGGTGAAAGGGTTACCTGGGGGGCGATCAAGGGGGTTAAACCTTTATTAGATAATTTATGGGGGTACCTGACACTATAAAAACCTGCGGCGAACCTAAAAAAAATTACTGGCTACCTATCTGCATCACCGACGCTAAGACAGCGTTTAGAAAAACGATCGCTTAGCGACAGTGGTGATAGGGGGGGAAAGGGTTACCTAGGGGGCGATCAAGGGGGTTAAACCTTTATTAGATAATTTATGGGGGTACCTGACACTATAAAAACCTGCGGCGAACCTAAAAAATAAATACTGGCTACCTATCTGCATCACCGACGCTAAGACAGCGATCAGAAAAATGATTGCTTAGCGACAGTGGTGATAGGGGGTGAAAGGGTTACCTGGGGGGCGATCAAGGGGGTTAAACCTTTATTAGGTAATATATCGGGGTACCTGACACTATAAAAACCTGCGGCGAACCTAAAAAAAAGTACTGGCTACCTATCTGCATCACCGACGCTAAGACAGCGTTTAGAAAAACGATCGCTTAGCGACAGTGGTGATAGGGGGTGAAAGGGTTACCTGGGGGGCGATCAAGGGGGTTAAACCTTTATTAGATAATTTATGGGGGTACCTGACACTATAAAAACCTGCGGCGAACCTAAAAAAAAAATACTGGCTACCTATCTGCATCACCGACGCTAAGACAGCGATCAGAAAAATTATTGCTTAGCGACAGTGGTGATAGGGGGTGAAAGGGTTACCTGGGGGGCGATCAAGGGGGTTAAACCTTTATTAGATAATTTATGGGGGTACCTGACACTATAAAAACCTGCGGCGAACCTAAAAAAAAATACTGGCTACCTATCTGCATCACCGACGCTAAGACAGCGATCAGAAAAATGATTGCTTAGCGACAGTGGTGATAGGGGGTGAAAGGGTTACCTGGGGGGCGATCAAGGGGGTTAAACCTTTATTAGGTAATATATCGGGGTACCTGACACTATAAAAACCTGCGGCGAACCTAAAAAAAATTACTGGCTACCTATCTGCATCACCGACGCTAAGACAGCGTTTAGAAAAACGATCGCTTAGCGACAGTGGTGATAGGGGGTGAAAGGGTTACCTGGGGGGCGATCAAGGGGGTTAAACCTTTATTAGATAATTTATGGGGGTACCTGACACTATAAAAACCTGCGGCGAACCGAAAAAAAAAATACTGGCTACCTATCTGCATCACCGACGCTAAGACCGCGATCAGAAAAATTATTGCTTAGCGACAGTGGTGATAGGGGGTGAAAGGGTTACCTGGGGGGCGATCAAGGGGGGTTAAACCTTTATTAGATAATTTATGGGGGTACCTGACACTATAAAAACCTGCGGCGAACTTAAAAAAAATTACTGGCTACCTATCTGCATCACCGACGCTAAGACAGCGTTTAGAAAAACGATCGCTTAGTGACGGCGGTGATAGGGGGTGAAAGGGTTATCTGGGGGGTGATCAAGGGGTTAAACCTTTATTAGGGGGGGTTAGGGGGCTACACTGGACCTAAAACTAAACTTTAGTGACACTTTTACAGTCACAAATGTCACTGATTGCAGTGATCAGTAAATAAATGGTCACTGCAATCAGTGACACTGTGACTGGGGGCTGGGGGGTGATCTGGGGGGTGATCTGGGGGTGTCTGGGGGGCCTGGGGGGGCGATTTATGTGCCTATGTGTGCTGGTGTTAGTGTAGTGTTTGTGCACTAACCTGTGTGTCTTCTCTTGTACGGCGCTCGGTATATGTGAGCGCCGCACCCGAGATGACATCACTTCCTACTGCATCTCTGCCTGTGTAAACATCAGACACAGGCAGAGGGGGCATTCCTATTCGCCGGGAGCGATCGCGAGGGGGGGGGCGGAATCGAGCGGCCGCCCCCTCATGCCTGATCGCTCCCGAAAACTTAACGGCCGCTCACTGCAGTGAAGGGGGGTCCGGATGGACCCCCCAACTGCACAAAGGCGATCACGTAGATCTACGTGATTCTGCCTGTCGGTGCCATTCTGCCGACGTAAATCGGCGGTGGGCGGTCGTTAAGTGGTTAATATGCCAAGAAAAAAGCACTAAGCACTTTGTTAATGTTGAAATTAAAACAAAACCTTTCCTGAACACTGACTTTTAACTCATTTAAAGGTGGAAATGGGGTAGATCAGTATTTTGACTTGATTTGTGACTTGACCAAAATAAATGACTTGACTTGCTTGACTTCTAGCATGGACTCGACTTGACTTGCTTGCTTTTCGCCACAATAACTTGGGACTTGCTTATGACTTGAAGGTTAAGACTTGAGACTTGCTTATGACTTGCACATGTGTGACTTACTCCCATGTCTGGTAGACGGTTTGCTGATTGCGTGACTCCTATAAAATGCGTCTAGAAATATTCATCAACACGGGGCATTGCATGGTAACAGCATACCACACTTTTCTTGTATTATGTAAAACATAAAACGGGGAAGACTAATTTTTCTTCTTTCTACTGGAAGGGTGCCCCAAGAAAGACCCAAGAAATATGAAAGAAGCCAAAAGCGTTGTGGTGCGATAGTTTGGTGCGTTGCGGTTCTTTTCTTTTTTTTTTTTTTTTTTGTACAAATGTCCAGCAGAGGGATTCATCTCTACAGTGCTCATCATAAATTTGATTGGCATGCTATAATTAATAGGCTTTCAGCCTGGTGTTAGGATTGACACTCTTGATGTCCATCTGGCACTCTATAAACCTTTGTATGTCTGAGGCTGGAAAAGGCAGCCAATTATTAACCCAACACTAAGCGATCGCAATATAGGAGGATTCTAGCATCTTACAACAATGTGCTATTCAAAGCACATAGATACCTTACATACCTGGTGCTGAATATTAATTCTCCCTGAATAACGCATTGTGAATTAATAAACCATGGCACATAAAAAGGATCCAGGCATTGCTTTTGGGGGTAGATATAGTCTTTTAATCAGCAGGTCTCTTATAGTCTGTCATATAGAGATTGCATTGTTCTTGATCTTTTATTTTCAGATGCACTGAGCTAGCGGAGGAAGGGAGGAAAAGGCAGCGGAGTTCTGTAAAGTGCTTTTATAAGCACAAATCACTCATTTGTTAGACAGCTAGCAATGAAACGGACAAGTGAAACACTTTGTGTAGAAGGCCTCATTATGTGTTTTAATAATGGCAGTACACAATGGAAGAACGAGTAAAGCTATCTACAGGCAAGTCAGACACATATACTCTTCCATAATAACAAACGCTCAATTTTCGCAAATATCAATTTTGCTTAAACAAGGTTTCTCATTGTGTTTAAGCGTAACTGGTAGATTATTATGTTACTTGAAACACCCGCTTTGTTTAGCCCAGCCTTTCTCAACATGTTTAAGGTGGATGAACCCTTGAATTAACTTTCTGGTCTCAAGGGACCCCTGCTAGTAAATACTATATCTACAGATCGCTGTACAAGTGTGATGGTCACTGGGGAGAATGCATCTTACATTTGAGGTCATTGGGAGTGTTCCCCCCTTACAGATAGCTAAAAAGATCATTGGTGTCAGTGGTTAATTATCTGGGAGGCAGAAATTGCTCATTGCTTAACCACTTGCCTACCGGGCACTTTTACCCCCTTCCTACCCAGGCTGCACTGATGAGGCGGCACTGATGGGCACTGATAGGTGGCACTGATATGGCGGTACTGGTGGGCACTGATGAGGCTGCGCTGATAGGTGGCACTAATAGGAGGCTCTGATAGGTAGCACTGAAGTGCACTGAGAGGTGTCACTGATAGGCAGTACAGATAGGTGGCACTGATAGGCACTGGTAAGCGTCACTGATAGGCAGCACTG